>VXBT01000639.1:0-66356 GCA_013400235.1 Oriolus oriolus
TCGGAAACCACCGAAAAACTACATAAAATAGCAGATTCCCTGTCTGAAGGTCTGTGCTTATCACTGATTAACAAGGCTAACAAAACTGGGCTTCTGTTTGCTATTGGAAACATAAGTAAAAGCTACTGCCTCATTGAGCTTTCTTTGCCTGCAGAGAAATGAGAATTTATTGCTTCTAAATTCAGATCTGGCTACTGCCACTCATGCCTCCATCATTCTGACACTGCCTTCTACAGTGCATTTCATCTGGGACAACATTTCTTTATTTAATCAAGATTCAGTGAACTGCAGTGAAGGCACTTAACAGTCACTTAACAAGCTGAATCTTTTCACTGTTAACCTTAAGCTCACTTTCCTTATAATCCATGTCCTAGTAATATTCAAAAGGTTTAAAAGCTCAGATGTTAATACTAGGAGTTTGAAATATTAATTTCAGATCATATTTTAACATCAGAATTACAGATATGCTCACTTGAGTTTCAAAGATAGTAAGTAAAATGTTTGTAGTCGCAGACCATATATGATTAGATAATGTCAGAAAATAATTTTGAACCACTAATCACCACTTAATACATGTGTGAAATCTAACATGGAGATTTACAGTCTTTATTGTGCTTTATGCTTCTGTGAAACTGCCTTCTTTCTTACTGATGGATGGAGGTAGAATAAACAATGTCACCTTCATATTTCCTTGTGAATGTGCTGTATAAAGAGCTTGGCTTTTTCTTTAAATTTATGTGGCTTTATTCCTAAACAGAATTTCATCAACTTTTCACTAGTGAGCATTGTATTTTTAAAAATAGATAATTCAGTGCACTGCTTATTTCATAAGATTTTGGGAGTACCTTTAAGTGTTGGCTTCCCTCACGATGTTTTAATGTCCAAATTTAGGTTTCATTATTTCTATAGCAAAAAAAACCCACAGCACTGAGGTTTATTAACTCCATAAATAGAAAAGTTTACACTCAATTTAGGAAAGGACAGCAGAGTCATCTTATCAGGATATAAATGGCATTTCTTTCCTACTGTAAACAGAATTTTTTGGCGAACTTTTAAAGCTACCAACAATTCTAGTTAAGGGGTGGTACTTTCAGTACGAAAGTATTCTGGTATGAGTAGTCAGCTCTTCTTCCAGGAATAAACTGTGCCCAGAAAAGATGAACACCTTTCATACTAACATAAACATACCTCCATCAACATTTAGGTCTAGTTTGTAGAGGCTCATTCATTCCTTATGCTGTCCTAAAATTATAGTTTAACAAATATGTCTGTTAGCATGCTTATTTCTGTAATGTGAAATGTTGATATTCTTATGGAACTTGAAATTCCATGTATCTAGGTATAATTTTTTAGTGGCTTGAACTTCAGTCACAGTAAATTGGCACATCCCAAAATAGCACATTTTTCATATTGCTCCTTATTTATAGCTTACTCATAATAACAATTTATAGAATAAGGGGCTTATTTTCACGATGACAGAAAGTCATGTTTTTCAAAGGCCAACACCAATTTTAGCCATGTTTTAATAAGCTGCATAAATTAACTATTTCTGGGTAAAAGTCACAGATTAAAGGTGACTCTATTATCATTTCTAGAATCAAGACATTGTCCAAATATTTGATATCCAGCAGAAAAATGGAGCCTTCTGTGAGATCACTGGTTTCCCGTGGCTGTCACAGAACGGTCAATTGTTTCTGAAGTGATTAAGGCAAATTTTTCAGATTGGTTTCATCTTCATCTACTTCTCCCCATTAAAAGAAACATTAAAAATGTAGAAATGTTAGTTGGAGTTCTATCCTGAAATTTTAGCAAGTAACACAGAAATTAATATTAATGTTGACTGATAATTCTTATCCTGAATCTCATTAGTCACTGGAACTAACCTTTCCTGATCATTTTTCTGCTGGTCTTGAATGTGACCTGTGTTGCATGACTGGCAGAGGACAAAACAAATTCCAAAACATCCTTTTTGGTAAAGAGGAGGGCTGTGTGTTTGCTCTTTAGTAGTCATCATATGTAGCTTTCCATAAGGTCTTGTCTCCTTGGGTACAAAACAGATGGTTCAAACTTAATAAGAGGGATACTATGGGGAATACAAGAATTACTTGTACCAAAACTAACTTTATGTTCCCTTATAGGGCCCACACAGGCTATGATGTGAACGTGAACTCTGAGACTGCAGCCAGATTGGCCTCTAATCCCTGTAAAGCGATAATGCCATTAAAATGGATTTTTTTTTGCCTTTTCCACATCTGCCAACTTGAAAGTCTCCATTACTTCCTCTCACATATTCCCCAGATTAACATGATTTTTGTGCCACTCAGTGCTGTTAGCGTCTGTGTTTCAGGGCTCTTGGGCAAGGCATAAGGAGATTCATCTCTTTGGAGGGCATTGTCACAAACAAAATACATCACATGAATCATCTAGATTTGTCCAGGTCAGTCATTAGTTTTCAGCTTTTGCCTAGCATTTTCACTGAGCAGTAGCGTTTGGGGACCAGAGCACTTTAACTCTTGCACCATTTAGGAACATCAGTACTTCTGGACAAACGGGTTTGGATATGAAAACCCAGTCTTTTAAAGACCAATTCTGAACATGGACATGAATAATCTCTAACTTTTAGTTTCCATGCTGGTGTCTTGTTTACTCTCTGCTGGGCTTTGGGCCAGAACTGATGCGCTAACACAGAGATGCCAAAGATCAGCTTTGGCAGGCAGGATCTCGTGCATTCTGGTAGGCAGACTCAGGCAGCACCTGAGAGCACATTTGCAGATTCACTGTCTGCATGGAGAGCAAACAGCTTTGTATCAATAAAGGTTACATCCCAGAATACCGCAGAGGCATCAGCTGAGACCATGCTGACACCACGAGAGGCAGGCCATCATTACAACTAATTAGCAGAACTGCATCACTTCAACTACTAGTGTGGAATTGTAAAGAGACCTGATTGAAGCCTAATCAGAAACTAAAGACGGAACAGA
This sequence comes from Oriolus oriolus, assembly GCA_013400235.1. NCBI lineage: Eukaryota > Metazoa > Chordata > Aves > Passeriformes > Corvidae > Oriolus > Oriolus oriolus. The sequence goes on from VXBT01000639.1 coordinate 2,982, forward strand.
AAACTAGAAGCCAGATTGTCAAATGAAAGGAAAATAAGAAGAGATTTTGCTTAGTTCTGAGACTTCTGGGTCTTTGTGGTGTATCAACATGCTGGTTCCCTTGTTGCTAGCATTTTATAAAATACATTATGTTATATACAGTTGTTAAAAATTTCGTCTAGTCACCTAAGGTACTTGTCTCTCTTGGATTTGTCTTTCAGTTTATATTTATTTAATAACAATGTACTTTTTTTAATATCCTCTTTTTTTCTGCTGTCATTTGGCAATTCATTGTTCTGAAATTGCTCCTTTGGTAGACTTTGCTGTCAAATAGATTTCAGCTGAACTGCTCAAAGTTGTTAGCAGTAGGAACTCCATTGCACACAAACCAGCAAGACATGATCAGCAAGTGTCTGTCACCACAGGAAACACTGTCTAAACTACACTTTTCAGTCCCCAGGCAATTTTGTGTGGTAATATTTTTGGTGAGATGGTGTAATTACAATGGGCGTATTTTGAATCCAGTCCTCCAAAAATAACTCAGAATTTTCATGTGAGGGGGACTACAGGAAGGAAATGTCAAATAGTGCTATACCCTTAATACTACAGAGACAAAAACTTGTATCATGAGTGGTATAATAAAGTCAGTCGTAAAAATTCTCTTTGGTGAATGCCATCTTTGGCAATGAGGCTGAGTGATGCTATTACTGTTAAGATTGCATTAGTTTCATTTATGATTTTCTCTAAGTTATAGTATTAATGAAAAAATGAGACAATTCTTTTTTTGAATTATCATTTTTTTTCTCCTTATCTGAGGCAGATGTATAGCTTAAAAATAAGCAATATTTTCCTGAAATGCCTGAAAACTATAATCTATGAAGTTCATAAGTATCATTTTAAGTAAGAAAGAGTATTTTCTATTGTCAATTCCATTTCAGCAAAAAGTGTTTCAAGTATTCTATGCTGCATAGTAACACAGCAAGTTTCTATGATAAAAGCAAGCTAGCTTTTTATTAAGTGGACTGTTGAAAAATAAATTCTATCTCCATGCCATAAGTACACACTCTCACCTCTAAATTGTCCTCTGCATGTGGGCATTGCCTCCAAATTGCCTATCTGTGTATCTGTGCACAGCCTTTGATGAGGTTTTTTTTCAGAAATTCTATATTACAAACATCCATTTTTAAGACCATGTAAACTTATCTACAGATAAGACTGGCTGCAAATGGCAATTTGGAAGGGAAAATTTTGCCTTATGCTGATGATTTTTCATAATTTTTTTTTCATACATATAATTTCCAAATAAGCATTGAATGTAAACTCTTCCTAGACACAAATACATATTCTGAATGGTAAAATTTTACTAGAAGTGAGAAATAAAGTTGGTTCAAGGAACACACATAAAGAGTAATGTGGTTCTTGGCTTTCTTTTTTTTTTTTTAAGAGAACTTGTTTTATCATATGATAGAACTTGGAAATCTCACCTATTATGGATCTTCAACATCTTTTTATTTTATGTGATTGTGATTTATGTGATTATTACCTTTAATATAAAAAAGGAATTTTATTAAACATTTGAATCAATGACTTTTATAAACTAAGCGTAAAGCAATAAAATCAACTAAGTAGGAAATTAAAATTGTACTGAATACAATTTGTTCTATTCACAGTTTTTCTTAGCTCATGCTATCTCCACAGATAAGAAGAAAAATTAACTGCAAAAAGCAGTGCAAAGATTTTAAACATACGGGAATCAAAATAAAACATGACTCTCTATGCTTTTTTTTCTATGTAAATAATGACTTATTTCTGCTCTGTCTTATTTCATTAAAGAATAAGAACAAAATCTCTATACCCAGGCAGCAAGAAACTTTAGCAAATTTCTGACTTCATTCTTGTGACTCAGGCCTGCCTGTAGTTAATTTAAAGCTTAGTTCACTGTACACTCTGTGATAAGAATAATAATGAAAAGTTGTCAGCCCTAGGAATATCCTGGAACAAGATTAATGTTGCATTCAGAAATTGTGAAAAGTGTTTATTTCACTGAAAAGTTATACAAAAGCCTTTTGGGTGCCATTGTTTTATATGTGAGATTAGAACAAAACAAATTGAAATTGTTTAAACCAATAACAGCTATCAGACATAGATCTGCAATGATGTTTCCTAGCAGTCACTTTAGATCCTGGGTTCACAGCTTGGGTTATCAAGAGATAGAAAATGATAGATGGGTATAAATTATGCACAGCTTCTAAGCTTTCTTCTTTCCTTTTAAAGATTTTAAAAATGTGCTCAGCTCTGACTCCTGGCTGCCTACAGCCTATTATTTCCTAATCCAAACCGTGACTATGCAGCAGGAGAGTAGAACATGTTTAAAGCAGTTTCCTTTGATGCACAAACAGTTTCTTCTTCTCCTGTCCTTGTTGGCTGGGATTAAGGCTTCTGTAGGAACAAAAACAGCAGCACATGACTCACTGCAGAGCAGGGTCCCCTCCAAAAGCAGGGAGAGCTGAACTTCTGTACGCCCTAGGTATTATTTCGCAGAAGAGTAGGTTGTCATACACGAAGCTGGAGTGGTGGTTATATAACAGCTTTGAAGTTTCAAACTTCTGGATGTGAATTGTGAATCCTGCTTAGCTCCATTATGTAAATTGGTGTGAGCTTGCTTGGTGCAATAGCCCATTTTCCCTCTCTCTCCCTTTCTCTCTCCCTCTATATGTATCTACACACTCATACACAGGGAGAGTTTACATATGAGCATAACCTATACAGAGTATATGGATTATATATGTCTCTATGTATGACATATATGTACACTGCCATGTGATTTATCTCTGTATGCGTCTTGATATATAGAGATGCATATATATATATAATTTATTTTTAATTGCCAGTGTGTGTTTTTTCAATTTTCTTTATGATTTGGGTACTGCAGTGTTTTGCCTCCTCTGTTTTCTTTTCCCCTGGCCTCTACGTTTGTGAAATCTTCTACCATCTATTTTATCACAACTGCTCCTCTCTTGGCTCAGCTGCTTGGTAGCTGGCACTAACACCACTGGAACTCTCTTAGGCCTGGATTGAAATGGTACTGTTGGCCTCAGTGTAACAGAAGCTGCAGCCAAGATAAAGTGTACAGATATGGTTAAATGATGGTATCCAGAAAAACACTTAAATTATTATAGTTCTTTGCTATTTATGTAAGTTGCTCACTAAGCAGTATCTCTTGGCCATAAACACAGCTTTTGGGGAACTGGCCAGGTAAAACCAAACACCCCTCTGAGTGATTTAAGTAATTTTATAGTTCATAGAGAAAACACTTTGTAAAATGGACTAATAATGTGGGAATGGAAACAAGAAATACATTTCTGTTTGGAACATTCTGGATACTATCACCCAGAACTCCTTTTCTTCATGTCTGCCATCCAGAGTGCATTGCTGAGAACTTCTCTATGAGTTTTTAAAATCTGAGCTTTTTCTTGATTATGTCTCTTAAGTATTTCCCTTTCAACTGACTAAATAGTCTTGAAATCTTGTGTAGAACTACTAAGGTATCACATCATAGCCACAATGACTTTTACAGCCTTTACAATTTGCACTTTTTATTCCTATCTGGGAAGACATTATTACTTAACTATTTGCCAATCCTGCTTTCATTATACAAAGTGGAATCCACTTTCTGAAAGGTTACTGGTTTTTGTGAACCAGAGCCTTAATCAACCACACAAATGCTATTAGTAAACAAGGATTTTTTTCTTATTAAAGAGTTATTAATCACTTATGCTTAGTTTTCCCCTCTGACTGCAAAAGTCCATTTTAATTATTTCACAGAATGAGTTCTTATAAATTAAGTCAGTGCATTTCTATGGCTGTGCCTCAGTTGATTTCTTTGATTTTTGGTAGTGACAGGGAAAAGGAGCCTAAAAAGTGATACTCACCTCCTTTAAGTTTTCTCTGTTGGCAAGCTGTTAGCTTCAATTGGTTGATGGAGCCTGCCATGGGAAAATACTAAATCAGTGAAGTGTTACATACTCCATCGGTTACAGCTACGAACTAAATAGTTTAATATCTACCACTTATCCTTCATGAACTCCCTGTCTCAGAGTATCTGTCTTTGGAGTACAGCCAGCAACAAAAAATTGAGCTCAGAAAATCACAGAGATAGATAGATCTAGCTGGAGTTAGGATGAAAAAAATTAGTCTTTCTCTTCTTTTTGGCTTTGTGCAATATAACTATTTGAGAAGTTAAATGAATTTATAGACAGAAATCTTTCTTCACTATAGTAAAATGATGTAAGAGAGGATTAGATGAACCACTAAGACATTATAGTGGTATTTTCTCACAAGTCAATTATTTTCTTCAAAAGACATACCAAGTAACACATACATTCTTTGCAACATGGAATATTTTATGATCTGTCCAATGAACAAAATTTGAGCACCAGCAAACAACATAATCTTCTATGGTGTTTCAGGATGCAAAGGGGATTTGGAGGCATCATTCATGATTCATTTGGCCACCTGTAGCTCTCCACATATGATCTACCCCAATGCCATGAACCAGTGGAGAGAGACTATACTTCTAGAGGGTGATTTATTCATAATACACATGATCTGAGTAAACCACAACAGTCCTAACAAAAATGTCATACTTCTCTTTTCTTACTAAAGGGAGCCCAAGATGACTAATCTGAATGATGTGCACATTGCAGCTTTCTAAAATTACAGAATATTTAAAAGTAGATCATATGAACCAAGTCTGTGAAGCCCAAAGAATGTGGAAGTGTTTTAGGCATAGGTTTACAAATCTCATAAGTATTCTTCCAGTAAATCTCCCAGTTGATGGGTCTTACGTTTATTGGTAGCTGATATTTCTTCTTCCCTGTTTTCTCCTGTATGTTACTGGAAGAACATATTTGCTTTTTGAAACCTAAGACCTGTAAACTCTTCCGTAAAAATCATCAGGTAATAGGCATCTACCCAAGACTGGACAACTGCCTTCTACCTTCAGGACAGCTTCTCCAGAGCAGATAGAAATTTCTTAGCAAATCAGTCCCTCAGAAGCTGGGGAACAGGTGGCAGCATAGATGACAATCTCATTTATCAGGTCTTTGGTCTGCTGATGCTAGCATGATGTCACTGAGGGGTTTTTTGAAATTATTGTATAGGATTCTTTGGCTACAATAACAGAATAGAATAATTTTTTCTGCCTTCATCTACCCCTTCGCTCCTTCTACGCAGTTTCTCTTTCCTGCTAGCAGAGGTCCTGGTGTGTCCTGGTTTGAGCTGGCTAAGTGCCAAGCCCCATGAAATCTGTTATTTTGCATAAGGGGAAAAAAGGAAATATTGAGGAAAACTATGAAGCTGCAAGGCAAAACCGGTTCAGACTTAAACAGCTGCAGTATAAAGAAAAGTTTATTGCTAACAGAATTAAAAGTAAAAAGAAATAATAAGAAATTCAAGCAAAAGCGCACTCCCCTCTCTTCCAGCACTCCCCCTTACTTTTACCCAACTTACACAAAGGATAAGAAAACATGGGATTTTGGTCAGTATTGCAGTTCTTAAAAGTCTCCCTCTTATGCTTAAGGAAAAAGTGTGTCTTCTGCTTCACATGGTTCCCAAACTGCCGCCAGCAACAGACCCACCCAAAACCTGCTGCAGTGAAAAAACATCTCTCTCCATGAAAACTTCAATGTTTATTCATATTGCCATGTCATGGGCCATTGCATGGGGTTATTAGTCTTTTTTAAAAGATGAGTTATTCTGTCCTGGACCCAAAGGCTCTTTTTTCCACAAGTCTCCAAAAGCTTTTCACTGCCCCCACACAGCCTGGCATGGGTACTTCTCACATCTTCGCAAGCAGCACGTGAATTCTTCATCTCCCATGTATTTCAAAAATGGGTTAAAGAGATTTACAATTTGTGACATAACAGTTTCTTACCACGGCCTGCAAGAACACGCCAAAGCGCCTCCTCCCTTTTTCTGCTGCCATTTTCAGCTTCGTCTCATGTGACTCACTTTCTCTGTCTCTCTGACCTTGAAGCCGCCATGTTGAAGAATGGTTCTTGTTCAGGCTTTACGGTGGAGAAAGCCTCGCTCCCTTTATGCTGCTGGCTGCATGGTGTCTGCTTCAGTTCAATATAAGCTGGGTTGGATGCAGAGAGCTTTCCCAGCTCCCACTGGGTCTGCGTGGAGCCGAGTGGCGGGGGGTGGAAGGGAGAAGCTCGCCAGTCCCCAGAAGCCGTGTCGGGTGGTCTCAGTTGCACGGCAACTTATAGCTGTTACTTAGTTGTCTGTTGTTTAAGGCCAATCTCGGATGGCCCCTTGGAGCCGAGACGGCTTTTCTCGGTGGCTTTTTGCTCTCACTAGGGAAGGGACCCGGCCCAGCCACCCCTCCTCAGGAAACTGGAAAAAAAGAAGAGGTATTTTCCACTCCTGTTCTGTCCTTAAATATGCAAAATCGCAAGAAGCGATTGGCCTAAAAGACTGTCCATCAACTATGTTCCAACCCACTACACAACTGAACCACAGCCTTTGCTCAGCTGCTGTCTTACTCCCCTGTCTTTTTCTGGGAAAAATCTAACTACCTTCCCATCCATGTCTTAGCCATTGCACTATCTGATCTATCCTCACATTGTTGTGAAATAACATGAACCTAATGAATGAAGCCTTTCCTTTTTCTTTGTTCATAGAGGGCAGAAAATAAAAAACCACAAAAAGTGACAGGGAAAAGGGCTGTGGTTTGTTTTCAGTTTGGGAATGCCAACACAGATGCACACACAAGGATATATACAGAGTACAAACTTAAACAGAAATAAAAGTGTTTTAAAAAAAAGTTCAAAAATACAAAAAACTATCCTGAAGAAGATTAATTGGAACATGATTTGGTGGAGGTTAGCAAGTGCATTGGTGAAGGGTTAAATTCTGTGCATACATGAAGCATTTCTCCTTCTATAACTCTAATTGCCTAAAAACTAGGTACCTAGTGTGCCCTGTTTGTTTCAGGCTCCTTTTAACATCAAGGAAAAGAAACAGAGGTATCTACAGAGTATTTCATTCTGTTCAGGGGTGTGCAGGGATAGTCATCAGGGTATTGCAGGAAACGAAGTAATGCAGTAGCACAACTTAAAGTTCAAAAGCAGAATATCATCTGTATGACATATCCACAGACAACAAAGCAACTATTTTCTTCTGGAATAAAAGCACACTCACATATATAAGGTTCACACACCTATATGATGCATTAATTTAGAAAAACTGAGTTGTAAACTGCAACCGAGTCCTAAAGTTTTATTAATGGAAAGCAAGTTGAAGTCCCTATTTCAAAACCAGCCTCTCAAATAATTAGTTTATAAGGTTTTTATTAGTTTAAAGAATCTCTCACATCTGCTGTTACTCTAACTCACTGTTCAGTATCAAGTAATCTACCACATTTTCACAGAGATGGAAAAAGTGTTGCGATTTCTGAGCATTTGCATGACCTTTAAAGTTGTTTTTTAATCTCTGATTTTGCTGTTGATTACTGTGTACAGCACCATCACAATACAGACAAGCAGCTCTGCAAGCATGTAAATGAAGTCATTTCTCATTTCAGTGCTCTTCTTTCCTTCCAAGTGAGTGGTTCAGAGGAAGAGCTTTAAAAAGAAAATAATCACCTAGCACTATGTAAAGCAGACGTACTTAATTCTGTTATTTATGCCACACTATCAATCACTGATTCCTCTCTAAAATTTAATTTTAAGACTGTCCCTTATCTTTATATATTACCCATCTATCTTAAATATTGAGTCATTATTTCATGTGAATCTTCCTATACAGTCTACACATGCAAATGTTTGCCAGGTTCTGTTTGACTATCTCAGTGCAGAGATCTATTTTCAGTTCAGATCATTAAATGTTTGTGTTTTCTTGTCTCTTAAGAGTCTCTCAAAATTCCAGGGAGGTTACTGACGAGTACCTGGGGGTTTAACTTTGTTATAGAACAATCTCAATCAAATAGTTTGAAGTTGCATTTAAGCCATCTTTGTGCAATAGTGTCAACAGGGGACCAGTAATAATAATTTGGTGTCAGAAAATCTATAAAACACATTAAGCCAGTTTCAGTTCCACTTTTTTTTTCCTTAAGTCTTGTTACATTCAAAATTGAAGTCACATAGACAAGATCAAAACTCCAGGAACAAAGCTTACCTTGAAGGCTTTACTGATAAGAACTTATAAACAAAAGGTTTAAGATTCAGCATCCAAACTAAGCTTTACTAGTTCTGTAAACAGATTCCTCAGAAATATTTAATCCAAACTCTATTTGTCCTGTGAAAATGAAGTGCCACAGTTGATCCATATTTTCAGTTTACAATATTGAGGTCCATAGGTTAATACACTAAGCAAACTGCAGACTCTGGGGTTTTTATTCACTTTGTAGGCTACAGGAAAGACAAGCATTTAATTTTTTTTTTATCACGTGGTCTTGCAGCAGAAGTATTTGTCCTGCATTGAATTGAAATATGTGGTTCTGCATTGCAGTAATATTCAATATCCTATTTAAGTTGCATTCTGTTTCTGAGATAAAAGCTTAGGCTGTGATATGGGCATTTTCATTTCACTGCTTAACTTCAGGATCCTGCAGGGATAGAAAAAAGTCAAACACCAGTTTCTCTAACTTTTGTTTGGTTTTTTTCTGTTGTCATCATCATAGTAGGTTATAAAGTAATGGGTTTTTTTTGAGAGAAAGCCCAGAGAAAGATGAATATTTAAAGGTATATTTCCAAAATAAAAAAATTATTTGGGATTTGATGTCAATGAATTCTGTGGAACAATTCTTCTTTTATTTAGCTTAAAGCAGGATGTACATTAGCCCACTTCTAGCTAAGCCTCATTTATAAACTATTAATGGTTACATTTGCATTTTCATCAGGAAGAAAAGAGACAGTCATCACATAGATCTTTCTCTAGACACTGATATATTATTTAATTAAATATAGTTTATGATTTTGTACGGGATCTGCAGAGTTTTGATGGGAAACAAGAATAATTGCACAGTAATGGTGCAGTGGTTATATTTTTCTGAATCACATGTTACTGACTATTTAAGTTTGCTGTCTAAGCAGGTTAGCTGTGACACAAGCATTTACAAAGCTTTAACCTTCTTATGACCCTCCATGATATTGTCTAATGAGAAATATTTTTTTTCCTGTGGTGATTTCTGCAGATGGTTTATTATTTTTTTATTCATACTCATGATTATAAGACCCGATTACGGGATCTGTAAAGGTTGCACCCTAGCAAGGTAAGTTGGTACCTATATGTCCTCTCATTCTTGACTATGGCACCCTGTGACAGAAAGTGATTACACTGAATTAAAAATATCTTCTTCAAAACAGGGCATTATTTATTCATTTATTCATTTAAAAGTAGATTGTGTGCAAAGTAATGAATCAAACCAATAAAGGACCATGTGTATTTTTTTTTCTCTGTTAGTTCCATCAACTTTCCAGACTTGCCTGTTCAGTGATGGCTGAGGGAAATTGTCTGTTTGTTTCAAACCCAGCTGGCAGGCATCTTTCCCCATGTCGGTATTTTCTGATTCACTATGCATATCCAACACCACCACCCTTTTCAAACCAGCATCCTTAAGGTACAGGCATGTTCTGAGTCTAAATCCGGGTTGGGAAATAAACTTTTTGCCAGACTTTGCATTGCCAGGCAGTCAGCAGTCAATAGATTTCCTAAAAAAATTCTTCCTTCTCCTCTGTGGAACTACTTACACTTTGCTTCTTCTTTGTTTCCTGTGGAATTTCTTTCCTTTTCCTTGTCCTTGTCTTTTGATTTATCACCATGCTCTTAGTCAGGGTAATACCCGATAGGTAAACAGAGCTTCAGAATTTATTTTTGAATTAATATCCATACACATCTATTTTCTCCAAAAGAAGCTGATGGATGACAGTTAAATTCATGTAATCATATAGGAAGCATAAAAGGATAATGAAAAACTTTTTCTACGAGTATGATGAGTCAGTATTTCCTATCATAGAAAATTCGTAGTAATCTGAAGTTAAGCAAAAGTAGTTTATATTCTCTTTCGGACTCACAAAGGGCTTTTACATATCCTTCAAAATGCTTTTTCTTCATTTTTGGGCCAATCCAAACTACCATGAATGAAGGGAGGATGCAAATAGACATGACAGAGTGTTTGTAAAATAGGAACATGTAAAGACAAAGCTAGGAAGGTACACAGAAAGGCTATCAACAGCCCTTATGAGAACTTCTTTGTTTTTTGCAGGAGAGGCATGGTTGAAAGGGGACTGTAAAATGCTCTTTGGAAGTGATACAGGACAGACTGTAATGGGTTTCAGGATCCACTCTTGTAGGAATTCAGTTATTTGAGATGAGGCATGATCACGGGAAACTAAAATTTACGTGGTGTGTGTCTTTAGCTTCAGATTCCAGAAGCAGAACTTAAACATACACAGGGCCAACTCCATTAACTTAGGTGATCTGAAAAACTGGGAGCAATAATTGAAAATCAATCTTCCTCTTCATAGACAACAAAGGGAAGTTGAAGAAGCATAAGAGGGACAGTATGGGAATCTGTTCATAGATTAAACTGGTGAACAGTAGTGGCAGTGCCTTTTGACCAAGATGCAAAGGAGAAAGCAGACCTGCCAAGTGTCTTGGGAAGAGAAAATTAAAATAAGATATTTAGTTTTGTGGCCAGAAGGAACATGTCAGCGACAGAGCTTCCTCATATAAGAGAACAACCTGAAAGTAATCTATTATATTGTATCTGATATATGACTTCCCATGCAAAGGAACCCTCAGAAATCAACATTTTTATTAGACTTCCTCCAAAGCAGATATTTTCTTTGACAAGTAGAGATGCAATGGAACAACAGAATTTCCAAAATACATGTCCTTTAAACCTAAAAGCAAGGCTTCCGTCCTTCTACGCTTAATGACAAAAATATTGCCTGACTGTGCCTATAATAAAGAGCCCACTATGGCTAAAGAGCAATTTCTAGGAAGGTCTGCCAGCATTGCTTTTTCTGGTTTTATTTGCTTGGGGTTTTTTTCATATGAAAGGAAAAATTAGCACATAGTGCACTAGCATGTAAATCCAAAGCTTTAAAGAGGGCACCACTGCACATTCCTTGCATGCAAGTGTTGATGTTTCAATTGGCAATAAACCACAAACTGCTGCCATAGACTGCAACCATCTGGTAGATTATTAAAAAGAAGAGATTAACATTTTATAGATATACAGAACTTCCTAAAGGATAATTTCTTAGTGCAGAAATGCTCTGTTTCAAGTCTACCTCTTTCATTTGTGTCTTGTAAATAGATAAAGTAAGTAAATGAGATACTAGCAATGTAATAGGAAATGCAGTATCAGATATGACTCTTGAGCTGTGAGAATACAGGTAGAACTTGGGTAGTGCTCGGTTCCCTTAGTGGAAGCTAATGGGACAAGTGTATTTCAGAGGTAAATGTTATTGAATAGACTTCAGCTTTCCTTATAATAAAATGACACTTTGTGAATGTCAAATATAAATAACATGGGATTATGGTCACTGCCTCCTACAGAAGCAGGTTAAAAGTATTTTTATAGATGCACTTCTTCAAATCTGTTGGAACTCATGATCTGAATTTCATCTCAAAGTATTCAGAGAAGCAGCTGATGATTAGCATTTCAGCTTCAGAGTAAACATAAGTAAACATAATGCTAATTGTTAAAATCTTAAAGCCTATGAAGGGATTGTCCAGATCAGTTGTAAACTCTCAGTGGAGGATAGAAAAAACTTCTGTTAGGAATAAATAGATACAGTTCACCTTGCCTTCACCCAAGGATGAGCTAGACCGGTTTTCAAGGGCTTTGCAAATTCTGTGGCTTTAGAAAGCATTCTTCTGATGGACTGATATAGAAAAGAGAAAGCAAGCTAAAATCCACTTCAAATTAAAAAGGCACAAAAAAGGCTAGAAAATTTATCTAAGTAATCTCTCAAGAAATAAAAGGATTAACACACAGAAATGATCAAAGCAAACCAATACCTTCTTCTATTTCACCTGTGTCTTCCTTATTTTTTCCTTATCTTGTCATATCAACAGATATCCCATCATGTTGTTGCTGTACTTCTACAAATGCACAACTTTACTGTATTTCCTTTCTGCTTTTATCAAAAATGCTTTAACACAGGAATCATGTATTCTTTTTTGTCTCTGAAATATATCAAAAAATAAACAAGCCATTATACTTTAATATTTTTCTCAGGGAAAAAAACCAAACCTAAGAAGCTGTTGATTTGAACTTTGATATCTTCTATGATGGCTCACCTAATTTCATTTGTTTAATATGGTGAAGGAGTGAGCCAGTGCGATCATAATTCAGCATGATGTGAAAGGCTTTTTATGATCTTCTCTCAAGGTTAGTCAATAAGCTAATTGAAGCACTATATATGCAGCCATAGGAAAAAGAAGTAGGTTCTATAACTGTTAAATATATTTACTTTCTGTAAAATCCTAATTTATTGTATTTGCATAGAACCATTTCAGACACAGTGAAGCCATCAAGCCAGTGGAGTGCTTGTCAAAAAATAAAGACTTATTGCTAGTTACTCCAAGACACCTTGCCTTGTCAGAAACCTTGAAATTTATAATATCAATGTTAATTGAAGTATATTCGCTTTATTCCATTTCTTCACCATCTGTAAAGTTGCTCACATTGCAGATGTTCTTTAACTCGTTTCAAGCAAGACCATTATGACTTCAGTCTCTTCAACTATTACTTCCATGTGTAGTAAATTTTATATTTTGAATGTGTTGATATCTATGCTTCTGCCACTTCCCCAGCCTTGAATGATTACTTGAAGGTTCAGTCCTTTAATCCATGAATTGTGAATCAGGAAGAAAACACTATAGGATTATATAAATAAATGTATCTAACAAAGAAGATAAAGGAATCAAATCTATTTTTTTCTTTTCAGTTCTACTTAAATAGAGCAAGACTAAAAAATAAATTATTAAAATAAATAAAAAGAGAAAATGGCAAAGTGCTTGGGACAGTAACAACGGAACCTAGTTTCTAATATCCAACAGCCAGTTTTTTATTTTGTCTGTGAAGCTGAACTACCTGCAAATCTTTAATAATAGCCACCTTCAAAAGACAGATCTTCATTTATGCATCTGCAGTAACAATACAATAGCTGTGTTCTGAAATTCTTTTAACAATAGCTTCATTCAGTGATCTGTGTGTTTTTTCTAATTAATTATTGAAATACTCTGTCAGGTGCTGCAGTTAAGTCTTAATCATTTTGTAAATGGAGGAATAGAAAGAGAGTTTAAACAACACCTTCACATCGGAATGCATTAGTGGTATGATCACAGAGAGCAAAGTCATGGGTGTATGCCCAGGCAGGGTTTGTGCCATCAGTGCCTGTAACAATGAACTCTGGAGGAGCTTTTTAAGTGTGTCATTCAAATATGTTGGACTCATCTAATTCCAGCTGAGGAAAAAAAATACAACCACGCTTAATGTTTCAAAACCACTGTAAGTTCTTATGACATTAGAGAATTATGTATGTATTGACATTGATTTAAGCCTGCATTTGTGTACTGAGACCTAAGACCTTTCTGATTCTTTTAAACTGGCACAATTCACTTCAAGAGGAAAAGGATAACTATCGAAAATATTACACAACATATGATACACAGAAGCACTCCTGGGTCAAGTTTTCTACTCTGTTGTTGTACAGTTGATGTTTCACCTTTAAACCTCAGCTTTCTGAAGTCAGAGTCCTCTCATGAATCATAAACTTTCCCAATTCAGGTTAAGTTGCATCATTAAATGTTGTAATTGGTAGAACCACCTATTAATTTTACGCATATCAATGTGTCAGTTAAGACTGTCAAACCAATCTGATACCAAATACCTCTCAGGGAAAGAGTGGCACAGTCTCTGTCCCAGAAATCTGCAGTCTAACTAAATGAAGCAAACAAAGGACTACAGAGAAAATAGGGCTGAAGATGAAAATATTTTCTCAGGGTCCTGAAATAAGATAGTGGCAGTAAGAAAAAGACTCTAAGCTTTCTGTTTCCAGTCTTCTGAGCATCTTTCCTATTTCCTAAATAGTTCCACCATTTCTTTTCAAATTCCAGCAGGAGATTATCATTTATATTCAGATCTGGTATATGTAAACAGAATATTATTGATTTGTAAATAAGCTGAGCTAGGAATTTGCCTGGTGAGTTTCACTTCAATACAAAGCAAGATATAAAAAATGCAGTACTTCACAAAACTTGATTCAAACAATATTCTCACGAGTTTCTCTTTTTCTTCTGAGATGCTCATACAGCTGTCAGAACCTGTAACGTTACTGAGCAATGCAAACAAAAGAGAGCTATAATTGTGTTTGCCCCAAATAACAGTAAAAGATCAATATCACATCCTGCTTGAGTGCTGCAGTATGTAACACCACAACCATTGCTGAAAGAGAGGTGTTATCTTCAGAATTATCAGTGTCCTCCTTTTCATGAAATAGGACATTAAAAAAAAGTCTGTAAGAATAAAAATATTTAATTAAGTGCAAGAAAAATCTTTTGAACAGCAAAATTCTTAACTCACAAAAGGAGGAAAGTATATCCAGCATTTTGCTTCATAAAATTCATGAAAGTTATCATTAGGGGTTTAGATTAATACTAAACCAGATTCAGCTTTTAAATTAGAAAGCACTTACACCAAGACTACTATTGTAATGAAGGAAGATTTGTCAAAATACATCATCTCTATTGTTGTGCTCAGTTTTGCAGTGGTCTTTTACATATCTCCATATCATACCCATCAACATTTATAAACGATCTCCACGTCCTCACTTTTGTGAATATGTTGCAAAGTTATAAAGATATTAGATCCCTTTGCACTGCATAAATAGTACAAAGAAGCAATTGGGAATGTGTGATGTTATGTTAAGGTTGTGACTCTAAAGAAACCAAACCCAAAACGTCACATAATTGTGCCATGACATTATTATGATATCTTCATCACTGTCTTTGGTTACTCTATGGCCTGGTCTGGTCTTTTTCCTCTTTCATTTGCAGTGAAACACTGGGGTGAAGGAGACACATTTCCTATTAATCCACATACTTGTGGATTAATTGGAAATGTGTGGGTCATGGGACAGAAGTCACAGAGGCTAGGAAAAGTGTTTCTGCCTTCTGTGTGCCTGGGGAAGAGAGGAATGGGTTCCCCTAGTCCCAGAGCTGCCTTAGACTCCATCCTCCAAAACAAGGAAGATTCCATTCCATTTGCTGTTTTCTTAGGATTTTAATAAAAATTTGCAGTATTGTTTTTAATATGTTCACCTAAAGCTGGCCAAGTTGAGAACATTCTGTCCAAGGATGTGTCCCAAGACTCTCTTGCACTCCCCTCAGTCAGCCATGTAGCAGGCAGTAATAAGGGAAAAAACCCACTCCCACCTGCAGTTCCCAAAATGCTAATGACTACTTGCCCAGCACTTGAAAGCATGGGAAATCTTTATGTTGTTGTGACATTTTAATGCATTTTTTAAGAGAAAAGTTTCATATCCGTTACCTGTGGGATTCAACAGCTGGTCAGAAAGTTCACAGGCATCGACTTGGACACAATCACTATATACCCTTGAGAATTCAGTTTGTACCTGTGAGAATTTTAGCATCAACAGAAGCAAGAACCCAAAACAACAGATGAAGAATGTGCACCTGCTCTAAGGAGGTTATTATTTGCTTTAGATTTGGTTTTGATGGGTGTTAGTTGCAAGCAGCCAATAGTTTGAGGGGTGTTAACATAGAAGCCAATGGGGACACAGCACAAATGCCAAGAAACTGTATGAAAGAAGCCTTGTAGAATAAAATGATGCTTTTGCTTTTGCATGTGCCACTGCCTGGAGCTGTCTGTGTATATATATACACATGTTGTGACCGCCTCAACAGCGACAGTTACCCACCAGAAAAAGTTTAGAAAATTAGAGCTGTTATCTTGAAATATTGAGCATGACTCCCTGATGTTGCAGTAGTATGCTGACACCTTGAAAGATTACTGAGGATATCAGCATGGGGGATGGACATGTTTATCAAGAAATGACATTTAAGTACTGTGTGAAGAAAGTTATATTCTAAGTTTATGTAAAAGCCTTGCTCTCTTCCCCAAGCATTTTGATCCCTTTTCCAGTCAGTATTGAGATTGCTTTCTAATAATAATCTAAAACTCTATATTGTTGGTTTATTAGCTGTTTTATAGTAAGCTTGTTTATATTCTCAGTTTGATAATGTTATATGGCATTTGATTTTCTCCCTTTCTCAAACAGACCCAAGAAATGGAAAAATATCTCTTACATGTGATTCCCATGATTCTTATACTGTCTTCTTTTTAAAACCTTAACCTCCTTTTATGCTTTTATTCTGTTTACTTCTTGCCTGTTTCCTCTTCTTTTGTCTTCCTAAATCTTTTCTCTTATATGTCAGTCCCTTGATTCTGTTACTCTTCCTATTTGAAGTCAAAACCAGCGGGATTCCTCCTTCTTCATCCTACTCATTTCTGATTTTGACCTTATGTTTAATTCAAAATATATTGAGTCTTTCATGAGAAGATATGAGATCAAGTCTGGGTTAGCCAATACAAACCTAGATCACAGATGCTGCAAATAACAATGTGAGCAAGACTCCAGGTCATGCACCTTCATAGTGTGCTACTGATTTGAGACTGTGATTCTGATATGAGACCAGTTAAGAGTGCTAACAAACCCTGAGTTCTACAGCAAATAGAGCTTTTCTCCTTGTCTTGAAATATGAACTATTTTATAATCCTGGTCCACCACACCCCCCCCCGACATTTACACACAGAAGACATTCAGTAGTTGAAGATGCTCTTGTCGCATCCTCTTGACCTTGGCTACAGCCCTAAAAGCAACATGGGCACAGCAATTTGGGGTGTGAGAAAAAGGCATGACAAACTGAGTCCTAGAGATTGTCGCCACTGCATGAAAGAATTCAAAAGATTTGTCAGGTGGCCCCAAATATGTCTCCGGGACTGCTTTTTTCTGGAGCTGAGGCTTTTTACTCAGGGCACAGGAGTCTTCTTCTGAGCTCAAGCCTGCAAAAGTTCTTTGCACCTTGAAAACCCAGATTTGAGTAGTGATGTAAATGCAACTGAGCAGCAGGTAGATAACATTTCATAATTTTAATCTTAATTTGTGCTTGAGTCTTTCTGTAGACAAACAGGTCTCTCATTGTAGCTGTCTGTAACTCAATAAATTAAATACACATATTTCTTGTAAGTAGTGAAGCTGGATATATTCTCTTGCAATAGCTGGATGCCAAGAGATTAGAATTGGCACTTTCCGCAGGAATACATGCATTCCTTCAGAGCCATTGACAGAAAGCAGCAGGCAGCAGGACTATCCTGGTTGTTGCCCTGGCAGGCAGGTGGCTTGCTTGGCTGACCAGCTCCCAGTCTGTCCCACTGGGCAGCCAGGGACACAACCAATGTGTTAGCTTGCCAGCTTCTTGGCTGTCTGAGTGGCAGATGGACTTGCAAGCTGCCTGCCTGGCTGCCTGCCTAGCCCTCCTTTTGCCTGCTGGCTGATTTACGTGCTGCCCAGCTCCCCAGATGCCTGGCAGGCTGCCTGCCCAGTTTGCCTGATCATGGGTGAGGTTATGGGCCCAAAATAGTTTGTTCTGCAAAGCAGGAGACCACAGTGTTGGTGTTTTGTTCTCATCCAATCTGGAATGTCCCATGAAGCAGAAATTCCCATCCCAGCAAGCTTTAGTAATCAGTTTACAACATTTATCCATGTATTCTGTACGTGGCAATTTAGACTTCTTAGAACTGAAGAAACACCTCGCTGGAAATGTTTGCATACAATGTGCCTGACTTGTTTCAACTCCTCAGAATGCTTTGTACAGATTTTCTCTAGCAAAGCTAGAAAAGATTTTCAGACAGGCTTGTAATGTCATATTAATCACTGGTTCTATTTCTACTGAATTAAGCTGCAGCCCAAACCATAAAGTACTAATAAACTCTAACACAGGCTCATGAAAAATCATTATGATGATGGTACTGGATATGTGGCCAATATATGTGCCAAGTGGTTTGAACCTTTTCTTACTTACAAAAAATAAAGATATAAATTTCTATTTGTCATAAAGATGGCAGGAGACTCCCTTTTCTCAGAATACCTTACCTTTAATATTCCAATTTCATTTTAATCACACTGTCCTAAAGATTTCACTCTGCTTAAATAATGAAAAAAGGTGTTATAAAAATTGCATGAAATCAGCTTGCCCCAGGACAGGTTCTGTTGGATGTAATTACATATGCTTCAACAACTGGAGCAATGTGTTGTGAGAAAGGCTTTTAAGGTGACTGAAGTTAATTGTGCAGGTTTTAAGGTAAAAAGAGAGTGGAGAGCAATGACCAGCCCACTGAGAAGAAGCTGTTCAATTTCTTAAAGCTCAAGAGAGTAAAAATGTTATTAAATTATAAATGGACAAAAAAAGAGTGGTAAATAGGTGATACACTTTATCATATAGGGGAAATAAAAGCAGACTCTGAGCTGGTGGAAAGAATTGTACTCTGAGAAAGACTGTCAGATACGAAGTTCTTTATGACATACCTACATATAAAATAGGACAGTTGCCTATAAAGAAGGCTGTGATATTTCCCTGGTGACACTGCTCTAGAAGGCAGTACAATAAGAAATACAATTTTTTTCTGCAATACTGGTAATGACAATACATCAGAATTGAAGTCTGAGGCTAAAGAAAACATCTAGACTTCTTTTTCCCATCTGGAATACACAAAAGTGTTTTTAAAGGACTCTCTGGCTTGCTTTTCTTGAACTGTGAACTTTTTTCCTAAGATATGTCAGATATTCACAAGAAAGACAAAGGGACTGTGCATGCATGTAAGTGGTTTATTAAAATTAATAAATAAATATATCAAAGACCCAATAAATGTTTTCATCACCTTACACTATGCGTATCATAAAGCAGCTCTTTAAAACATAGAATACTTGGTGCATAAATAGTCCTGTTCTAGTTCCTGATAAATAAAATTTTCACTTCGTAGTGACTTCCAGATATTCGGGTATCAAGTCTCCCATTATGCAGGAGCCACTAGAAGCACATTGGGTTTTTTTATTAAGCATGATTTCTTGAGTTACAGCCCTTGTTCAAGGATATTGCTACCAGTACGTTAATTGCTACTAATAAATTAATTATATTGCATTGAAATACTTAAGGAAATGGAGGCACACTCAAGGAGTGAAGGATTATTGTTGAATTTTAATGTTAGATTCAAATACATCAACTTTACAACTTAGTCTTTCTTTCTCTATGGCCACTTGATTTTGATGAGCTGGAAGCATGCATAAGTCCTACAGGCTGCTTAAAAAGACAGCAACATTTCACATTAGAGAATGCAAAGAACAATATGCCTTTCACCCACAAATCTAGCTGACAATACTTGGAAAATCTTTAATTTATTTCTTGCAAAAAGTTCTTAATTCTTAGCTCTTCTCCCCAGGGAGCTCTGACTTCTCCGTAACTTGATTTTTTTCAGGTCTAGCTCATTCTTTCTTCTAGTTTAAGTTTTATCCTGTTTCTCATTACTGGTATTGCTATAAATAAATCTCGTAATCTGATTTCCTCATTAGGGTACACAGTGTGTGTCAGTCTAGTCCCTAAGAGTTTCTGGAGCAGAGTTAAGGTGTTAATGCCCAAATCCTGACATAAAGTGCTCCTACACAGGGCCAGCAGCCTGCCTTTAGTCAGGACAGAACACCACAGCTGCGATCAGACAAAACCCCCAGAGCCTGGAAAGGAAGTCTCTGTTACAATACTGAATTTTGGCTCCAAAATTTTTCCTGTGTCCTCTTTTAGAATTATAAAGTCACTTAAAGATGCTCCTCCAAATAAATGACTGAGTGAAGTATTTCAAAGATGGGCCTCTTCCACTCTTTGCATAGCTTGAGCCTGAAATTCGTTCCATATGACTGAATGCCCAACGATTTTTTTTCATTTGTTTAAACTGTAGTTCTTCTCCCATCCTTGTCTTGGCAAGATGAGTGATCTGTGCTCTAAAAAGTTCCTATATACTGTATGTTATCCAAGTTAATAAAATACCAAAAAGTTGGAACATTTAGTATATCCAGTATCTGAGGCTGAATAGGCAAAAAAAAGGTGGTTTATATTTTTGCTAGAGCTTGCAGTCAAGCAGATAGAACAACTTTTAAAGAATAAAGGATCCAATCCAGACTGCTTCCTTTTTATTAGGATGAACAACTCTGTGGAGTTCCGCTGCACAGAGATTCAGTTTCATAAAACTCTTATGCAAATGTTTTATTCCTGGACTCAACCTAGATGTAAATAACATCCTGGAAAATATCCTCTCCAAGGTATATGAAAGATAAAAACATATATCTGTTTGGTGCCTCTGCAAACTACCTTATAGGTTCACAAGGTACATATGAATTTTGCATTTTTCAAGTTTTGTCTTGATTTTGGAGAATGTTCACATTAAAATGGAGACTACTTTGGTGAGAAGCTGCAATTACAGCTGTGACAAAGTGGTAAGGAAGAAGGGCTAATTATAGCAGTGATACATCAGTCATACCTAGAGATCTTGATTAAGTTATGCCTTAGTAAAGTGGATTCATGGCCACAATTTCTGAGTCACTTTTTCAGTATTTATGAGTATGCTTTTATATAACATGTACAGCATCTTCTTCATGACTGCCATGTCAGTTCACTGGCTTATATCTTGGATGTTAAGAGAATATCCTCCCCTACAGAAATACAATTTTTCATAAACTTTTGGCTACTGTAATAGATTGCTGGTTCATTCAGCCTGCTATTTGCTTGCTGACTTTTAGCTGCACCATAGAAAGCAGTATGAGAATAGAAAAGTCACTAAAAAATTAAAAACAAACAGAGTTAGAAGTTCTAGCAAAACACATTTTATAAATCCTTATTGCTTATTATGAGAGCACAGTAAGTCACTCTGTTGATGTGACGCTATGCAAAAACACAAGGACACAGTGATGTTTTCTCTCTTCACTGAATGGAAGGTAAAAATGAACACACTACCCCCTGGGCAAAATGTTCCTAATAAACACAGCGTTGGCATTAAAATATGACAGAATGACAGGCACAATGGAAAAGAAAACTTGAGTCATTCTTACTGCATGAGACATGTTGAAGGTAATGTATGAACAATCCAGAGAAGGTTATGCTAGATAAAACAGCTTAATTCATCTTTGTCAGTTTATGTGTAACATGCATATTGATTCAGTTCTACATTTTAGAAGTTGGTATTTGACTCCATTGGAAACCTGCTAGATCAGTTGGACCCATTAAAGGCACGGGGACTGTCAGTAATTTGTTGAATAAGCAAACACTTTTTTTACTTATGAAGCCAATCCAGTACATGACTTATGCTTCTTACAGAACTCATTCATGATTATTTTATTAGAAGTTTTCCATATTTTAACCCAAAATTTTTAAAATTATCTACCCATCAGAATCTCCAATGTTTTAACCTTTTTTTTGTTGTTTTTTGTTTTGTTTTTTGTTTTGTTTTGTTTTGTTTTGTTTTGTTTTGTTTTGTTTTGTTTTGTTTTGAAATGCATCTGTAATAACTGCAAACTTTTAGTTTGGTAGCCTTTTATTTTAAAAATAGAGAAAACAGTGCAGGTGGAAATCTCATGAGCAAGCTATCTCCAAAATTTAACATGCTGTAACATACACCTTTGTAACATGCTCTATCAGTTTTATTTCAATTTAGTGGCAAATGTTCAGATGCTCTATGTACTGAAATAAGCAACACAGAGAAAATAAAGGTGCAGAGAGTGTGCTCAGCCTGTATCTAGCCTTATTAACCAGAACCCACTTCTGAAAGCCCATATTAGTCTAATCTGGACTGAAAGCAAATCACAAAGTCCAGTCATACCAAATGCTACTTCTCCACAAGCCTGTGTGGAAACACATTATTGTCCAGTTAGCTGGCAAAGAATCATCACAGTACATCTTCAGTTACATATCTAGCTGAGAAATCCATCTATAAATAAATAAAACCCCTCCTAATTCAGACAAAAAGGGTTTACATGCAGCATAAAGAAAAGCAAGGAAACAAGAAACAAGAGTAGCTATGCAGTGAAGTCATATATATGCTCTTATTAGAGATAACCTTTGTATTTCTGGTGGACGCTGAAATCTTACTGAAACATGATGTCCCCTCTTTAAAAAAAAAAAAAAGTATAATAAAGTGTTTATATTTGACTGAGCATGAGTAAATTTCTTCAGCCAGTATTTCAGTTACTTTATCACCTAAAAAGCACTAGAGGCATTTCAAAGCCATTAAGCTGTTTTTTATCTCTCTCCCTCAGTCTCAATTTATACTGAAGGAATTTATGCCAACTGGAACAGCTTTGACAGGGAAGACTGACCAAGTAACACCTGATAGTTTTCTGTCCCAAACTGTGCTAATATTTTTGCATATTCTTGATGACACTCAGCAAGAAATAGATAATTTGAAGTTCAGTATCCCAGTGTTAAAGAAACGAAAATCAAATTTTGTTTTTGCTGAACAAAGAAATTGTAATCTGTCCTAATAGCATTCAGAAAAATAGTCTTTTATTTCTAACATCTCCAAGGTAATTATCATATGCAAAAGGCTGCCGTTTTTATTTCTCCCTCTAGGCAGAAAATCAGAAAAAGGGAGTATTAGAAAAACAACATGCTTTGAGAAGTTTAGCTCCACATAATTTTTCTTCACTTTGAACAAATTATCTTTGCTCTACCTCCTTTATAGCTACCTATATCTTACTTGATCAGCAGGTTGTACTAAAACAAAATTAAACGAGACAAGAGTTTCTTACTTCCCTTTATCTCATGGCAATGCAGAAGAGCCCTAAAGCCTGTATCCTGACATACATTTTATTTAAAGCTTCCTCTATTCTCATTGTTTCATTCTAGCATAGGGATAAATGGTGCTATACTTTAAGACGGGTTTTATCCATTTTATAGATAAAATAAAATACAACATACAACAGTTCTGTTTTGTGGCTCAGGTTTTCTTCTGCCCATCTTCAGTCCTTAGTAAAACCGATGCTCAGAAAGTAATAAATAGATTGCTAAATAGATTGCTAAATAGTTTTGACCAGGTCTTTCAGAAACCTCTTTCCTAGCTTCTCTTGTTACAAAAGGCCTTTCCAGTTTAGAGCATACCAGAAAATTTGCATTCTTTTGACCATGTTCCTGAAGTGTGAGAGCTGTTGAGAAGTCAAGAGTATATGCCTGCAAACCATCCACTGAATAAAACTAGTCCAAACATCAGTGTGTTCAGTCTAAGCAGAAACCCCATCCTAGCCCTGAGAAGCTGCTTGAGTTGAAACCAATGCCATTAGCTTTCACAGCATCAGCATTTTGTAGCAACTACCTCTTTCACAGCTGTCAGTAGTGACAATAAGTACAGAATGAGTTTTTAAGGCAGTTGGTGGGAAGAATTAGCAATAGGTGGATCTATGGAAGTTAAAGCTGTCCCAGGTCTCAAAAATAAACAAATTCTGAAAACTTCAAAAAGCCTTTAAAGCATTTCAGAACTATTCCAACAATGGCATATTTACCTAGGGGTAAGCTGATTGCTGTCTTCAATGTATGCGTTTCAATTCACATAAAGCTTTTCACTCACGTTTCAAAGGAAGCCTGTACATTTGCATCAGCTCCCATTATGCTCTGGGCCTCACCTCTTCTTTTCTCTGTCCACAGTTTCCAATGCCATAGTTATGGAAGCCATATCAGCCCCTAAGAAAGAATTAATGGCTGAGTGTTACAAGGTCAATGTGGCAAACCATCTACCATGGCCTGACTTCCTTTAGAACAGTCAGACTTTGTGCAGCCTTAGGATGGTCTGAGGATGCTCTGGTGCTTCTGTAGGCAGCATTGGCATGGGGCAGGTACAGCCTGTGCTCCCTGTCACAAGGGAAAAGAGGAAGTGCTGCTGCATTTAGGCTCCAGCACCACTGATTTTGGCAGTAAGGATTTTTTTCACCTGTGGAATCCTCTATTTGCTTTGAGCCATTTATCTTCAATACAGTTTAGATAACCTTCTCAAACTATTGAAAGTAGGTGTAAATCTATGACTGTTGTGGCATAAGAATGATTGAAAATCATTTAATTATGCTGTTTGCAACAGTCTTCACAGCAAAAGCCTCCTTGCAATCAGCACAGTAGAAATACCTTCCTCTGAAATTAGTATCCTTAAATGCAGGATATAAAAATCAGTGTCAAGCAACTATTAATATGGAATCTATTATATCACTAAGCCTCCAGAGCCTGTTCTGCTGCACCAGAGAAATCAGGAATTTCTTATGAGGAAAGACAAAGTTCATGAAACAGTCAGTGCTTGGTCTCGCGTTATATTGATCTTCAGTAGTATCAGGCAGTTTTCATCAACTCTTTCAGTTTTCAGGCTGCAGCCTGAGAGTATGTCAGAAGTTGCTCTTTGGTTACAATCAATTCACTGCTTCTAAGTTTTTCCCAGGACCAAACATTTAATCTGTAACCCAAAGTAAGAGTCTCATTTTGATGGTAAAATAGAATCCTGTGTGATGGGGCTAGAGTACTAATACACTTGTCTACACATATCCACATCAGTCTGCAAAAATAAATATCATTTGACAGCATCAGGGTTTTTTGTAGATAATATTGGCCTTTCAATTTTACCTTTTTATTTCCTTATGTACCTGCAATTATCCATGATATACCAAAAGGCTATTTCATTTCTTATTAGTAGAAAAGCAACAAGAGAGCGTAATTAAGAATCACTAGCTTAGATAATTTTCCTTTCAAGTAGGAGCAGCTTACAACAGTGAACTAATTTTCCCAGTATGGACTGCAGATGAGTGATAACCAAGCAAGGAGTTAGTTATAAAGACAGGTAAGCTATGTTTCCATGCAAAGCTTAGTCAGTCTAAGATATCACTACCACCAAACCAGAGGTCTCCCCTTCTCCACATGTATTTTAGCTCCATTTTACAGCTCCTTTTCCTACTTTTCACAAGCTCCAGCACTTGGTAAAGCTTTCCTGAAGCTCATTCAATTCATGGTACAGAAAAAAAACCATTTTTGTTTCTCTGTTTGTTTTTTCTGTACTGCCCTTTTGCAAGGTAATTGAATTGAATTAGCTCACAGTGAAGTCCAAAATTGATGCAAAGTATGCAGCAGCAGGCAGCATGTGGTCAGGACGGGGAAGGAAAAATGAGGAAAGAGAGTGGAGTGCCATCATCATACATTGGCTGGGATGAGCAGAGGAATCTGCTCACCCTGCCCTGGGCAACCTTCTTAAAGTTATGTAGAAGCCATGTAAGGCATACAAAATGAAAACTGAATACTTCTTCTTACCAAAATCTCCATTGCACTATCCCAAAAAGAGGGAGAAAAGGCTAGATTAAGCTGGGAGGGTAAAAAATTCAGTGCTTCAGACTCCTCCTTAGAGCAATTTTACACAGGGGAGCAGAATTAGGACATGATAATTTTTGCCCTCTGATTCAAAGTGTGCTGAATAATATAAAGAATATGATATGATGTGCCAGATCATTGTAGAATGCAATGTCATATGATGTCACCAAATATAAATCAGCACAGAGGGGTTTCATCTCAATTTGTACCCCTGCAAGATTCAATTTCCCAGCAGTTACTGAACAGATAATTGCCATGTTTGCAACAATTTAAATAATTTTAAATATTTCAGCTTATGTTCTCCTACCAGAAAAGAAATCACACAGGTAGGACAACAGAATTTTTGTTTATCTTAAAAAGGTCTCACCCAAAAATAGAAAAATAAATAAATGTATTTCTTAGTTGTAGTGGGTTTATACTTGAATGTTGTACAAAAATATGTTTGTTTTGTGAAATATAACTCTTAGGTCTTAAAAAACATTGGAAAAAACATTGTCCAACACAAGGTTGCCTCATTTAGTGCCTTATTTGCAATATCAGATTTAAATTAGGCTTGTTTATGTGCTTTAATTTTGTTCAGTCTTTGAAGTAGTGAGTAATAGTTTGTTGGCACTGAATTTCCATACAAATACAAAAGACACCAAAGTGTGTTCAAGCAACTTTTGTAGAGCATATGCTGCTTGAATTATTCTTTTCCTGTGCCAGGAGCTCACCACATCCACACCACTGTATGAATATATGTTTGTAGTACCAGCTAATGGAGACATATCCGCCTTTAAGGTAAAGGAGCTCTTCATTCCTATTTAATTTGCTCGTGAAACTCCAGGGAGTGGGAAGGGGGAGGTTCTTAGCTCTGCTCGTACTGCCAGGAAAATAGTGTGAGATCCTGTTGAAGTACTCAAGCCTAATCCAAACACTGGCTCTTCCCCCCAGTGAATCCTGAGAAAATACTGCTATCACTGGAACACACCCCTTCACAGAGCACGTGAGCTTACTAGGACTCTGCTGAACTCTCTCATGCTTTAGACACTTAGGTACCACATGGGTACGCACACCATAGGCCTACAGTAGCTGGGGTGGGTCCTGGAACAAATAGTGCCAGATTGTGAGACAGTGATAAGGAAGAGAAAAAGAAAATAGCCAAGGAGCACTCATTTGACTTCCCTACCTTCCCGCACACACGAGTGTTGATGCAATGCTGTAAGATGAATAAATGAGGAATACTTTCCCGCCTACTGCTACCTTTTTTTCTAATCTGCCTTACAAAAAGAAAAGGTTGAAAATATAGTTTCCAAGGGTGTTGAATCAGACATCAAGATGTATTAGTTTGAATTAGTTAGAGGACTGAATCTGAAGTACTTAGAGAACATTAAACAGTCATGCGGTCAGCCTCAAAAATATAGTGGCAATGTTTCGTTTAGTTCACTTCAAAAGATGCTCACATGAGGATTCAATGCACTTTAACTAATACACTTTAAATTTAGACTTCAAATAAATTTGATTACCAGGTAGACAAGTTCTTAATTGGCCATAAAATCCTTTAAACCCTCTTTTTTCTGAAATAGTTGTGGTATTACACAAAAGGTGACAATGGGCCTCAGAAGCATGGGTGGCAAAGTCTAAGGAATTTTCTACTGGACAGAACTGAGTGAGTTGCCCACAGCATATTCAGGATTGATGAGGTCAGTGCATAACATCTCGCTTCCCAGGCTCCCACAAATACCTGCTGCTGTGAGCAGGTAGCGATACCTCACCATTGCATGTTCACACTCTTGTGTGAGAGGTACCTGGCTGTGTCCTGCTATCCTCAGCTAGTCTCATGTTGCTCCTGAAGACCTTTCTGTCTGGAATCCTCTCAGTGCTGTTTCACATCTACACTGCCCTTGGATATGCACAGATCCTCCTGCGGCCTTTAGTCCTATAACATTCATATCTTCTCCTGTCTTCCTCTCCTCTGACCCACTGGTGTTGCTGCAGTGTGTGCTGCTGCTCAGAGGAATCTCTGTGTCCTCAGGCCCTGAAACACCTACTTGATAGATGAGTATTTAATGTACTTTATGAAGTGTTGAAATAAATGGCAAATGACAGACAAAATGTTGAAAATAACATGCTACTTCAACACTTTATGCTTCATCAGCTTTTTATTTCAACATTTTACACTCAAAGTGTGAATATGATAGGATTTATCAGGGGCATTTATCTTTGAGTTATGTTAGCGTGGAGGATTGTGATATAAAACATCCATGTTACTCGCAGTTACAACATGCCGAATATTCAGTGCACAATTTGAAAAAGTTGTTAAACCCTGTTTGCTTTCATGGTCTTTTTTTAACCAAGGATGCATTGTGAGCATTTGTGAGCCAGCCAGCAACCAAAGGTCCTTCCTTCTCTTAAAATTAATAGTAATACAAACTGACTGACTTCAGAAGTCTTGGTGACTGCTAAGTATGAAATTGTTTCATGCAGAAAAGCTGAAAAGTAGAAAAGCTGAAAGAAGAACCAAAGTCAGACAGCTGAATTAGATATTTTCAGCATGCTATTTACCCAGCACAAAACATTTTTATGAATTGTTAATTAGAATTTGTATCGCAGTAGTATCAGACAAAATTCTGTGTTTCATCACCCCAGGCGTCAAGACTGAGGAAGATTCAAACACTTTGCCAAATAAAATGCCATAAAAATATCCAATTTTTAATATTTTCTTTAACCTGTTTGTCACTTATTTCTAATCATTTATAAATATCACAAGAATATGGTCCATAGACAATGCACAAGCTACATTTGCTGTTTATATATATTATTAGTGCATATATATAATAATAAACCATTATTACTCTTATACACTATTAGTCCAATGTACAGAGCCATCTGAATCATCTGTTTTTATTACAACTCCCACAAGTGCATAAATATAATTTCTACCTGGCAGAGCATTAGAAGATGCAATAATCTCTGACAGGAATCAATACTGTTACTGAAAAAAACTTTACTTGCTCACAAGGAAGTTTCTTTAGAAATTCTACATAAAAGTGAATTGTTTCTCCCAACACAATTACACCTGTCCCTCTCTTTCAGTGCCTAGTAGGAAAAACTTTGATCACACCTTCAGAATGGTGCAGGAAGACAGAGAATGCGGTAGAAGTGGCCCAAGGAAATAAAGAACTTGAAAGCACTGTGAGTTTCCTCTGGGACAGTCTTATTTGCCTAAGAAAACAAATACATGAAAACTGATTTTTCTAAAATTTGCTGCTTGATTTAACACTTATATTTATTTGACCATAATGTCACTAATTTGTTTGGCATAGCTGAACTAATTTGTGAGCTTTTCAAATATTTTAAATATCTATTTGCACCAATATGCATGCTTTCAGATGCAAAATCTTTTTTTTTTTTTTAAACTGCTGTGCTCCTTGGTATTGAACAACAGTGACATATTCCAGGAATCATATTTTCAGAGTGCATTGTCAATGGTACTGTTAATAATTTTGTGCATCTCAACCATCTTCCTACACGTTATTGATATAATCATATAACACAAATGAGCTTATCTGCATGAGGTGATTCAAGTTCCCACAGTGCTGGGTAGACACCACATTTTGCTGAGTTCTGTATAACATCTGTCAGCAGACACAATGTTTTACAAGTTGCTGTGAGCAGTGGGAGCTCAGGCATGTATCCATGGGGAAAGAAAAAGAAAGGAAATAAGAATATTGTCATTTTCAGAATATGCCAAGTTTGTAGGTTTTAGATTAAAAACAGACTGCAGGATGTGGAGAAAGTGTGATGTTATGGAAAAACTACACATTACAAAGAGGGCCACGGTGGTTGAAACTGTGCTGGTAATGGGATGAAAAGTCCCTGTGAGCTTGATTTTCAGCTGGTCTCCAAGAAGACTTTCAATATACAGTTGTTTATCAGGTCTATGCTACTGAAATAAAACACCTTGAACCTGAATGTGCTTTACAGGGTTTTGGACAGATATCATTTGAAACAAACAAAAAAACCCCCTTCCATCAATATATAAATATTTGCGAATCATTTTCCCAAAAAACCCCCCTGATTTTTCAAACGCAGTATCTGAGCAGAGCATATCATCCAGCTGTATAAACATAGTTTAGTACACTGCAGCAAACATAAATAAATATCTTTAAGACCTAAGGTATAATGTAACTTCTGTGAAACCATATGGGTAATCACTTCATACAACAGCTTGTGATATGCTTCTTGTCCTTGAAAGTTTAAAGGGCAAATTTTCCATGCAAAGGCTTTAATTTGAGATTCTGTGTTTCTTCTGCAGTCACCTTGAGAAGAGCAAGGGAATTGCAGTCTCTAGATTACTTTTAATCGCTTATCAGCTGTTTTAGAGGAAAGATATGCAATAACTCTGACTTTGGTCTTACCAGAAGGAAAAAAATTAGCAATTATGTACTATATAAATTGTACTGGACCTGGATAGAGTTAATTTTCTTCATAGCAGCTCATATGTGGCTTAGTTTTAGAGTTTTGACCAAAATAATTTAGATAGAACACAAACTTTCAGGCTTTTGTTGCTCAGTGCTTGCATAGTATCAGGTTTTCACTCTGTGTTCCCAGGTGAATAGACTGGAATGCTCTGCAATAGGTTGGGAGAGGAGACAACTGGGCAGATCACCCAAACTAATCAAAGAAATGCTGCATATCATGTAACTCCATGCTCAGCAACAAAAGCGGAAACAGGAGGGCTTAGGAGGCCTCCATGAAAAACCATGTTTTTCTCAGGAACTGGCTGGGTGTCAGTCTACTCGTGGAAGGTGGTGAGTGGTTGACTTTGCATAACTTGGTTTGTTTACTTCTCTCTTCTTCCACTTATTCTTCATTTATTTTATATTAATGTTAACTAGTGTAGTAGTAGTAATGATTAATAATAATGATAATAATTTTTGTTGTTGTTGTTGTTGTCTTGACTCCCCAAGTTTTCTTTTTTTTATTTTCCATTTCCTCTTCCCCATAGTGGGAGAGAGGGGGTGGGGAGAGGGAGTGTGCAATCAGCTCTCTGGTGTTTAGCTGCCTGCTGGGGTGAACCAACAGATTATATATAGAAAGACATAAATCCACAGTTTTCATTAAGGTTCATGTATTTTCTCACAGACACCTGAGTAACAGCATATCCTCAGAATTCAGCTTCCTACTCCATCCTTCAATCCCTCTGAATCATCCGAAGAAATGTTTTTGTGTCTGTGCTGCAGATTAGTGAAACATTCCATGTTAAAAAATGTTTTTTCCCTACTTCCTCCCCAAAAAATCTGGCACTGGTCCAACACAAGGGGTCAGTAACTGCAAGACAGTACCTGGGGTCCAGAATAAGGTGAAGTGGGTATGCAATAAGCAAATTTCATTGCAAAGAACAAAAATTTTAATTATCTTCTAAATGTCTTTTATGATTTCTCTCCTGTGCTGCCATACATAGGCATCTGAAATGGATCAACCCCCCATCATGTCAAGCTCTTTTCAAATACGTATCTCCAAAATTATTTTAGCCTCATCAGACATTCCAGTCCAAAACTTGGAGACAAAGGTAGAAAACATAGAAGACTAGTGATTTCAGTCATAGGGGTGAGTGACTAATAGAGCTGGGATAGAAGTTCAGTTAGGCTGGTGACACCTTGTCCATTCAGCTACCATGAACTACTAAGAGACCTTCCCCTTCAACTTCCAGAGCACATTTTTACTGGCATTCAGCATCACAAAAGACTGAAGGTCAAGTAACCTCTTCAGGTCAAGAAGCTCAGTATGAAAGACAGAGAGCATAAGGTTGTTGTCAGCAATCTCAGACTTGTATACTCTGGTGGTTTAGGACATGGGGTTTTTTTTAATTGTTATTTATTTATTTATTTGTTGCATCTCTTTTTTATATCAGAAATATTTGAGAAAAAGCAAGTAAAACCATGTTTTCTTCATCATTATTTTACGAGATTGTTTTGCATGAAGGGCTATTTAACCTTTTGATTTAACCAGTAAAGAAGAGCAGGCTTTAAAACATTGAAAAATGTATTTTTAGGTGTAGTAATGGTTGTTACACAAAACATTTGTAATTAAGGATTCTAGGAACATAATATTTAAGAAAAACCTGCTGTTAACAGTATAAACTATGTAGTTTATTCATTGCTCATCTAAAGCTAAAGGTACCAGACTGCTGTTGGAAGCAGTGATGACTTGTTTGGAAAACTAAAAATGCTTTTCTTTAGAAAGCTTCTAGACTTTCTAAATTTGTGCAGTGACAAAAGAATATGAAAAGTTTGCAATGAATATTTGTCATCAACAAAAAGAGTTTAGGAACATTGAATTAAAGTTCAGGCTTCTCTGACTCTTGAGCTCCATATTTGGCAGACCATTTTTCTTCTCAGAAAAATGTATACTGACAGGGAATGAAAGCCACATGTACGTGATGTGCCAAAAATTTTGCATCCAAAATACTTTCTCTGTTGTCTTGTAACTTGACTTTTGTCCTTTCTGTTTAGAAATGCTTCATGGGGCAGAGCTAGAAATAGGGAATTTGCGCAATCAAATAGAAAAAATGCTGGGCAATCAGAGCAGACTTGTTGTGAAGCCATGCATCACACTTAAATGATTCTGAATAAATCATCTGTAAAATTACACCTGTTTATTTACAGATAGTGTGCAACAAAAGGAATAAAAAAAAAAAATTAAAGTCCTGAGACCGCTTGACCAAGTTTTTGCACAAAGCAAACCGGCATGTTTAAAACAAGTTTGCACATTGAATAATAGGGCCTTAAAGGGTTGTTCTGCAATATTGTAGTTGAGGGAGTATGTCAGTCAGAGTACACACATGCCAGTTTGAAATAAAATGAACTGGTTGCAAGGGAGGTGACTGCTCTTGATCTTTGCATTTGCTCCCATTGAGGTCCTGGAGATCTGCAGCAGTGTATTAAGACTCCTATCAGCAGTCCTTAGCTGGCTGTCAATGCTCTTCATACACAGTGGATTTGAGTTTAGCTTGGTTATGTTGTAGGGCAAGTATTACACATTTTCCAGAATGTATGTAGCAAGTTTCAAAGTTATATTTTGTAATTTTAAATAATTTGTGAGTTTGAAGGGGGGAAAGGTGCTCATTTCCAGTCCTGCAAAAAAGTCCTGTCTCTAGTAAATCAGTGAGAAGACTGAAATATCATTAGAAGCTGATGGTACAAAATGGCATATCACCATGCACAGTCTTTGACAGAAAGAATGTGGTGGGTTTTTTAAGTTGCATTTCTAAATTTGCAGTGGCAGGTTGTGCTGATTTTGGCTAGGATAGAGTTAACATTCTTCAGAGTAGCTAGCATGGGGCTATCTTTTGAATTTGTGTTGAAAACAGGGATGTTTTTCTTATTGCTGAGCAGGGCTTGCACAGCAAGGCCTTTTCTGCACCTCATCCCACCACCAAGGAGGCTGGAGGTGCACAAGGAGATAGGAGAGGACACAGCTGGGACAGCTGACTCCAGCTGACCAGATAGATATTCCAGATAATATGTTGTCATACTCAGCACATGGAGCTGGGGGAAGAAGTAAGAAGCGGGGGACATTTGGAGTGATGACATTGGTAATCTGTCGTGGTTTAACCCCAGACCAGAAACCAAGCCCCGCATATCTTCTCACTCACTCCCCCAACAGCAGGATCAAGGAGAGAATTGGAAGGATAGAAGCTAGAAAAATAAGGGATTGTGATAAAAAGAGTTTAATAGGAAAAGCAAAAGCCAAATGCACAACTAAAGCAAAAGAAGGAATTAATTCACTGCTTCCCATGGGCAGGCAGGTTTCAGCCATCTTCAGGAGAGGAGGGCCCAACACACGTATGTTTCAGTTTGAGACAAATTAGGAGGAAACGTCCTGAGATGAACATGTCCTCTAATGGAAGGCAAGTTTCAGCAGCCCCTCCCCCACAGGTTCGAAAGGAATTTCTTGGAGGAAAGTGAAAAAAAAGCTGTTTATTTAACAAGCAGGGTGCATGCAGGCATGAGAGAAAAAATGAATAATGTTAGATAATAAAACCTCTCGCTGTGAAAGAGACCTGGTAGATTCAGAGTCCTTTCTGTAGGTGTGGCTCTGCTCTCTCTGGAGCTGGAGTGCGGCGCAGGCCCCTCTGGGCCACGGTGTGGGGCTTCCCAGTGACAGGGTTCCAGAGTGGAGCAAAGCTGAACAGGTCCAGGAGAAGAAGAAGAAGCCACAGTTCCAGGAAAACTTCTTGCCTCAGCTAATGAATGAGAAGCTAGCTAAAAAGCAAAGGAATACAACTCTCTTCCTTGCTGCAGAGCTGAGAGTTGGGGCGAGAGCAAGCGAGTTATCTGTGTTTTTGAACACAGGCCGCAGAAAGAATTCCACCAGCTCCATCCCCCTCTCCCGGACNAGAAAGAATTCCACCAGCTCCATCCCCCTCTCCCGGACCTAGCTTAAAGGTACAGGACTCATGTCTGGGCAATAAGCAGATGACAGGGAATACAGGATCATACAGTCACCCCGGGACAACATAACAGTTACTTGGAGACAAACGCCATCACTCAAAACATCAGCCCCTTCCTCCTTCATCCCCGCACTTTATACACTGAGCATGATGTCATACGGTCTGAAATATCCCTTTGGTCAGCTGGGGTCACCTGTCCTGCCTCTGTAGCCTCCCAGCTTCTTGCCCACCCCCAGTCTCCCTGCCAGCATAGCAGTAAAAAAAAGTGGAAAAGGCCTTGAGTCTGTATAAGCCCTGTTCAGCAATAACAAAAACCCCTCTTTATTATCAACCCTGTGTTCAGCACAAATCCAAAACACAGCCCCATACCAGCCATGGTGAAGAAAATTAACTCCACCCCAGACAAAACCAGTACGTCTTTCCGAGTCACCATTATCCATGATGGAGCCTGGTTTTCCTGGGGGTGGCTGGACACCTGTCTGACCCTGGGAAGCAGTGAATTAATTCCTTGTTTTTCTCTGCTTGCATGCATGGCTTTTGCTTTTCCTATCAAACTGTCCTTATTTCAACCCATGAGTTTTCTCTGTCTTACTCTTCCAGTTCTCTCCCCAATCCTGCTGGTAGGCAAGTGAACGAGCAGCTGAGTGGGAATGAGTTGCTGACTGGAGTTAAACCACAAGGCAGGGATGCGTTCTGAATTTAGTATTTCCCCCCCAGTTGTTATGAGGCATGGTTTACATTATTGAACACTTGGCAGCTGAAGCAAGACTTAAACTGATAATATATATCCCTTCACACAGGACAACCTGATTCTTTGGATCATTTCTGAACAGTGATGGGGCAGATTAAGAAAAAAAAACATTAAGCAATGCTTAGAAAAGGACTTTGTCAACATCTGGCTATTTTAAACTTTTCTCATAGGAATGACTTCAGATGTCTTGGACAGTTATTAGGCTCACATCAATCAGAAAAGACCCAGATGGTATGTAGGACCAAAAATATGGAAGAGATGATCAGATACCAGGTTTTTTTACAGCTCAGGATACAGTTTTTTCACAGCCAAAGGGCAAGTTAGCAGAAGGGCCTAAGACAATTCTGTGTGAGGAGAGAGAGAAATGGAGCTATTCACTTCAGAGGAGAAATACTGAAACTTAGAAGGTTGAGAAGAAAATCAGTTAACAGATGCTGATACACCTGAGGGACTAACACTGTTGCAGGACATCTACTAAATTACCTGCTATGACATACACTGACATAAGGAATGGGAGAAGGAACACTGCTGCATGTGAAACACCCTGCCCCAAAGTTCGCCATGCCCTTG
The DNA here is from genome assembly GCA_013400235.1 of Oriolus oriolus. Classification (NCBI taxonomy): domain Eukaryota; kingdom Metazoa; phylum Chordata; class Aves; order Passeriformes; family Corvidae; genus Oriolus; species Oriolus oriolus. The sequence continues at coordinate 38,192 of VXBT01000639.1, forward strand.
AGGCCCAGCTATGTGGGTCTCCCTTGAAAAATCCATAGAATACACATATTTTGGAAAGAAATTACTACAGCGTCCCTTCTTTCTTTCTTTTTTTTTCTTTTTTTTTTCCTTTTTTTCCCACTTCTATATGTGAGTCTTTTCCAGAAAAGAGAATATACCAAAAAGCACAAGTCTAAAAAGGCCTATATTTTATGTAGACAGCCATATGAACAGAAATGCAGGGCTGGTGAAAATGAGAAGGCATTTTCTTTTTATTTCGTATCTACAGTAAATTGATTACATTCCAAGCCCATCCCCATGGATTGAAGCAGCATTTGTCTGTATTGTAAAACCAGAAAACATCAGAACTAGGGTAAAGAATCCTGCAATGATGCATGATATCCTAATCCATCTGGTACACAACAAGTGTCTTTCAAATTCCCCTATATGAGATTCACCAGAAAAAGAGGTTCTGTGTTTTCACTGTTTAAAACCCACTGGGGGGGAAGGGAGGGGAAGGAGAGGGAAGGGGAACAGCTCCCCCTGCCAAATTCCACTCCACTAGAAGCATAAAAAACGATAATGAAGTTAATTCAAATACAGTAGCTGTCTAGTACTGTATGTCTGAAGAAAGAGAAGATCCCAAAGGATACTATTTCCTTCCACCTGTGTTAAGAAGTGAAATCATTTATTCAGAGAATGAGGTTATCCATCAGTTTTGTCCATTTCTCATGTTTTCATCACAGAATATCTTTTCACACAAGAGAGGCTGTATAGGTCACTCCTGCACAGGCCACCTTCCTTTATAAATCGGTGACTTAATGTCAGTTAACAGAGAGTTGAGCTCTAGGCACTTTGGTGAATTTGCATGATTTAGCGTAGCTTTTTGTATAGCTATGTCCTTTCAATATGTCCATTGGGTTTCCTTGGCTTCATATAGAATTTTCCTTTTATCTTCTTCACAGACAATCTTTTCGCTTAATATTCACAGTCTCAATACTAATCTTTCCAAATTTCACTTTAAAAAGTGTACAAGGCCAGGTTGGATGGGGCTCTGAGCAACTTCTAATGGAAGTTGTCCCTCTCCATGGCAGGGGCATTGGAACTAGATGATCTTTAAGGTCCCTTCCACCTCAAACCATTCTACGATTTTGTGAATGCTCAACATCTTTCAAATTGTCCTAATGCCAAATGCCTCAGCTGTTTTTCCTCACATAAAGTAGCTGCTTCTGGCCCATAGAGTAATGGTGCCTAGCAGTGCACAGATCTGGTATTTTTGCACTTTGAGAGTTAAAGCTTTTATCAGCTTGTACTTTCCTCAGTTCCTGTGAAGAACATCTTTTATTCTCATTTGGAAGAAAACCTCAGCAGTGGTCAAGGTTCCTCTGTGCACACAGGATTCTTGCATATTCTTTGACTTCACAGATGCCACATTTCACGTGCCCTTTCTATTTCTTCTTTTTCATGTTGCAGCCACTTCATCTTCTTGGCATTTATTATGAGTCAAAGTTGACCAAACCAATCTTCCAAGGTTAATTATTAATTTGATTCATCAATAATTCAAGTATTTTTTTCAGCTATGTGATGTCATCTGTGTTAGTTAAGGACCTTAATTTTAGATTATCTCAAGTCATGCCCTCTACCTCATTTATCATTTTTACTGTCTGGTTTAAGAATATAGTAGTATATATTCTAAAAGCTGTAGTGATTCTATGCTTCCTTATATTATATCATGCTTTGGACTTGTTTAATTTTTCTTTTTTTTTTCACAATGCTGCAAGGGTCTTCAAACACAACTTGCATACCTGCAATTATATTATCTGAGTGCCATGTGACTTTGCAGCTTTCCACATTGTTTCCAACCAAGCTGAAACAAATGTCAGCGAAAAGGACAAACATCATTATTGGCTTCTTGCTTTCTTCAGCAGCCAGCAGAGCATGCATACCCAGACAGTGCTGCTTCAGTCTAGCTTGAAGTTGCCCTACCTGTCCTCCCCTTTTACTCTTCAAAATGGCTTCTATCTGCAAATGATTGTGCTCATCATGACTTTCCTGATTTGCATCTCAGCAGAATCTTTTTACCAAGTCAGTTCAACTATTAGTGGTAGTCATTTCTTTCATATTTCTTCCTCCCCTCATACATAATTCCACCAAAACTGACTGTAAAGTCAAAATGCTCCCAACATTTTCTTTTACATCATTTTGTACGTTATTTCCATTTTCATTATTCACAAAATCATAGAATGGGTCAGGCTGGAAGGGACCACAGTGGTTCATCTGGTCCGGCCTCCCTCCTCAAGCAGGGTCACTCATGAGCACACAGCACAGGATTGCATCCACACAGTTCTAGAATATCTCCAGTGAGGGAGACTCCACACCCTCTCTGGGAAATCTGTTCCAGTGCTCGGTCACTGCACAGTAAAGAGATTCTTCCTCCTGTTCAGGTGGAACTTCATGAGCATCAGTTTCTGCCTGAGCATCCATTGCCTCTTTTCCTATTGCTTGCCACCACCAAGAAGAACCTGCATCCACCCTCTTGACACCCTCCCTTTACATATTTATACATATTAATGAGGCCCCCTCTCAGCTGTCTCTTCTCAAGCCTGAAAAGGCCCAAGCCTCCCAACATTTCCTCATAAGAGATATGCTCCAGTCCCTTAATCATCTTTGTGTGATCCTTGAATACCAACCAACTCTCTGGGACCCCTCCTAAAGTACAGGCACTTTACAGAAGTATTTACTTGTGTCAATACCCCAGTAGGGGTTCATATGGACGCCCCATAGTGCTGTCTCGTGGTTGTGTCTTTGGCTGTTTCTTCTTGCCAAAGGTATTCCTTTGCTATAGTTCTCCCTTTCCCACACCTTATCTCTTTTGAGACTGGCCCTGTCCCCATTCCCCTTCAAATCTAGTTTAAATTTCTAGATTCCTGATCTCTTTAAATTGAGTTTTCTTTCTTTTTACCAGTCTCATTTTAGAAATGCTTCATTCCTCACAATGATGTCATCATACTTGCAGCTATTCCCAGAACTATGATTTCTTTCTGTATCTTAATCTTTGTAAAGCTTATCCAGCTATTTCTATCCTTAGATTTTCTAATAATTTTCTTTCCTGTATTTAGTTTTGCTTCCCTGAATATTTCTTGTCCAGTCTGTAATGAGATTTCTTCATCAACACAAATTAATGGACTGAAAAAATGGCTAAATGGCACCTTGAATGTCTTCCTCATAGAACTTTCCTTTCATCAAAATTGAATTTGGTTTCAACTACAACCAATTTTGGAATCTCAGAGTTGGGGGCTTTTCTCACTTAACACTCTTTCCCACAGGGCTTTCATGAACAATGGCATTTTCTACTCTCCTATTTTTAACAGCCCATGCCTTTACTACTAATAAAGTGCTCTCTCTTCCTTTTAGTGTGGATAAGTGGTGAATTCCATAAAACCTTCTGATGTCTTTAGGAGAAATCCACCTGCAGCCTGTAATCAAACTGTGCATCTCAAGGCAATTCTGAACTTTGCCCTTGACAATATGAGAGAAAGAAATGACTGAGCGGGGACGCAGTGATGTTACCAAGAATTGCATTGGTTTTAGTATTTTTGTCAAGCAACTGAATAACATCCTTTTTTTAAAATGTAACAGCCCCTTTTGAAAATTTTCAATTACCTGCACTGACAAACGTTCGTCTCCTCTGTTAAAATAAAATCCTAATAATCCATAAGGGACAACTGAAATAATAACAAAGTTACCAATTTGCAAGAATTGCTCTTGTAATATGATGATTTCACCATTAAAATAATTCTGTTTTTTAAATGATTAGCCCTCACAGTCACTATTTAAAAGTAAACTATGTCTATTGTTCTTGAATTTATGATCAGTTTTGTCTCATGTAGTGGGTGGCTTGCTATCAGATGTTTGGCAGACTATGATGCAAATTAAGTTTTTTAGTCTATGGAAATATCCATTAACCATACACATTTCCAAACTTCAAAATGCATGCTTGAAAATTACAGTTGATTAGACTCTTTGTTGTGAATCACAGAACAAAAGCTGAAAATCCCACTCCGCTTTTCATTTACTATATCAAACAATGATGCAATTCCACCATTGTATAGCATAAAAGGTGTGCTCATGTTTGAAGAACACAGTGTCCATAAGGTTTAATCTGCAGTCTTATGTTCAGAGAGGTTTGTAAATCGATTCTTCACTAGATGCCGTAACTCTTGTCGATTGAAGATAAATGGCTGAATTCCAAGAGAATACAACACAAAGGAAACCATTAGCCTTGACAATTCACAAACAAAGTAAAGAATATTATTCACTCCTTGTTCTTGTAAAATAGTACCCAGGTTTCAAACAATAAAAAGGAAGCTCACTTAAATCATTGCAATTATTTAGTCAAAATGAGTTTGTTTATGAACAAATGTACCAAAAGAAAAAAGGTTGGTTTCTTTATAAGAAGTAAAAAGAGGGAGAAGAGGCAAGAGAAAATTCTGTCGTAATCCCAACAGCTATGTTAATAGCTATAGCTTTGTTTTTAGCCTTTTTTCTTTTATTATCTCATTCTTGCTGACCTATTTCTTCTCTGAAAAAAGAGTGTCTCAAACACATTGAATGCTTCTAGGTCAGAGGTTCCCAGCATCTGTGCACCATGGTGACAGTCTCAGGAGATTTTCAACCAGTAAGAGTTTTCACAAATCTCTCATGAAAACCTTCGGGTTACCGGAGGCTAGAAAGGTTTGGGCTTGGTGTGGGGTTTATTTTGCACTATATGCATTTGTCTTCAGCCTTTGTGAATTTGCGATTCCCTGGATCACTTGGCTGCCTAGTCCCAGAAATTAAAATATATTTTACTTTTCTTTCTGTGACATTAAAAATGCATTGCAATGAATAATATAGTAGGGCTGTGTATAAAACTAAAGCTTCTGCATTTCTTTTAAATGTTTGTTCTTTAACAGAGATTCTCTGAGGGAAACTTATTGAAAGGATGAACAGTAATTTAATTTTTTATCATAAGCATTAGTGGAAAATAAAGGACAAAAGTACTTTGCAGGGCTGAAGAAAGGGAAAAGATATTTATCATGGGAAAATACAGCATCCAGGCTGAATCTCTGGCAGTGCACATTCTTTTTCTGTTCAAAGAGTGGCAATAAGGAGATTAATATTTAGAGTCTAGAAACATTTCCTATTTATGTCGTAAGCAGCAAGTACTAAAGTAACTTACAATGAAAGTGTTCTTAAAAAAAGTATATAGTCAACAGATGAAAGCAAAGCTTTTGTAAGAAATCATTTTTAAATTTTGAAAAGAAATTCAGTAACTACTGATTTTCCTCAAAAATACTCTGGAAGAATGTTAAAGGTAATAGCAGGTCAAATCATCAACTCATACATATCATTATTTCTGATACAAGGATATCTGCACTTTTGGAAGATATCTAGTGAAAACTGTTCCAGGAATTCTCCAAATGTTCACGGATTTGAAATATCATGCCACATCACTGCAATTTCATGGAAAAAAATTTAAATGCTGCTGTAAGATGTAGTAATTATTGAAATTAAATGTATAGAACAGTTCAGGTACCATTTGTGATGTTCTTATTCACCCATGCACAACTTTTTCTGATATCACTGTGAACTCCTAAATAACAAGGAATAGGTCTTTGTAAACTGCCAAATGGCAGGAAAAAAGATAAAAGTAGTGATGTTCTTCCTCCCAAAAAATATCAGCTGATAAATTGAAGTCTAAAATTACAGAATCAAAATATTAAATATTTCATTTTCTCTGCAGATACCTCATACCTCAATTGACATCCTTTATAAAAGCCAACAGACAGTTGGTTTCAGTAGGTCAAAAGGCACACACTCCAATTCCATTTCTGCATGACAAGTGCTATCCAGCTTTGCAATTTTTTGCATAAAAGGTAAATAAGCTTTTTCTTCTGGACAATCTCAGATCAAGGTCAAAGATGTTTTGAGGTTTTGCTGAGCTATGCAGAATATCGACCAATAATATTGTATACAGTAAATTGTGAATAAAATACTACCGTTTTCCAGAGTACTCCTTTAAAAATCCCATCTGTAATAGTGAATTACTAGTGACTGCTATGTATCAGTTTCTCCCAGTTGTAGGAGCCCCACATCTCTTTCTTTCTCTCTCTCTCTCTTTCCCTCACACAACACACAGAGACATGGATAAAAGAAAAATAATTTTCCTGTTACAAATTAAAATAATCATTTTGCTTGGCACTATATCTCAAAACCATGACTATTCTCTAGCAGTTTGCCAAAACACGATACTGCTAAAATAATATCTTGCACATATTATCCTGAGATCGGGAAGGGAATTGAATTCCAGTAGAAATCTTTCATGTAGAGGCCTTGACACAAGAATACTACCTCAGAACAAGAATATTTCATATGATGGGAATTCCTGTGTGAACTGCTTCCAAAATCCAGTTTAATCTATATAGAAAATGCCATTTTCAAGCTGAATGTGCTCTTACAAAGTGTTAATGTTTTTATTTTTGTCCTTGGTATTATTCTAAGGACAATTATCTCATTGTTTGAGGAGAAATGGTATAGTGAAAACTGTATAATATTCAAAGGCAGAAAGCATCAATATTTGGTACATGCCTTTTGTCACTCTTCTCACAACAAAATCACAAATCAAATATAACAAGGGTGTAAAAAATGACAGTGTCCCCACCAAACTTGCACCATTCTGCACTTCAGTTTAGCAGGGCTGCACCAGCTGCAGGGTAAAACCAGCATGACTGAGTCAGTCATGGACAAAGCTTTGCTATAAAGGCCACCTAGTCCATGATATGGGGATGTCTCTCAGCCACATGCAAAGGAATGGGAGATTGATAGGGCAGACCTAGTCAATGCATGACTAGGAGTGAATGAAGGCTTCAGAACACCGAAGCTTCCTACACAGCACATGTCAGTTACATTACTGACAATTTTTGTGCAGCTTCCCGATGTTTTGATTATCCTCAGCTTGTAATTTAGACTATTAAAACCTTGGTTTGAGAGGCAATGGGCAGGCAAGGATTCACTACTTCTCTTTCTCAGAAGAAAGGCTGTGCCCAAAACAGAGGATTTGGTTTTAAACACATCTTTTCTTATGCAATCTAATTTAACCACTGAGTCAAAGGTTAATACAGAAAGGTTTTGATCCTGAAACTACTGGTGTGGTTGCCTATGTCCTTTGTGCACATATGTGTGTTCTGTTTATGTATATATACACATGTGGTCATGACTTTTAAGGGTACAAGACAAAATAGTCAAAAGTACAGTGTATATTCTACCGATTATGTTTAATATTATGAGACTAAGTGGAACAGCAGAAGTAGGAAATCTCGTGAAAAACTTTTATTTTCATGCCGTAGAACTGAAAAAGTCTTCTGGAAAGAAGAAGCTCAAGAAAAGAAACAGATTTACAGTTTTTATTCTTTCGTAAGAAAAAATGTGAAATCAATTTGGGAAGTGAAAGTACAGGTCACAGGAAGAACAGGTGAGGAGCAAAGAGACGGATGGAGTAGTTGCCTAGCGAAATTTCAGGTAAGGCTATTTTGTGAAAGCACTTGAAAGCACTTTGGAAAGTAACAATGATCTCCAAGGATTCCTGATGGAGAAGTCTCATATTCGGTAATTTGCACTGAAGGTTCTCAAATACGAGCAGTGTCTTGAGATGTCACCTTTTCTCATCTCGAATGTCTCCAGTGGATGTCCAGCTAAGAACCTGGGGATCTCACAGCAGCTAAGCTGTTAAACTTTTTACACCTGAAAGAGTAAACCTTGTCACCTTGAACAGGATTTTCTTCATTGGCATCCAGTGTCCTGTGGATTGGAGTCAGAAGTTTTCTGTTATTGCTGCCCAAAATGCGAAGCCCAAGTGTTAAAATTCTGTAATGAAGACATGCAGCAGGGAAAGTAAGTACCTCCAGAAGGGTGAGGAGCACCCTCAGGTAGTGTTATTTCACAGGTCCAGAACTTGCATATTGTCTCGCCTCTGACGCTGTGACTTTGGGTAAGCAGCCTGACTTGCCTGTCATTTCTTCTTTGTCTTCTCTAAATAAGGAATTATCACGCTTTGGTGCCAAAGAGTTTTTAAGATGTGCAATCAATGCATAGACACAGTTTTGAGGATATTACTTTTTGCAGATACTAATACTGATATTTTGATACTCCAAGCTGTGGTTTTATTTTTCTCCTTTGGTACATGCCAGTGACCACTCTGTACATTAGGAGTCCTGAACAGTTCACAGAGTCAATATGGAGCAGGACTCTTTTGTAGATAACCCAAATTTGAAGGCAGTATGAAAAAAGGCTATAAAGTTGCGAGAAGTGATGTGTGGAAGAGGTAGGTAATGAATGATTACTGTAAAAAGAAGAATAAGACATCATCCCATTAAATGGTGGTCTATAACCCACTACTGCAATGTGCTGTGAAAATCAAAAGTAGAAAGGAATTTGAAGATGAATTGTATTTAAGAGAAGTAGGAATTATTATGAAGAAATAATTTGCTTAGGCATTGCATAAACTGCTGACTGCCTCAAAATAAGATTATGCTGTACAGAGAACGCCTGCCTTACACTTATGTCCTTAAACGTTTTTTGCTCTGCCCCTGCCAGGTAGACATGTGATCCTGTGCAAGGTGACCCTTGGCTCTGATCTAGCTGAGCAATTCTTATATTCTTACACTGCAGGATGAGCTCCCACTGGGAATGAGAACCACAGCACTTTCCCTCTTTTCCCTTCATAGTGGAAGGAAGAAAAAAATAATGGGAAAAAGGACACAACTGCTTGTGATTGCAGGCCTCAAGCCAGCTCAGTAATGCTTCTGGGAAGGAAAGAATGGGATGTGAGGTGGATAAGAGGCTGGTGCAGAAGAGGAAGTCTCTACAGACTCTGCATGCATGAGGAGGAAGTAGCACATGACTGGACCCATCATCATACCCATACCCAGGGTAACCTATCATCTAAGACTCCAAATTGTGGTCTAGCCCTTTAATAACATCCTAATACCTTGTAGACAAAAATCAATGTTCCTTGAATCCATTTAGTCACATGGAAAAACAAGCCTGTAGTTCCTAGTGGATATAATAGTCTCAGAGCAGTTAGCTAAAAATGAAGTTAGCTTTAGAGAACAGGAGAAAAAAGGGTACCACTGCAGTGTGAATCCTGACTAAGGCTATCACTAGAAATGTCCATGCTGCCTACAAGCAGTCTTTTAGCTCTGATCTCAAGGGTTATTTTCCTACATAATAAGAACAGCATAAGGAAGGAAAATTATAATGCAGGTTCTTGTTCTATTAATAATTTTTTTGAGCAAAGGCCTGATGTCTGCAGTGTTTCACAAGCACTAAAGGTACTAAAAATTTTTAATAGAACTCAGAACTTTACTGCAGAAGAAAGATTTTTCCCATATGAAATCTATACTGAATAGAAACCTTTGTGAGTCTAGGAACATCTGGATAAAAAATATCTGAATCTTTTTCTCACTTATTCTATAGCACCCTTTTTCTGACTTCCCCAAATGATATTTTGGGGCTGATTTTTTTTTTCTTTTCACAGATCGTGCAATGCTTTAACGCAGGTAACAAAATTTTATGCCTCGCTTTATACCTCTTATTTTCCGTGGCTGTTTTCTCTGATTTGCATAAAAGAGGGGAGAGTAACATGGTTAAACTGCTCGGCAGGTCACTGTTAAGTAGTAAAGCGACTGAATTCAAACCCTGGAATAAGTTCCAGATGGCTGCTTCTTTTAACTTCGGCAAAGCAGGACTGAGGCGGTGGCGGGTGGATCATCCCTGCGCTGGGAGGGATCAGCAGCGCTGATCAACAGCGCCACCTCCTGCCCGACAAGCAGCACGGCACCGAGGGGAGCCGCAGGAGTCCCTGCCTTCACTGCCTCGTTCTGTTTAGGCAAAAAACATATGCTAAAATTTGTATTTTAAGTATTCATCCTAGCTGTTTCTGACATTAACTTCTCATGCTTTCGCTGGCAGAAAATGACATGGTGCAGAAATCTGATGTACCTAGATGAACTCCCAACACTGCTTTTAAAAACGTTGTTATTATTAAACATTTAAGCATCTCCAAAGTAAGGAAATAAGGTGCAAATAATGCCAACCCTATGTCTATATATATATATACACATATGTAGTTGAATATCCAACAAGGCTTTAAAAATACGCTGCAGACAGAGAAGGATGAAAATAAAGAAATTGTTTATTTCAAAATCTTCCTTAAATTGTGTAAAATCAATACAGCACAAGAATGACATATGTATGAGACTGAAGGATCATGAATAAACTTCAGTGCTAAGCACTTCACTGCATTCTCTGGAGCAGAGAAGTTCAAAGAACACCATAGTCTGGTAACCACCAAGCAGAACCTTCCACTGGCAATGATGTTCATATCTGCATAAAACTGTTTCATATGCATTTCTCTGGTAGAGGCATTAGTGTGCATTGAATGACTTATGTCTTTTGAAATCTGTCACATACTGCATTCAGCTCTCACCATAAATTCCCTAGAATAAAGTGGATAATGCTACTGTTTCTCGGCTCTCCCTTTACATTAACTGAAGCATTTCTTATACTCATTGGCACTTTCTGTTTTCTGGCTTTCAATAGAAACATTAATAGAAGTGGAGGTATATTATCTTATCAGGACTTTATATTTTCAGATATCCAGGATGCTTTCACATTGTCTGCTTCCCACATAAAAGCTGACTTGGAAAAGAGAGACTTTTCTCTCCACAATCAATATCTGAACAAGTGCTATCCAGCAAAAACATCTATAGTCTAGACATTAAAGCAAACCTTTCAGCAGCACATCCTGATTTCTGCTATGTAGCATGATCGTGGCAGTTTATTAAAGCATCTCTTTCAGTCTTTAAGATAATGCTTTGTACCATGAATCCCAGACCTTGGAAGCTCTCTTCCCTGCAAGAAAATACATAAGATGAAGGATCAAGCAAGTGAGAGGTCTGGATTGAGACAGAAAAATGTGACTCAAAGCTGCTAATTATCATCTAACAGGACCTGTAATCAGGCACTGCAACGAAGAGCCCACAAACCCACCAAAACAAGGGATGAGCAATAACCAGCCCCAGCAAGACAAGAAAAACAGAAAGACAGCCTTACAACTTTTCTTAAAGACTTTTGCTTTTAAGGAAAAGCACAGTGTATGAGAGTCCAGAAACAAAAGTAAATACCGTCTTCCCCATGTGAAGCCAAGTAAAGCCCTTCCCACCAGTGTGGCCTCATCCTACAGGGCTCCAGAGGGTTTTTTTTCCAGTCTAATATGGCCAATTTAGCTATAATGTGTCTTCACACACACCAGTACCTGCCTCCTTCACCTAAGCTGGCAATGGAGATAAGGGTCTTAACACCCAAACATGCCACAACTTTCAGAGCCATAAGAAGGAGGTGAATGGGGGACGTCTTGGCTTGAAATTACTGCATAAGAGAGTGGAAGGTCTCCCAGTATGTTTTCAGATATTTTCAGATTGTTTGCAGGCTGTGTTCTGTTTTGCTACACATGCAAATTAGGACTATGATTTTCAGTCATTCCTAGGATTTTTCATACAACAATAGCAGGATACGGCCCCTCATCATTATATTTAATGTCATTTCAGTGCATGGCAAAGACATGCAAGCAAACTATTTAGTATTTTCTCTGCAAGGACAGAGGAACTAAAGATGGTGATTACAAATCACTCTGGGGCATGCCTATAAACTCCAAGTAATCCATTGAAGGGAGATAATGCTAACATATAATGGGAGCAAGGAGATCAGTATTCCCATTTCACTGTAATACTAGGAAACATCAATATGCATTGCTCTGCTAATACAATGTGCATTGTTTAGCAAAGTCAGAACAAGGCAAAAAAAGAACAAGATTAGAAACCCACTAAAGCGTGTCCTGTGCACCGATTGGCTGGAAAACACTTTTGTGCTGCAGCCGAGCAGCTAAAATCCAGAGACTTGTTTCATTACTACCAAACCGGAATGTCAAAATCAGAATTTCTCTCTATCGCCTCGGAGCTAATTCTTACCACAAATCATGGCTTTGCTAGCACCTCCAGTAATCTTTGCTTCCTGGAATTTCACAGGCTGTTTTTCCTAGTAATAATTAAAGTCCAGGGTGTTACTAAAGCCTGCTAAAAACCTCCTATCTCCTAAGAAAACTTTTCTCACGACTAGTCCTCTAATCTCCAAAACAAAATACTGCTGCACAAAATTCTTGGAGGCGTCTTGCAGCAGGGTAAACATCGTCACCCTTGGGTTGATGTGAGCTCGTAGCGGCTTTGGCTGTGAAGCAGGTAACAGCTCTTTTGAGACTGCATCCACAATTTTGGCTTCTGTAGCCTAGCACAGCTGTGCAAAAGGCTTCTGTTCATACAGAATTTCAACACTTTCAAAGGAGAAATCCAAACTTTTTTTTTTTTTCTCCTGTCCTGCAGGCCTTAACCAGATATTACACATGTTAATACCCTCTAATCCTGTTTTTAGTCTGCTAAGTGTCATATGCATTTTCTGTGTCCCCGCATTGTTTTTCCATTCACGTGTATTTACTGGCACTTTTATTGCCCTTCTTATGCTATCATTTCCAGCCTCTTTGCTCTGAGTACCTGATGAATAATGTTCTATTCTTCTTTCACAGAGGAGGAAACTGTGTCAATATAGCTCTATGAACCACGTGGGAAAATAAGTTTTTATTTGTTTAAGTTCAGCACTTAACAGGAGTCAAGTAGTGTGGAGTTAGGGGAAATTCACATCTTGAAATGTGGATTGAGTCTATAAAACCATTAAAATTTATTTTCCATTGGAGAATTGTGAGGTTAAGCCATTAACTTTGTGAATTTGCAGAGGTTTCCCAGAAGCTTACTCAAATCTAGTGTTTGTATCATGTTAAATATATTCTACTTATTACCCTAATAGCATAAATGACCACTCGTGCAATGGAGAGTGACAAGATTTTTCTAACAGTGCCTCTGAAAACTCAGGGTCACTTTGAAACTAGGTAACCTAGAGAAACAACTGTATTAAAACAATATGAGTTTTGTGAAGCTGGTATTCTCTTAGGGACTTTTCCAGTTATTTGCCTTTATGCATAAACAGTCAGACAATCCAAAACAACCTCTGAGTGGTAAACACATGGAAGTTTGTCTTTTTGTGGTGTGTGAGTTCTACTGCTTTTGTTTTGTTTTAACAAGGGCAATAATAATGAAAATAACAGGCACTCTAAAGGACAGTGATGATGAACACAGAAAATCTAGATTTCCTATCATTATTTAAAATATTTAAGAAAATAACAAGTCTTTAGCATATTGATTTAGTTTTATTACCTTCTTTGGGGGATACCTGGCCACTACACTCACTTCCCATGAAAGTTCAAAAACAGCCTACTAGTTGTTCTGTATTCCACCATCTGAGGAATGTTGTGTATCAGAAGGGACCCCTCTCAGCTGGCCTCCAAAGCAGCAGCAACAAAATACAGGAAAATTTCTACACATAATAAGGCCTTTCTAGCTGTATTTGGGAGGTACAAGACTGTTCTACATTGAAGAGGTTATACAGTTCTTCACATTCAAGTGCTTCATACTGGAGGTCTGAGAGATACAAAAGGAGTCTACATGCTCAGTCAATGCATTTCTGAGCTGAAATACTTACTTTAGAACTCGTAGCACAGACCTTTTTGTTGTAGAACAAGGGAATGTGAGAAAAGTTTAAAAAATACTTCATCTCATTTATGTCTTAGAAATCTTGCCTTAAATCAAGGTCTTGAGAAATGAAAAGATTTGCTCCAGAGTCTTGTGAGCACAATTGGAGGTTTTTTTCCCCATCTATAAAACTTTTCTTGAGGACTTGAAACTGTAACCAGCCCAGCTGCAAAGTTCTGTGAGAACAGGGCTGTAGGTCAATTGTTTGTCTGAAGATCCCATTGATAAAAGGGTGCCAGGAAAAAAAAATAATATGCTTTCAAAAATGTACTTTTTTAAGCCTATCAGTCAAAGTCAATTCTTAATCTTTGAAAGACCCAATATGTGACTTTACATTGCAATATCTTCAGTCGGGTGAGTTCACACAGCAGAAGGCTCATCTGAAATTTTCTCAAAGTGCATGCATCTAAAACCACACAGGTTGCATGGGTATTTCAATTACATTTATTTGGAAGTAATTATTTCTTTTCTATAGTAATGCAGAGTGCATAATTGTATTTTTGCATCCAACTGTGGCTTAATTGCAGCAATATGTGCTGGTAGCAAAAAGGGGATGAGAAATTATTGATGGAATGGAAGGTATTTGCTATGTTGTACCTCCCTCAGCATTTTTCTCAGCAAGGTAGAATTAATGGGGGAATGGGTGACCTCTAAATGTGCCTGAACTCCACTACATTCTGAAAGGATCATTGTCCAGAAGGCTGTTTAAGATAATTTCCTTAAAAGGCCATTGGCAAGTGCCTAAAACCTCTATTGATCCTGTTCCAGCAGGAAATATCTTAACTTCCCAGTCTGAGCAACTAAAGATTTGCAAACTTCTTACCTGCACATGTGGCCCAAATTGCTTAGAAGTGAGAAAAGCAGAGAAAATATTTCCTGCTAAATATAGAGAAAACAAAATCTTAGTGATTGCAGATATCAGCAAAATGCTTGGCAGAATGAAAACCTGCCTTTAAATTGATAGTGGTTGAGAGCACTTAGCCAGTGCCAGTCAGGAACATCATACAAGTTCACTTATTGCATAGGTTTTGATAAGAAAAAAAAACCAGAAAATGTCTGAGGCTATTAAAAGATTATCCAGCAGGAGGAGATGAGACAGTCAGTTAAAAAAGATTCCCAAGCACAAAGGAGAGACGAAATGAGTTATTTAGAAAAGAGGTATTTATACCTGCTGTGGATCTGTCCATAAGGATTATATAGACTAGGAAAGCAAAGAATCCCAGTGTTCAGAGAGGAATTACTTTTTTAAAAGATGTTTCTTATACTTTGGGCATGTCTGACTGATGCATAATCATAAACATATTTAGGGATGTAACTGCAATGTTAGAAATTGAAGTCCAAGATTTTTGCTTCGTTGACATTTTCAGCAGTCCCGTTCAGCTGATATGTGACTATGGGTGTTACCTTTCTGGTAGAGAGTCTTTCAAGTTTTGATGCCTCCACCAACCTCCTAGCTGCTGCCTAAGCTTATCTTGTGTGCGGAGCACGACTCTGTGGTCAAACTGTAGACCCAAAATGGGAACAAAACTTTCCGACATGAGCAGCTGTACGTCTCCCTGTGTCCATCATACCCAGCTGTGCAATGATGAAGGCACCTTCAGGGGTAAATGACCTCTCACCACAGGACATGAAGCCTCACTTGCAACAACAACGCATCAGAGGCAACTGCATCTGATCCCGTTTAGCTGTCTGGGATCCTGTAAGTATCCATCAGAAGAGCTGGTTTCTTGACTCTACACTTACTCTTTGTCTCAAAGACTGTACAGTTGGCATCATTTAAAAAGGCACTTTAACCACCCTAGCATACCCCTCAGGCTTGTGTTTTAGGCACCAGGGGGAACTAGTTCAGATCACACAGACTGGATATGTGAAAATATTCTTCCATCTCCTAAGTGGCTTCCACACTGACTACTGGTGTAAACATCCCTACACTACCAAGTGTAAGTGATCCTCCTTTCTATGAGAAAGGCACGTCTGACCCAGCAACCTAACTCCAGAAAAGGATGAAGAGCTAAGAAACATCAGCATCTCTTGTCTGTTAGGTCATTCCACTTCTCTATTTTGAACTGTTCTCTTTCTTTCCCTCTCCAAAACAATCCTCTCTAGGAGGGACGATCTCTAAAAACTGTGCAAGTGCAAACTAGTTTGTAAGACTTCATCTCAAAGCTCCGGAATGATCCTGCACCATCTATTTAGCTGTACAGTCATAACCTTACTGATTGGTCTGATTGGGCTGCTGTGGCTTCTTCTCAGTAGCAAACTGCATACAAACAAGGTATTGAAACCTGTAAGTCATTTACTAACTCAGTGATCATCCAAAGCAGGCTGTTCCCTAACCAGCAGTGTTATAAAATACAGTACCTTTGAAATATCGAAAAGCTATCCAGTGTTCGAGGTTGGGGGGAAGAGTGATGTTAGTGTTGATGGATCATGAAAAATCAGATCTTACAACCACATTATTTCAGTTACAATGACTTCTCTCATCTAGATTATGTGCTTTCAGACTAAGATACAGCCTTTGGACCAGACACACATTTGGTTTCCTTTAATGACTTCAGACATAAATTTTAGTAGATTATCTTATTTGGAGCTAACAAGAGACAGAGCCTACAGACTCCTTGCTTCCTTGTAGGACTAATGTCTATTATTCATAAACATTTCCATTTTATTTTCAATAAGGACAGAACATTTTTTCTGTCTAATGACATCAGTAACAAGCCTCTGAAAAACGGACTCACAGTCAGGATTCCTAATGCAAAAAATAGTCAAAGACCATTATGACCATTTTTAAATTTAGCTTACAGCTTCAGCAGAAGCATGATGAGCAACAAAATAAAAAATACAATAAATAGTTATGAATTAAGCAGAAAAAACAGAGGCTTGTGGTAACAAGAAACATAGTTACTAAAAATAAAAAATATGCCTGCAATATTTGTAGTTTAAAAACAGAATTCTGAACCTAAAACTGCTTCTCATTTAAATGTATTAATTTTTGAATCTTCAGATAGGTCCCTATTGCTTTGGTTCCATGTGAAAAGCAGCAGGTCTTCTAGTTGTAGCTCAAGTACAGCCAAAAAATTTGCAAAACCTTGGCTTTTGGCCAAAAATATCAAAAATTCTGTGCAAGCATATCCTCTGCTAAGAGACTTGCCTAAAATATACTAAATATATACTAAAATATACAGTAATGGTTGATGTATTCATTATTTATATAAGGTAAAGCAAATTCAACTGCTGGGAATACACCTAGGAAGTTGGAGAGTTAGTTCAAGGTCCTGCTTCAGGGAACAATTAATTATTTATACAAAGTGGGAACAGGTTTGAAAGAGGCTGGAATAATCTGTTTCCATAATACCTGATAAACTGATAAGGCTATCCCTTGGGAAATTGAATATAATTTCAGAATGCAACCATGTTAACTGTTTGGGACATCTTCTTGAATCATATTACCACACGCAAAATCTCATGAAAAATACCTTTTTAAAACTTCACTGTTATCTATTCCAAACATAATCCTTTATTTGGCTGGAACTCCAGACCCAACATTTAAAATAAACCAAGCAAGCATGCGAGTCCTTCCAACTGGCTCCTAATGGTGACTCATTAACAAGTGGCTAGAAATTCTGGCATGGCTTGTATCCCTAGGAGCTACAGATGTGTTTTTAAAGGTGTTTAGGCACCTAAAGATGCAGATAAGAATCTGGCAAAGTTTTAACCATTAGGCACCTCTTTGCATCTTTAGGTACCTAAGTACCCTGAAAAGCTTGGCCCTGAGAGCCATGCTGCAGGCTCTGTCAGCCACAGACCCCCTACAGTGGCTTTTCTTCTGGTTTTATTTATTGTCTTGGACAAAACAGCTACCCATATTCTTTTCCATCTACCTTGATTTGCTTATTTGAAGTACATCACGGATTTTGCATGCATTACATGTATGACTAGCAGAAAACATTTTGTACACATCCTGGTTTTATACTAGTGGCCACTGAGCCACCTACAATTTCTGGAGACCGGAAATATCAGATGTTTTTCACGTACAGTGATTCACATTCATTTCTACTTGGCTCATAATCCTGGGTTATCCTTCTTGGAGTAATACAGTTGATAAGCAACTTCTGAGATATCTCTTCTTGAATAAAAAGCCCAGCAAACCATGAATTTTCTCCTTATCTCATGCAACATTTACAAATGCATAGCCCTTCCCATATTAAGAAAGACAAGTACCAACAATAAAATATCATCGCAGATATCAAACATAGAACAGGGAAGATTGGGAATAGAAAATTCAGGACGTTATCTTTTTTTGTTTGCTTGCTTTATATATTTGACACCTAAAGAAGAAATTAACCTTGTAAGAAAAGGATCTTTGGGCAGATATTAGTGTCTTAAAGTGTCTGACATAACTTACAACTTATACTCAGGATGATATGCGCTTGGTATTTGCTTTGCCCTCTCCTTTCCAGTTTTGCTCTTACTCTGCAGCAACCAGCACAGTATCGGTCATGCCTGATGAAGACTCAGAGACTCAAGATTTTTCTATACCAAAGTTAACATGGATATTATGAACTTTATTTCTTTCCTCTGCCCTTTTCCTTTCTACCAGCAGCAATTCTTTTGCCTCCTCTCAGTGTATTGGGTACTGAAGAAAGACTAGCCATATCAACACTAATGAAACAACAAATTGCATTTTACTGAAGTGTTCTATTTCACAGAGGATCTCTTAATAAAAATGAACCACAGTTTACAACGTTATGACAGATTGAACATTAACATCTCTCTCTGCAGATTAAACACCACTTTCAGTGCATGTCACTTCACTTTCCCCTAAGGTTTACTGGCTTTCGGTACTGATCCTGATTGATGCCTTGTTTATATGCAACATTAAACCTGTGCTTTGCCTGTTTCTGGTAAATGAAACCCACTTCTGTTCCAAATGGTAAAACTTATATCAGTGTTTTACCTTATCCACACCATCACTCCTTTCACAGACCTAACGTTACATATAAAAACCTTGCTTGCTTTCCTCTCTGGACTGCCTAAAATGTAATCATTTCAAAGGCAAAATTCAAAGGAATTAATAGCAATTTGAGACTGTCACAGATGATGGCCTGGATTAATAGTCCAGTTAAACTTTTAAATGTCTTCGAGCACTCGAGGCACATATGCTTTTTCTTTGACGTTCTCTCAGCTACTCTATTTGCCACATACAGCTGAAGTATTCCTTAAATCCTTCATTAATTTGAAACCTTCACATGTTGTCACAATCCTTTACATTTAATTTCTCTTCTAGAAGGACTGTTGGCTTAGAGGCAGAATGACCTACCATTTGTAAAGGGGGGGGAAACATAAAAGTGTCTTTCTTTATAAAAAATAATGCTTTTCAGTGGGATCATGCCCCAGGGGTTATTTTATACTGAAGACTGAAAGCTGATTTTTTTTCTATGCCAGGTGATTGCCATGAGCAACCAGTTTTGGCACACTTGTCAGCTAATCTAGATGTTGAAATGGTAGGTGATGCTGAATTTCACATCAGGTGTCCAGTGGCTTAGCTCCATACAAAGGACCTGACTCATGTGTTGGAAAGCCACACCTGTCTTGGCAGGTAGTGCAATGAAACCCAGAGAGAAAGGTATGCCGCACATGTCTGTGGAGGCAATGAGGACAAACAACCATATCATAACACTTGAAAAGTTATGCTAGAGAATCAAGCTCTCATTTATGCAAACCACAACATTTTTCACAAAAGGGACTCAGAGAGACCCATGCTGGAATACTCAATTACCTTGTCATCAGGATCTTTCTTCTACACGGAGAAATTCAGTTCAAAGGGGTCAGAGAATGGAAGTGAATCTGAATAATTTATATACTAAAAAATGAACCAGTGGACTAATCAATCAAATGTGTGGTTTTTTCTCTGTTTGTATTTGATGTTTGGTTTCATGAGCAATGAGTCAGCTTGACTTAGATAACAAACTTCAAGATGGGATTTACTGACATAAATCCAAAGACAGAAGTCTCCAGACTATTCTTA
This sequence comes from Oriolus oriolus, assembly GCA_013400235.1. Classification (NCBI taxonomy): domain Eukaryota; kingdom Metazoa; phylum Chordata; class Aves; order Passeriformes; family Corvidae; genus Oriolus; species Oriolus oriolus. Next base: position 57,935 of record VXBT01000639.1, read on the forward strand.
AAGCAGTATCAGATGAGCGTTGTTGGAAGTCATCACCCACTGTTTAAATCAGTTTTGTCTTAGAAATTATCAGGCTGATGGCAGAGGAAATAGATACAACTCCTATCGTAATTTTTGCTGCATCAACCCAACATCAGAGATGTTTTTACACAGAAATGTGAGATTTTCTGTACATTGTTTGTGGCTGATATTTGTCTCACAAGTGACTTGGAGAGAAGAGTCAGGCAATAAAGCTCACCTCTACTTTGAATTTTCTGCTGAGTTTTGTAGTTCTCTGTGCAGTGCACTTTTTTTTTTCCTCGAGCATCATAGATAGAGAAAATCTCTCTAAATTTTAGGATGACTTTGGTTTTCCACTAAGCTGTGTTGTACCTAAAAACCATGCATAACATATTTGACCTTCCTTTGTTCAATGGTAAATGACTACAGAGAATGTCTTGATTTATCTTCTTTAAACATTCATTATTGGACATAATTGCCATATCTCTTATTTTCATTCCCTTGAGCAGCCCATTTTAATCTCATACCATATGGAAGTGATTGCAAGCCATCAACAGCAAAGGAAAACCTGAGGTAGATTTGCATTGAGATAAAATGCATCTGCTCTAAAATTACTGGAGTAATTTCACTGAAGAATGACATAATTCTGCATTGTGACAATAGCAGAACTGCATATTCTTCATTGCAATTCTTTTTGAAGAAGACATTTGCAGTCCCCTCTGTGTGAAGATATTGATCAGATAATGACCACATTTGGTGATGGCTGGCCTAACATGATCCTTGGTTTGGTGCACCGAAATTCAACAGCTCAAAATACATCTTTATCAGGCTGCAAGCTCCCTTTTATGCTCCACGATGTCATTATGTTTTCTATTTTGGATTCATACATTATTTCTCTAAGGTGTTCAAAGCACCTGTTTTCTTAAGGTCCAAGGCTTAATATGTCATTAAATTATAATCACAGAGTTCTGGTTTTGGCCAGGATAGAGTTTTGGGACTGGAACTCTGAAACTCTGGAGAGAGCTCCAGGAAAAGGACTATTGTAGTTTAGCCCCAGCCAGTGACTAAGTACCATGCAGCCATTCATTCACTTCCTCCTAACCCTGCTGCTGGGATGAGGAGGAGAAGTGGAAAAGGTAAAGCTTGCAGGTTGAAATAATCACAGTTTAATAATTAATAGAATAGAATAGAATAGAATAGAATAGAATAGAATAGAATAGAATAGAATAGAAATACCCAAGAGAAACAAGTGATGCACAGTAAAACTGCTCACTGCCAGTGTACCAATTCCCAGCCCCTCCCTCAGCATTGATCCATAGCTCCCAGCCAATTCCTCCCAGTTTACATGCTGAGTATGATGCTCTATGGTATGGAATATTCCTTTGGCCGGTTCAGGTCATCTGTCCTGGCTGTGCTTCTTCACAGTCTCTTGAGCACCTGCATGCAGGCAGAGCGAGGAAAACTGAAAAGTCCTTAAATAACAACCAAAACCTCAGTGTTTTATTAACATTATTCTCATACTCAATCTAAAACAGAGCACTTTACCAGCTACTAAGAAGATTAACTCCATTCCATTTCAAACCGGGACACACAGTAAAGCCCTTAGCACTACATTCTGAGGTTATCTGTTCTACCTTACTGGTCTGCATTCCCAAGGTACAATGTGCATTCCGAAAAAAAGAGCTGGCTGGAGCAAGCAGTGTGAAGAAAAAGATGGCAGTAATCTCTTATTACCTTTAAGTACACAGAACTAGGGGGAAAATAGAAGACAATGGTGCCTTGACAGAAATTCTGGCTGACTTTGGATTCACAGTAGCTATGAGGTCAAATTAAGTTAAACAGTCCACTAAACTTAGTTTTCAGAAATCTGTAGTACCACTTATTTGAAATACTATGGCTGTCCTTGTGCTAAGTTCACTTTCTTCACTTCCCTGTTACCCAAGAAGCCTGGGCTGAGAAGAGTCTAGACAGGACTCCGGGAAGCAAAGACCTCCGAGAGTGGTTTCAGAATATCACACAACCAAGGACTGAACAGACAAGTTTTGTGGCTAGCAGTGAATGCCAAAGGGCATAGGCAAAAAGTGAAATAGAACCAAGCCCAAACCTGAACCTCTCATTATCCACTTCACTCACAAGTCTATTCCCTGACCCCACTGCAACATGCTCCAGATAGCATTCTTGAAGACTGATTTGTTTCAGAAGGGATGGCTCCTTAAAATTCGTGACTGGGTGCCAGCTGGTACTTCTTGGCCTAACTACATCTTTTTGTCATGAACTGGCACCACTAAATTAAAAAAAAAAAAAATCCCAAGGCTGGTCCAGACTATAGCTGTTCTCCAATAATCACATTATGTCATTGAACCATACTTCTCAATAAGTCAGTTTTCTGAATGCTTGCTTGCCCCACTCAATTTGTTTTAGCAGTTTCTTGAGAGCCTTGGAAGTCATCATAACTGCTGGTTCTATGGAGTTTAGGGAACTCTACAGGAGACATTTTCATGTATTGCAAATATTTTAATTCACTGTGGAGTAGCTCTATAAAATATTGACCTTGTTTACTTCTGGAGAGCTGTGTCAGGAATTGTTGAGCTAGGTACCAAGGCAATTAGTATGTCAGATAATCCTTTAATTAGATTAGAGGGTGCAGCTACTATATGTCAAATACCTATTGGTAAACGAAAAAGTCTGTCTTGGGGTTTCCTAAGTATGTAAGATCTATTTATTTGTCACATAGTTGATTTAAAACTACTTCTAAAGGACTATACTCTTCAAGACAATAGTTAGGTAGCTAATCTGACCTGAAAAACCTTGTAACATTTCTGATTGTTGTGTGAGCCAGGGAAGGGACATATTTCAGATCTAAGAGATTTTCAGATCTAGGAGACCCATCTCCTTGTCATCCTGTATGGCAACATGCTGGAAAGAGGTAAACATCAGCTCACTGCTAGGCAGCACAGGACAGGGTCAGAGCTCTAAATGCCTGCTACCAAAAAGCAGCCATTTATATAACATCAGGTCCCCGGCTAGGAAGCAGTTTCGATCTGAATTATTTTATTGACAATTATATGGTCACTGCTCTGTGTAGTACTTTCCAGATTTTTTCATCTGACTTTCTGCCCTCTGAAGTCTGAGGGCAATTATTGAAGCTATATCCCTTCTTCCAGCACAAAACCCAAACCAGTAGTCTGCAAACTATTCTGGCTAGAACATTTTCCTCCCAAAAAGGGACTTCATAGCATGGAAAGGTTTCTTTTCGTTTTCCAGCAAACTCTAGGTATCTGAGCAATTCAGCTCAATGTCCGTTGAATTACACCAAATTCTACTTCAGCTGAATTTTTGTTGATGATGTCTTTCAGTGGCATATAGGTATATATATGTAACATGCCAAATGCTAGATCATAACTCTGGAATATGGAGTATATTACTATTTATAGAGGCTGTCAAGCACCCTTCCACTTTGCTTTATTTATAAATAAAGCCCCGTTCCCAGTACTTGATAGCTATATCCTTATTCTGCAATTGAATAAATACAAAGTATATATTTGCATACCTATCAAACTTGTGATAATTTTTATCGCAAGAAAGCTGTTGAGGAAAGGTAGGGGGTTTTACCAAATCGCTTAGGATTAACCTGATCTCTGTTAATGTCTTTCAGTGAAAAAGTTTATAGCGACAAACACTGTATTCATGATCTTTACTGTTTAAACGAGCACTTTGAGAATATAAGGTGTGTTGTTGCTTTGAGGGTTTAGTATCTGAAAAATATTCCCTGCACCAACCTGAAAATTGCATCCAGTAATGAACTTGCCCGTAAAAAGGGCAGAGAACTCTTTCACCATATGGACATGCTGTTGTTCTTTTTTTTTTAATATGAGAGCGCTTAGAGCAGGATGATATATGCCCAGCAGGATAACAAAACCACAGAGGGAACCACTCACCTTCATATGTTCTAACAGCTTGTATGAAGTAATGAACATGACTACAGAGCTTTTAACTGCCTCAGGCCCTGTGCTAGGAACTCAGAATACACGGAAGCGAGATGTCAGAAAGGAAACGGTACTTGATTTTGAAATAAGAATGAATTTTCTGACCATCTTGTGCCCACCACACCTATGAATTTCTTACAAAGTGCAAAAAATGTTAAAATACACGGCCTTCTGTGGGCTGAACAGTAATAGAATCTGACAACACAAATCTTAAAACAAAGCTTTACTGAGGCATATAGCAGCTCACCCAGTTGCTGATAGCAGAGACAGGATCATGACTGATGCTGTGGTTCTGGTGGACTGCCAGGGACACTTGGTGTCTGGGGCATATGGCAGCAACAGCCAATCCTGCAAATGCCTTTTGAATGCAGTCAAGAATCGTGCCACTGTTTGGCTCCACCAAGGATAAAGTGATTTGTGAGAATCATACCTTACATGAATAATGTGTGTGGCATTCTGTCTGCACTACTGATTCTGGCCCAAGACAGGGTGTCAGGATGCCACGTGTCAGCTTCTTTTTAGGAATAGACCTATATAAAAATACAAATGTACATGTTTAGTATTCATATGTAAAATTTCATTGAAAATATTGCAATACACATAGCTAGAAATCTCTCTATTGTTGTTTTTATGTGGCAAGAGTATTACGGGTCTCTTGGAGAGAAAAAAAACAGACAACAGTCAGCAATTGTCATTCAGTGCTCAAGCATCAGCCTGCCTCCAAGGCTTGAAAATACATTTTAAGGCTTCTAAACTATGAGCATAATTTTAAAAATTACACAAGCAGTCCTTTTCAGCTAACCAGATGGAAAACTTGGATATTTGCCTTAGTGATATGTATATTATATTCACCATGCATGGTGATAATGTTAACAAAAATAATTGTTATAACAGCTATTTTCCATTCTTGCTCTATTACAAATATGGCTAGAAGAAAATTAATTTTCCATTGGTTTATTTCTTTTATTCTCTTTATTTCCATCAGCTTCCTAAAATGATAAATGAAATTGTTCCTAGAAAGGAGTGTCACTTCACTGACACAGTTGTCCTGTATCCTTCTTATCTGAGGCAGATCTGTTGATCTGTTGTCATCTAGAAGAGCAAATTTTAAGACAATCATCTAAAAACCTCTCTTCATTCTTCCAGCCCACCTATAATTACTGCTAATTGTATTGTTTCAGAAATTGATGGAGCATTATAAGAAAGGGAAGCAGTAGAGGGAAACATCTTCACTAAAGCTCTTGGAACAGAGGGGTTATCTTTGTCTACAGGGCCTATGATGCAGTGCAATGCTGAGAGCCTGCAGCACGGTCTATTACTTAGACAACACACTATCATTTACTGAATTAGTCATATTATCATTATTCTCTATGGTGAGCAGATGTGTTCTATTACTTGAGTGTGGAGGTAAAAAATACATAATTTTTTGCTCAAGACGTGAAAGATTTTTAAAGATATTAAAAGATTCAGCACATATCGGTGCTCAAAAGCAAGTCTAAGATTTAAGGGATGAACCAGTACTCCAAATAAACTTGTATGTCACAACATAAATCCCTGCAATGAAGGCAAAGCTACCCCTAAGGTTAGTTTGCCCTCTCCTACCAGCTTTTTCAACTACTATAGCTTTATCAAGCTGCTATTGATCCTTACTTGAGGAAAGTTAGATCATGGGACTCCCTGTATTTCTTGTAAATAATTCATTAAGCCAGCTCTCAGAGATCTGTTGTTGGTGTCTCTAGAGAGTTTATTTCCATTCCTTGACCTGAGCTTTAAGACCTAGGCAGTGACACAAAAGAGAAATACCTGCAACTGCTGACCCTGTGTGATGTGGGAATAGGTGTCAGCACATCAGCTGAAGAGCATTGAGTACAGAAGTAACAGGATCATTCTGACCAAGTGTTCCTTTTTACAGCATATCCTATGGTAACTATTATGGGGAAAAAAAATAGTGTATATACTGGCTAGATTGCAAAAGTACATGAGTGTGCTTTTTTGCACCTGTTGAGGAAGAAAAATATGAGGTGCGGTTGATTGATGTAATATATTGTATTTCAACTAAGTTAAAAAAATTAGAAAATTGTTCAGCTGCTTATTTCTTTATAGCGAAAGCACTGGGCTAAATTTAGATTAGAAGGACCACGTTTGATATAAACACTAATGAAAGGAGCAGTTTTTTGGGGGAAGAATTTTTGTTAAAACATGGAAAATAGATTTAGGTATATATCCAGCTTCCAAAGTACAGTAAGAGGATTTGAACAAACAATAGCACTGCACATCACCTGTACACTATTACACTGTTCATAATCTTTTTAACAAGCTTATTTTAATCAGGAGTAAGTAGTAGAAGCTATTTTAAACAGAGATATCGATGCCAAGATGCAGAAGCTTTCATATTTTCAAAACAATACCTAAAACTTTTTTTGCAGTAGTCCATTTCAGGAGAAAATACATACGCAAGTTTACAGGCTAATTCATTCCTTATTCATGCATAACTCTATCTTCACCAATCAATGCTTTCCTCCGTTTTTGAAAATGCAAAATCAGCATATGTAAATCATGCAAACCTGAGAGCAGCCCATGACAACAAGCAGCCCAGCCTAGCACAGACACCTGCCCCCAGTGACAATACACATGAAAAATATTAAGGTGATTATCCTTCCTTCAGGCCTGAAAAACACACACAACCTGGAAGTGTAGGCTTCTGTGGGAGAGTTAAGTAATGTGACATCTGTGTATTTTCAAAGCACTGCCTGTTTTCATTTCCCAGCCACCAGTACTGCCACAAAGGCAGTTAAACAGTACACCAACAATCTTCTCTTTCAAGAGTCTTGTTATTTAGCTAAAACAAAACAAAACAAAAAACTCTTCCAATTATGGAGATTAAACTCTTATTCTGCTTGTATAGCATTCCCCACCCCATATCCTGAATAATTGAAACTATCTATCAACATCCCTAAGTCTCACTCACAACAAAAGTAATTATGAGAGACAATGGGGAACGGGTTTTTCTTTTTGTTAGTGCTCTTCGGATTTTTGCTGTTTTGGAGAGGAAAGCAAGCAGAAAGAACCTTTTCTTGTTTATTCTCTCAGTAGCTAGCAGCCCTGTGACTATGGATAATACATCCCTGAACTGACCAATAATCTGTGCTAAAAAGGCCTGTCTGTTGGCTGTGTGCCATATGTACTTGGCTATATGACTTCTGGTAGACTCAGGGCACAAGTCTGCCCATGAGTGGCTGAGCAGACATATGTTAGATAGCATTACCTGGTAACATTTGCCATAATAATTAAATCCTGCCTGAGGACTGGCAGTGTCTCCTGCCACAGCTGCTCTCATTCTGTCCCTATAGGAAAGCATTCATGAGGAGTAGAATTTCTTTTACAGGTTTTCAGGGGCAAGAAGGTTTCTTTAAGGGGAGTCAAGGTCTAAAAAAGTTTTCTTTCATAACTCCGTGGTGGACTCTTGTAATTAGCTGCCTAGAAGACTCCACAGCAGATAGTGAATGTCTGGATCATAAAAGGTTAGTTGCTAGCTAGAGCTGGATCCTGGAAGGGGAAGCTTTAATGAAACAGAGCAGGGAATCCTCAAGAAAATATTCTGTCTCTTGATCTATGTGTAAAGCACAGCTGTAGGAAAAAGCAAGACTGTAAGCCCTTACAGCTAAAAGACATGTTTACTGGAGAGCAAGCCAAAGAAGGTCTTTCTTTAGGTCTTTTGAGCTCTTAATTAGCAAGACACATGAAAGGAAATACAGTGATTTTTTTTCCCTGTTTCTGGTTGTGAGAGGAGGGTCAGTAGTCAGAGACAGAGGGAAGTGAAGGCCTCTGGCACAGTGAAAGCTATTGAACTTGATTTCCTAAGAGAAATTTGTAGAGATATATTCTGTGTCATCTTCTCAACTGGGCTCTTGGCTATTCTATTTCTCTTAAGCAATAAACTCTTTTGAAATTGTATTTAAAAAAATCTATGAACTAGGCCTGCATGGAAATCTTTTTAACAGAAAGCATTCCATTTCTGAAAAAACTGTATCCAGCTCTTCTAGCTAACAGGCTTTTAGCCTTTTATCAACTAGCACATATTCTTCTGTAGGACAGACACCCTGAATCAGTCTGTCAAGGCTCCTCTTGAGTGCCTCTACCTAGGGTGCCTTTATTGCATTCATTCATTGTTTCTTTGTTTGTTTGTTTGTTTATTGCCCAGTTTGTTAAAAATCTTTGTTCAGAAGCTTTTACATGCTTATGGCTAGCTGCAATGGACTTTACCCCTTAACAAAGAGCAGCTTTTAAATCTCCAGGTTCCGGAATTCAAGTACTATTTTCTTTCCTCTTAATGCTGACCTCTTTGATGTCTCTGCCTGGAAACTATGATTACCAAAGCTTTGAGCCAAGAAAAAAATATATTATATGTTTATTTATTATATATATATATTATATAT
>VXBT01000641.1:271-189196 GCA_013400235.1 Oriolus oriolus
TGTAGAGGCACACCACCTTCACCATGGTCATCACCATGGCCTGCAGGGGAATCTCGGCTCCCACACCTGGAGCACCTCGTCCCCCTCCTTCTTCACTGACCCTGCTGTCAGCAGAGTTGTTCCTCTCACATATTCTCACTCTCCTCTGGCCACAATTACACAATTTACTTCTTAAATGTTATCATAGAGGTGGTACCGCCATTTCTGACTGGCCCAGCCTTGGCCAGCAGCATGTCCATCTTTGGAGCCACCAGGGACTGGCTCTGCCGGATATGGAGCAAGCTTCTGCAGCTTCTCACAGAAGCCACCCCTGTAGCACCCCTGCTACCCCAAAATGGCCATGCAAACACAATACACCTTTCTTCGTGGATGTTGTACAAACTTCCTCTTTCTGTTACCCCTAGGGCTCTTGCCTGTGGGTCTTTTCTGTACTTTCTTACGTCTGAGTGCAAATTCTGAGGTTCATGGGATTTATAGTGTTGCAACATGCTGTAATATCAATTCTTGAAAGGGTTTTGTATTCTTAAATCACACAAGATACTTTATATTTTATAAGATATTATAATTCAAATTTTTGAATTTCAAAAAACCCATTTTTGTTGCTGTACCCATCGCTTCTGTTTCATGATCAGTTCCAAAACTTTGCTTTTTACATGCTGACAAAGTAATAAGAAAGAGCTGCAAGTTAAAAATGAAAAGTAAAGTAGAAATGAAAATAACAGGCGTAATGCTAATTAATATAGGTAATTCAAAGTAAAAAAAAAAAGCCAACAACAATAAAAAGTCTTATACTTTTAGATATTTTTGTCTACAAATTGTAGTTTATTTAAACAGGATAAATCTCTCTGTGAAAGTATAATTGATTTGCATCTCCAAATCAATGATTAGCAAGTTAGACCTCTAACATGTAATCTAGAACTTGAAAGTTGCAACTTGCTCCTGTTATTTCATGATTATGCTTACTTGATGAGCCTTGACTGTGTCTAAGCAACAGAGACAGACATCTGATTTTCTGTTCCTAGCAGTTATGTTTACTCAGCCTTTATACTTCACATAATGTAACTGCAGTGATGGACCCATTAAAAAAAAAAGGCAAGACGGTTTGCTGTGAAGATGTTTTATGTAAGTCTTAAATATTGAATAGGAATTTTGGTGAGTAATCCAGTACGAGCTGTGTCAGCATGCTGTTGTAAAACCTGGTGCTGCCAGGGCGCAGGAATGGCACCAGGCCATGGTGTAACAAAGACCAATCTTAGTGACGTCCATCTGTCATTTGATCATTGGAGACTTGATCCTATTTTTGTTGGGGGATAAAAAAAAAGACAGTCACGAAAAGTCAGTTACTGTGCAATAAAATTAATATACTTTAATATGCCTCAGCAGTAGTGATAAAGAACTGGGATAATCAAGATACAAATCCATAATGTTAAAATAACTGCATGGGGTGATGAAACATCAAAGGACTGTGATAACAAATAAATATGTGGCTTCAGTCACATATTTGTCATGTCTCCCATGCAGCATTCCTCTTCAAGAAACTAATTATGTATTAATGCCACTGGCGCTGCTCTTACAGCTCCACTTGCCTGTGCACCCATGAGCTGTGTTGCAGGCAGCTGCCTTCCTTGGCGTGACCTGAGACACATCTCTTCTGCTGTCTCAGTAGCTATCTGTACTCCCTATTGCTTCAACATCCTTCACCTTTCTACTTATGTCTGCTTTTCTGGGTACTTCGTGGGGTTTTTTTCTCCTCTAATTGTTTTTCTTATGATATCCAAGAGTCGTGTCGATGGGTTTAGAATATTCTTGCAGCTGAATCAGTCTTTTCATTTTGAAATGCAGTTATCTTTAAGAAAATGTATCAGTTCTGTAAGCAGAGTGCCAACGCATTTATACAAAATCATTGTGTTGTTTTGTTTTTTTTTTCCTCTGAAGCGGTGTGTGTATTTGAAGGCAGGACCTACTTTGAAGGACAAAGAGAAACTGTGTATTCAAGCTCAGGGGACTGTGTTCTGTTTGAGTGCAAGGTAAGACTACTGTTGATGGAATAAGAATTCTTGCATGTTAGAAATATCAAAGTCCCACTGAAAGAAACTTTTGAAATACAAACAGGTATACCTTAGGAAGTGACAGAAAAGGCATCTAATAGACCCTGTGTTTATTTTATCTGAGTTCCACATCAAATTTTTGCAAATAAATTTACTTTGCATAGCTGCAAGCTTTGATGATACAGCTTGACAATCAAACAGCATTCTTTCTTCCCTCAGTATCGTCCTTATCATCAGTAATAAAACAGCAGCAGACTACCTTGTGTTTCCATCTGCAGTGTTGTTCAAAATTACGTGCTCAAGTGTGAGAGATACATGAATGTGATAGGCGCATAGTTTGGAATTCAGGATCATTATTAGAGGAAAAGCTAGGGGAAAAAGAAGAAAAAGAGCTGGTACACCAGGTATCTGGTATTTCTAGTGATGGAAATGGAGTAGGGGTGGGGTTTTTGTTTGTAAACAGAACATACCTGATGCTGATTCAGTCTTGCCCTGCTGCATGAACAGAGCTACTCTTCAGAGTACAAATACACTTTAATGCCAAATATACCCCAGGGACAGCTGTGGCTTGAGAATTATACAAACTGCTGCAGTGAGACGTGTATTGTGTGTCCAGGGGAGGGATGGGGAAGAATCCTGTCTGGTTAGAGAGCTGCATGCTGGGGGTAGGGCGCAGAAAAAGAGGCGAGCAACTCCTCTCACCATGGAGCTGTCTAGATCGGTTTCTGGAAATCTCAAACATTTTCATACAGTTGTTAAAAAGTGTATTTGACAAAGAAGAACTGGAAACTCTTGTCTAACTGCTGTTGATTTTAATCTTTATGAGCTTAATTCCTGCAGTAGGTGCTTGGAACCCTTTTGAGAATGGCAAGGAGAAGCTGACCAGAAATAATTTTGGATTCAGCTGTAGGCTTTTTAGGGCTGTGAGCTCATATTTTCAACATGATGCCCCAGACATGAATTCTATGATTAGTCAATGGATGTAATTAACAGCCATCTAAAGTTACGTGACGTTGCCTTGTGTTCCTTGCAGCTGGCAATTGCGATACTGTATGAAAAAAATGCCTCTGTTGGCTGGGCTAGTCTGTGTTTTGTTGATTAGACTTGTTTTCTGGTAGACTGCCTCACTGCCTCGGTAGAAATAGTAAGCAGCAACTTTGGCTGATTGAAATGTTGCTTTTTCAAGGACTGGGCAGCCTTGTGAATGACAATTCAGAGCAGAAAATCCGTATACTGTAAACTTTGTTGGTCAGGTAGGAATTCATAGATGGGCATTATTGTATTACCACCAGAGCTTTCATAAAAGGATATAATTAATGACTTCAGGTCGAGAGATATTAATAGGAATGGCACAAGTACTGGTTTCATGCTTGAAGGCTTATAATGATGTTATCAAGGCAATGTATGGAATTTTTTCTTTTTGTTTTGATGTAATTAGAAGTATCATGTTTTGTTTTTATTGGCTGCTGCAGTTGTGCATGCTATAGACATGCACTTTTCTGTTTGAATATTATAAATAAGTGAACAAAAAATTGTCTTCTAAATTAGAATTTATGAAGGAATTAAATGAAATCCAGGCTACCCTAATTGATGTTATTTCTATCAAAGGTTACTTTATCTTACGGGATTGCTGGGTTTTGTTTGTTCTGGTGTACAGCACATCTGTGGCTAGTTTGCTTTACAGTATTATCAGATTAGGGTTAGTTTCTCTGTCAAGATTGTTTAAGGTAAAGTTTGAGCAGTCATTTTGATATTGGCCATTGTGTTCATGTTCATCTTTGTATTTCACACTTAAAGAAGGTTTAAAATTAAATGCCAGACCAATAATAATAATAGTGTACACACATACATACAGTGGCATATGCATTATTTTAGATGCTTTTCTTGCTGCAGAAATGCAGGGTCTTGAGTTCGTTGAGGTCTTATTTTAACTACATTGTGTATTTTAAGGCAGATGCCTCTGAGGAGCATGCTTTTGTTTGCCTTATTTTCTTTCTTTACCCTGTCATCACTAGAGCATTGCAAGACACGTTATTTATGGCCCGAGGGAGCCTAAAGGTGGTACACCTGTGGTAGCCAGATTGCTAAGGCATGCATTTTGTATGGTTGTACTGCAGTGATTTCATGTGACCTGCACGGAGTGCCTGAAATTAGATACCATCTTGTGGTATTCTACACTTCCAGATGCCTGATCCAAACTTGGCTGAGAAACCCTCTCTTTCCTAATAGGGACTCGGTGCCAGTTTCCTTCAGTGTTACTGCCACAGCAGTGAGATCAGAGATGTTCAAGTTTGATTTTACTTGCTGTATAAATAACAAGCTTCTTTAGAGTATTCATTATGGGGACCCTTGTCTCTGGAATCTGCTGCTTCAGATTTTGAGAAATAATTGTAACTCTTTCAGGCATAATGCTGAGAGAAACTTCTAAGGCAAGTTACTTGACAGCTAAGATAAGAGAAGAATGAGAGTTGTTGCCACACCTTTGCTTGCTTGAAAAGATTTGAGTATAGGGGAATTCCTGATGATTTTATTGTACTATTTTGTCCTCTCAAATGGTTTTTGAAGGTACCTGGAGTTTGGCCTAGGCTGTTTTTTTTTGTACATCATAATGCTGAAACTCCACTAAAGTTACAACTTTCTGTATTTCCTATCTCACCGTATTAATCAATTACCTCAATTTAACAGGACCACAAAATGCAGCGGATTCCGAAAGACAGCTGTACAGCTTTGAACTGCCCAGAATCTCAACAGATCCCCTTATCTCACAGTTGCTGCAAAATCTGTAAAGGTAAGGTAATAGCAGGATATATATAAGCTCAGTGTAATTTTTCATTCTTATAGATTACAAATGTGTTGGAACTTCTGATAATTTTGAGTAGGACACTTCTATGCATGATGATCACTGTAGGTCTTGGGAAGCTGAATAGGTAAGAACTGCACTGTGACATCTGAAAATTGTTTGTAAAATGTTTAGTAATGTAAATTCTTTGGAACACGTTTTTGTGTTTTATTCCAGCCAAAAATGGGTGGAAAGTCTAAGAAATCATATACATAAATTGCGATTTTTCTACCCTTCACCCACTCCAGTGTCCAAATTAAACAGACTGGAGAAATATCCGTGTTTGCCAGCATCTTTCTGAGGTGCTTTGAGACCTCTTTCAGAGAACTGTTTGTGCTATGCAGTTGTTGAAGTACTGGAGTAACTTGTTTACCTCTCTGGGGTTGTAGTCTGCATCTATAATCAGAAACTTTGGGGAATGTTTTGGTATGCTGTGCACCTTTGTGTGCTACACCCAGTCTGATCCTTACCAAAGGAGGGAGATGTAGGAAGTGCTCTGAGTCCTTGGCCCACCCTTTTGAGGTGGACTAACACCGGTATCTTCAAAGCTATGAGCAATTGCATCTTCAAGTGGCTACATCTGTTTCTTCTATAGCTAAATAGGATAAATTGATGCTTGGCATGAAGGAAGGTGTAAGACTCTTGGACTGATTTTAGATGTACTTCAGTGAAGAGTGCAGCTATAGCTGTTTCTGTGCTACTCAGCACAAACATGAAGGATATGATTAATGACATCAAGCAGAGGGATAAAAAAGTAGAAGAAAAGAGCTAGAGAAGACAGGTCTTCAAGTCTCTCACAGTCAAAAAGGATTTTTTAATGATAATTTTCTATAAAATCTGAAGTAGCTTAGAGAAAAGGATTCTATGTTTCTTGTGCCTGGTATAGCTAGAAAATTTTAATGTATGTTGGTTGAGTGCTTTCTGAATATTTCCAATCCTCCCTGAACTATGCTAGCTTGGCTCCTCATGTGGTGAAGAGCTTATTCTTTAAACAAGAAGCTGCAGCAGGCTGTTATTCAGTAGCGTGTATTTTGTTTATTAATACAGGTGCTGTGTGTTGAGAATCTTAATAATAATAAATCAGTATGAAAGCCCTCATCCTTTCTAGGTGACATGTACCTTCTTAGTTAATGTCAAAACCTAATACAGTTCAATACAGGCCAGGAAATCCAGAAATAAGACTATTGCTTTGCCATGAACTCAGGATCCAGTGAGGAGGGCAGCAAAAAGCCAGAGTAAATGTCGCCATGGCCAGAGGTTGCTCTTGGCATGTTTCTGCTGTCATCAAAGAGTGTTGAAGACCCTCTAGTATAGTAAAAGTGTAGAGAATTTTGCTCCCTAATGTCCTGTGTGAGATGCCAGCACTGTGGTAGCTGTGGTGAATGATAATGCTTAAGTAACATTACCTAAGCATATCTCTAGGTTAGAGAGACAACCCACAGCAGGAGAAAGAAAAACTTCAGCCTCTCATATCACAATAGGTCTGTGATGTTTCTATTGTAACCATGTCACTGGGTCTCAGTACTAAAACATTTATGGGACATCATTTATGGGATCTTCTGCTTCCTTTTCTTCTTTTGCTTCATGCCTGTTGCTTCACTCTGTTCCTGAGCTGTCCAAGTGCAAAAGACTGCTTTGGCGTGACCTCCAAGCACCTCTGCTGCCACTGTCCTACTTGCGGTCCTTGTTTAACTAAGCTTCTGTGAGGTTAGGGTTAGAAGCTCTTTCACAGAAAAATATGAAGCAGAAACCAGGTGGAACGATAAAAGTAATAATCCTCACTGCCAAAAAATACTTGCTTGCTGTTTTGCAAGAGGCTTGTGTTGCAGCCTGATGCCAGCTTGCATTCTGGAGCTGTTGCTGTTACACCAGCCCTGGTCCCCTGAGCTTGATCCACAATTCCCGAGGTCTCCTGTAGTTTTGAGAGAAGAAAGTAATTATTGGAAAACAGTACTGCTGCTTGATCAATTAATGCTTCAGTGAAAGACGGAAACTTGAAACAAATGAAATTAATGAGAACACAGGGAAAGAGACAAGTTCCACACCTTTATATACAGATCTGGAAACTGTGGAAGCTTCAAGTCAGTTTCTAGAACCAGCTTGATTTCAGCATAAAAGAGGATGATTTAATGTTGTTCAACAACATTAAATCATTAAATTTCATGAGAGTAAACAGAAGAAATTTAAAAAGAAACCTACTGAGTTGAAAGGTTCAGTCTGAATTTTCTAGCCTGGAAAAGAACTGCACAATCTTAAAAATTTTTAGTTAAGGTGCAATGTAAAATGACCACATTCAGGAGAAATGGAAAAGAAAAAATAGGAAAATGGGAAACAAGGGTGGCTAACAGGTGAGATTTTAAAAATAAAATTCTCTCTAATGGAAAGAATGATGCAATAAGGGAAGAATTCTCTCTAATGGAAAGAATGATGCAATAAGGGAAGACTATTCAGTTAGTGGGGGAAGGGAAGAGATAAGGGGAGAGTAAAGCAAAACAAGTCAATCAAAGGCTTTTGGTTAAATACAGAAGGATTTTATAAATACACCTGGGAACTGAAAGTGCTAGAAAAAAAGTAATATCACTAGTAAATGAGATGCTGATTGTCTAAGCTGTTAAGCTCTTTTATAAATGTGCAAACAAACAAACTAAAAAAGGAAGGTGACAAGAAATATATAATTAAGACATGTCCTGTGAAAGTAATTAACTATGACAAGGAGACAGTAAGAGGATTTAAGCAAGCCTCCTATCCAGCTGCCTCAGATCAGTGCTATAACCTGAAATTGAATTGAAGACCTAGAGACAGTCTGTTCTGGTGGCCTTTACTACTCCTCTCATCCATTTCATGCTTGGTACAATTTATTTTTCTGTATCTCACAGACAATAGAAAGGTATTCTTTGACCTAACTGAGAAAAAGATAGGACTGTCTTTGACAGGTATGTTTTGTAATCCCTGGATTCTTTTTAACCCTCAATCATGCTTGTTTCTGTACAGGCCATGACTTCTGCACGGAAGGACATAACTGTATGGAGCATTCTGTCTGCCGAAACCTGGAGGACAGAGCTGTCTGTAGCTGCCGAGATGGCTTCCGAGCCCTTCGAGAGGACAACGCCTACTGTGAAGGTGATACCTTGTGCACATGCTTAGCACTGTTGTATAAATTACTGTGGGATGAATGTATTAATTCATAAGTTGTCAAAGCAATAGACATATTCAATGCAATGAATTAGATGTGCAGAATGTTGATCTACTAAAATAATCTCTCCAATTAAGTTCTTCAAAAAAAAAAAATTAAAAATCTGACCGGCATTGAGGTGACCAGTTAATATGGCTGAGGTCTTGAATTAGAAACATGCTGCCATAGGAAATTTTTCCTTTTTTTTTTTCAATGGTATTCAGATACTTAGGCAACCTAAATTCAACCATTTGAAAAACATATTGGCATAACATTTAGTTTCTCTTTTCAGTGCTGCCTGTTCCTATTCTCTCTCCCCTGGAAGTAAGAGATTCTATAGACTACATTCTAGTATTGTTAGTCACACTGAGTGAAGAGTCATTATTTGAGTTGCTCTGTTGGTATCAGGGAGCAACAAGCTACTTAATCAGAAGAGAATCATCTATACAGTCTAGCATAATCAGGTGAAAGGAACCCATCCCCACTCCAGCAGTGAAAGCCAAAGTGCTCTGCACAGTCTCTCAGTGTTTGTGTTAACTGTTGCTGTTCCTCATGAAACCCTGATTCTCTAAACACGCAATACCAGTGTGTTGTCAGGCCGTTCTTACCATAAAGCTTAAGTGTTGGCAGCAGGATGGGCTTTGACTAATAAGTAGTTCTGTTCAGGTTAAATTGAAAGTGAAGCATCTGTGAGTAGATGTAGTTTGAGGTACTCTGCAGTTCCACCTAATACCTGCATTATTCTCTGGTGATGCACAATAAATGGGATAATTTGAGGCCTTTTAAGACTGCTCCTTTGGCTGAACTCTGCTGAAGTTAATGCCTGCAGCTTGCTTGAGCTAGTAGCTGCATTAACGTCAGTGGGAATGCTCATCTGTAGACTTAGGTTTGAAAATTTGTGGCTGTTTTCAGGAAAGAAGCATATTAATTAATTCAGCTTCATACACATCTCTGCTTAATTTTTATGGTAAGCCTTCTGATGTAAGCCGGTTTTGAGAAGCAGAACTAAAAGTCATACAGAAACAAATCCCTTACCCCTGATCATATTCCAGGAGGCATCTGACATCAGGACCTGCCGTGTAACTTGTAGCATCAGCCACTTTTTTCTCCCATAGTCCCTGGAGACTATGCTGTGGCTTAGGCTGTGGATCTGTGTTTCCAGGAACTCATCAGCCATTCCCTATTTGAGGAAGTCACTGGAGCAATGGAGTTATGATGAAGTTAGGGGCTTTAAGAAGTTTTTTTTTCTGCAGCTCTGTTGTCACTTTGCCGAACAAAAGCAAAAAAACAAATTACACTTTCTTAGTGATCTCCGTGCCTCTCACATTAGTCTGTTGCTTTGTGTGGAACTTGCCAGGCATTCCATAAGCAAAAAACAGAAATTAAACTTTTTTGTTATCATTGAGGGTGAAATGTTTGATGAGGACACAGTAGATTATCACATGTGAGGCTGATGCATTCTTATTATAAGAGGATTTACCAGTTTGTGCAGTACCTGATTTCAATATGATGATTTTTTGAGATTTCTTGGCCCAGTTGTTTCTGTATGGGCAAATGACATTGGTTCTGGGGGGTAATTATGAATCTGCTTAACTCCTTTCAGAGAACATGCATAAGTGAATAAAAGATTGGGACACATAATTTATGTAAAAATAATAATTTTGCATATTATGTTTGAATGCATTAAATTGTCACTTAAAAATGTTCCTGATCCAGGAACACTTGCTCATGTTGAAGTAAGTTATGCTAGGAAGATGTGCCCACATGAGCAAAGCTCAGGAGGTTGGGTCACTTCCCAAGAGGTTCTCCCTGCCAGGGGTGAAGCTGCCTCAACAGGCAAACCAGCCTGGCTTTGCTGCTGGTTCCGTGCTGTAGCTGCAGTGTTGGCACCACATTTGAGCTATGCACAGCTGGTACATGGGTCCAGACCTGGCCTTGACTGTCCATCCCTGACTGACTGTGGGGACCCTGTGCTGGAAGGATGGGAAATAAGGTTACAAATTGAAACTTTGTGATTGTTTTTGTGGAAGATAAGGGACAGGGGACTGAAATACCTGTGTTTCTCCAGCGTTGTGCTTTTATTACTGTATTCCTTTTCCAGTTCAAATGTCTCTTTGAGCAGAGGTTTTTATTTCTGGAAAGAGACTCTAACCTTATATACTAAACTAACTAACAGCAAATGTCACAATAGCAGTAGTGTAACACCAAGTCTTTTCAGAGTCCTATGCCTCATCTTGAAAGGTTGAAATGGTCCCAATCTCCTTTTCTCAGCCATTGCCCTTTCTTCACTCTGCCATTATTTGGTCTTTAATTGCAAGCAATGCCAGGTGTAGAAATATCGAGTTAACACAAAGCCTTTCCGAGAAGGCTTTTTGTAATGGCTAGAGCCCATAGATATAAGAGTTGTTTCTGTGTTTGACTGCACAAACTTCAGATATACTGCAAAATTGGATGCCATTGGTACTGTGTTAGAGCCAGGTTTCACTAAATACAATCCTGATTTGTGCTCCAGCACCATCAAAATTGAAAGAATATACAGAAGTAATGATACTCCCACTGGCAGAACTTCACCTTCAGGAGAAGAACAAAAATAAAAACACTCAATGATGGTTTCAGTGTGGGTCTGGAAAAGCTGCATAAATTTTATCTGAATGATGGAAGTTTGGCTTCTGTCCTAGAATGAACCAGTGCTTTTCCAAAGCTGTGTGATGTCTCTAGATACTTTTATGATGGATGACTTTCTGTTTTATAATATGTACTAGTATTTACATCACATTTAGCTTTCCCTCAGAGTACTGTGTAAAGCAATACTTAAAGAATTGGTATTTCTTCATTTACATGCTGTAAGCCTTATTACAAATACTTTTAAATCTATTTTCTGCCTGAGGCTATTACGCAGTTTGAGATACTTTGTGGGCAGTTTGTGTATGGGTTATGCTGAGCTGCCCAGGTGTAGGTGCTTATAAATATAGCATCCTACCTAACATCAACATCTTAGTAAAACAGGTGTTCTGGTGAAGTGTAATTAGTTTTTCCCAAAGCAACATCTGCAGTACTCTCAAATTGAAGATCACCCTCTGGAATATATTTCAAATAGTGTTCAATACCCACTGCTTTTATGATAGTGGAGTTATGCTGAAAAGGCTTTTCAGGATAAAGGTTGTGACTCTTGGCTACTGAGATAATCTGATGCATGCAGAGGAGCATATTTCAACTATCTCTGTGCAATATCTGATTTCAGTTCAGAAGTGCTGCCAAGGATTGCTGATTAAATAGAGAGAGGAACTCAAGAAAGAAGGCAGGAGAATACAGTAATTTTTCTGGACACCAAGACAGAACATGACCTGAGAGAACTGGGTTATTTACTTCTTGATCAAGGGGATTTTGCCTGATGCAGGGGCTATTTAAGATCATATATCTATCTTGGCTGCAATAGAGTTAAATTTCTCCGTAGCAGCCTGTGCGGTGCTGTGGTTTAGGTCTGTGATGTCATGCTCAATAGTGAAACCAGCAGTACAGTGTGGCTGTTTTGCAGAGGTTGGTTGGGCATCAGTCTGCTGGTGGGAGCTGGAGAGTGGCTACCTTTGAGTCACTTTTTTTCCTGTCCCCCTTCACTTATTAAATGGCCTTTATATCAGCTCATGAGTTTTTTCTCACTTTTGCTCTTTTTGTTAATTCCTCCACCACATTGAAGAGTCAAGCAAGAAAGGAGCTGTTGGGTACTAAATTGCTGACCAGGGTCAGTCCTCTACACATCACAAATTTAAATTATGGTGTGTGGACCATAATGTTTATTTTTTGATATTTGGAAATTTAGTTGTGCTATTTGCACATACACAACATAGCTAACTTAACAATGTGGCATAATTTATAATTATTAAACAATTTTTTGTGAAACAATTTTCTGTTTATATTCTAATTTATCCTTTTCCTCAGTAACTCTTCTAGTTTCTCTGCTCTTGTCATGTTTGTCCCAGTTTCAAGTGTAGCAGATGAAATTAGACCAAAGACTGAATGACTTTGTCTAGATTTGAGAATTACATCAGCTTCACTGATGATTGTCCCTTGAGGGGAGAAGGTTTTCAGTTGAGAAATCTGCTTTTGAATAAGCTGGCTTCTTTTGAATCGTTGTCGGTGAAGGGAAGTAAGCAGTCTTAGAGGAGAAATTGTCTCTTTCCAGAGATTTCTGGAGCATGTCAGAAATGCCACTTGGTTAGACCTTATCAGGTGTCCCTTAGCTCAAAGTTGTATGTTATGATTCGGTTTGGAAAGATTTACTAATTTATCCCTATATATACTTAAAAATACTAATGCATTATTTAACCCTCTTCTCCAACAACATTTCTTCTTCACTTACCTAATTAGTTCACTCTGTTGCTAATCTTCTTGTTTAATCTTGTTGGTTTTAACTACTGGATTACAAAAATAAAGTACATTTTCAAAATTAATCTGATTTTCACAGATTGTAGTGAAGAGAAGAAATCTTAAAAAGGATAAATAGTAATAATCAAATTACAGTGGGATACGTGTTGCATTGTGTTGGCCAAGTAGTTATCAACAATACATTTTTTCTTAAATGAAGTGTAGTATTGGGAAAAGTGTAAGTAAGAGACTTTCATAATGGAGATAAACCTCAGAGTATTAGAATATATTCTATTAAGTCCTCTGGATCTTTAATAGACGGTACTGGGCTATTTGCTACCTTTGCTGTCTTCACGGTATGCACAATTTTTTTTCAGTAAGAGTCCTACTTAAAAGCTCTACAGTACTGTCAGCTTTGTGAACCTGGGAAGGCTACTCACACTTCCCTCTTCATAGAAGAATTATTTTTTGGAAGTGAAAAGTGTCAATACTATCACATATAGCTAAGAAATAAAGATTTGCACTTCCATCAGCTGGCAGTGTTTGAGTCAGTACCTAGTCATTTGGAGTTGGGTTGGGAAACCAATCAAGCAGAAAGAAAAACTTACACTCCAGGAGGGCAGAATTTTATTTCCAAATGTGTATTTAAAACTAATTAACTGATATTAATATTAAAATGAAACATTAATATTAAATAGTATTAATATATTATCAATTATTAATGTTTTTTCCTCATCAAAAGCACTAATTGTCATCTTATTTCCATCATTGTGTTACTGAGAAATCTTGCTATGAAGAATTATAAAAGCAGTTTTAATGTGTCAGTGTGTCAGAGTGGGACCAATCCTTCTTGTCTGCCATAGCTTTAATTGAGGAAAACAATAAAGTTTATTCCTAGCTTAAAGCGCACAAGCAGTATCCCTGACACCAGTTCATAAAGTGTGGTGCACACTGAGGTACAGGTAGTTCCACCACTGGTAGCAGTGGGATAGTTTGTATGTGTTCAAATTGCAGGATGTGATTCAGTGTTACTTGATTTTATTTACTTCTGCAGTAATTATGTTTGAAGTGTTTCTATCATCCAGCCATAGCCAGGACCGACAATGATCTCACTACAATTAAAAAACCAAACAGCTGAAACTAATCATATAAAGGGAGCTTCTTGAAAACTTTTAAACTTTGCTGCTAGTATCTGATAAGGAGAGGTTTTATTGTTCTGGGAGCAGCCCTTTTCCACTAGCAGTAAAAACATGTGATGTATTTTGGTTTCAAATGAGAAATTAAGGCGAAAGTTTCTGTACAACTTAAGTAGACCTGCAACTTCCAAGCAAACAAGAAAAGAAAATAAAGTCCTAGTTTTGTTCTTATTTTACTTTTGGCCCAGTTTTCACTGTTAGCTGGGAGGTGACTACTGAAAAAATTAGGTGCTTTCACTGTGTGAAAAGTACCCACAGACAAATAGTTGGATTTCTTTTGTAACTTTTAAAACCTCAGTCTAAAAGTGTGACGCATCTTAACAATTCATAAAGGCTGGATCCCCAAGGGTTTTAACAAAGCCACAGAAATGCCCTGCATTAAGGCAAACTGAATTTAAAATAAATATTCTCTCATGAAGAGTGCAGAGCAATAGCAGCCACAGTGTTTGTGTCTGTTATGGTACTTGTACCTAGTCTGGCACAGTGTGAGAGACAGCCGAGTTGTGACATCAGTGCTTTTCTGTAAAACAGGCAGTAATCTACCAGGGAGCTCACAAGAATACACTGCATGGTTTAGACCCCACCCAGACCCCAAATACAATCTAACCCACACACAGGGGCCTTACCACTGCTTACAGGTACTGTCTTTACTGTCTGCCAGTAGGGAGGTTTAAAATACATTGGTGCAATACAATCTGTGCTGTGTCTTCCTGAGAAGAACCTGATATATATTTATAATTTCTATATGAAAATATTAATGCTCCTTATTACCCTTTTAAAGTAGGGGAAAACAAAAACATGAAGAGTGGCAAGTATTTTGAAATTCTTGACATTCACAGTTCAAAATGATGAGAAGTTGTCATACTTAAAAAAGAAAAGAAAAATGTTATTTCCAAATTCAGATTTAAAGACCTATTTCTAACTAAGCGCAGCGCTGAAGGGGATTGGATCATGAGCTGGCGTGTCAGTAAGTTGTTCTGATTTTCGGAATTCGCTAATTAATCATATACAACATCCTTTTTATTCGCAGTATGCAACGGTATCAGACTAGTTATTTGGAGCCTAAGGAAAGGCCCCCCAGGATGCTTTCATGTCTGACAAATAACTATGTATAATTACTTGTTTCATCACGTACACACTACTATATGAATTAATTATAAGATGTTAAATAGTAAGAAGATCCAGTTTGCCAAGTGAAATATTACATGATGGTGGACAGTATTTGTTTTCAAAATTTTCCTGTGATATGTATTTTTAAAACTACGTAACGTGTGAAGTCCAGTGATGTTTTCACAAGACTGAGATGAAGACTTTAATTTCTTCCAAGAATCTCACATCCATGAGTAGCTGTTGAACAATATCTCCTACTGCATGTTTTAACAAGGACAGTTTTATCTCAACAGTCTGTCTTCCTTTCCAAAAACTGGGGCAAGTTGAAATAAAAACAACTCTTTGTACTGTTAAAAATGATATTTCTGAAATGCTGTAATGTTGTATTGTGTCCTTGCAAAGCTATATAGAACTTCTGTCAAGGAATGTAGACCTTGAGTGACTTTGGTTTTATTTCGAGAGCTTTTTGTCCCGATGGCCTCCTCACAGGCTGCAGGAGATGCACAGAGAAATCATGAACTTAAGCAAGGGTCAGAGATTTAAAATAGCGTGAAGGGAAAAGCACCAAGATGTGTACAATATGTGTACGTGTTATCTGTGCAGTTTAGTTATGAGCTAGGAAAGAACATGCCTTGTGTGAAGAACCAATAGTTTGAATTTGTTTTTAGTCCAACTGATGCTTTATCAGTCTAGTCAAGATATAACAATCTCTTATTAGTTTAATTACAACAGTGCTAACACTTACAATCCAACTTGCCCAGTTTCTCTACAGCTCTGTTAATAATTCAGTAAAAATCAATATATACTTGTAACTGCCCAATTCTTCTTACCCTCCCTATACATTGCTACATGAGTTGTTAATGACCAAGTTCTATTCTGGGAGCAGCATGGTGGGAATAATGAAAGATTATTTTACTCTTTTTCTTCTTGGTCTTTGTGTATGCTTGAGGTTTAATTTTGTATGCTTTAACTCAGTATGTGGGGTTAAATCACATTAATTGTGAATCAATTACAGTTGATTCGCAGGGCTAGATTAATTGTGATTCCTTAGGTTCTAGTGCTTTTCTGTTTGGGAGAGGAGAGACATACAGGTCTAGAAAGGTAGGCAAAAATAAAAGTAATAAAAGCCCCCAAAAGCAAGAAACAATTTGGACATAGATTGTATACATCTTACTTCTTGATAATTTTGCTGTTGGAGCCAGACTTTTAACTGGCTGTTGGTAGCACCAAAGGCACAGGGTGTAAAGAGAAGAAAATGTTGAAAATTATCTATAGAGGGTAGGAGTGATAACAACTATGGTGGTGCTGTCAGCTGGAATAAATAATATGAGACACTGTGAAAAAATACACAATTTTGATTGAAATTGATGGTTACATTGTTTGTGGAATATGTCACTTGGAAAAATTGCTGCAGTGGATTTGATAGAGCAAAGCAAAACAAAAGTGCAGTGGTTGTTTTGTGACTGACTGGAGGTAGCAGCAGTAGTTAAACCATAGGTTTGACACGTGATGGAAAGTCTAGAAATAGTAGTAGGAGGAGGAGGAGCAAGGGCTGTGCCAGAGCCCCAGGATATTTTGTCATCTTAGACAGCAAGTGAGAAGGGGTTTACACAAGAACAGACACATAGAAGATAGTGTTATGGAAACCAAAACACAAAAAAGATATTGAAACCAGACTGTAGGTGAAAATGAAGGGAAGCTGAAGGAGCTTAGAAATATGGTCAAGGAAGTGTGAGAGACCCCACTGGGAGTATTTTTATTAGAGCAATGAGCCACAAAGTTTTAGTGGACCAAACATTTGAGCAGTTGGGAAGGTAGTGTGTTTGGTGGTGGAAATAAAAAAGCCCAATACTTTCACAGATGGGTAAGCCGGTGGGATCTTGCTTCAAAGTTATGCTCTGTTCTTTTAAGGAGTAAGAGCTGATGGACGAAGGGATGGGTTGAGTACAGGAGGAGAGACAAAGTGAGCTAGATCGGAAGATGGGACTAAAGTTATGTAGAAAGTGGTTGGAGGAGGAAAACAGGAGATTAGCTTGATGTCAGAGGTAGAAAGTGAGAAAAGAAGGACTTGTTGGTGGAGGAATGACAAAGTGAAAGTAAATGGACAGAACTTCTTTTCTTTGTCATCCTGTTCCAGGTGCAGAACAGGTTATGTTTGTTCTAAAGGTCTTAAATCCTCATTTACCTTTTTAATGGTATTGATTGGTGTGATCGGTCACTGTTCATTTTCACAGTCCCTTAATTGCTGAGTAGCATCTGCTGATTTTGTGATGCCCTTTCTCTAGGTCAGGGACCAGAGGAGAGTCTCAATCTTTCACTTCTTGTCTTTCTGTATGAGTCAGGTTGGTAGTGATAAAGCTAAGGGCCTGAGAGCCCTGTGTTGTGATCATTGTTACTGGTATCCATCCTTGGGATTCTCAGCAGAGAGGCCTGAGATTCACAGCAGAGGCCTCAGATCAGGATGGAGGTGTGTTGATGAAATTGTGTGTGAGAGGTGGAAAAACATTAGCCTCTTCAGCAGGTAAATGCAGTGCTTGATATTTATAGGCTGTGAGGACATGTTGTTTTATTAACATAAAACCCCATGGGCATTTTATTTTTTTGTTTTAAATTGTAGGTCTAATCTACTCTGCTTGTGTATTCAGGGGGATTTTTAATGTGTTTATGAAATATTTTTTTTAATAAATAAAGCTTTTCATGTTCCTGTTCCCTCTCTTCCTGGGCAATTGATGCTATTTGTTGCAAAAATCCTGCAAGAGTTTTAGCACTTCCCTGGTCACACTTAGAGAGGTGTATGGTAGCCAGGGAAATCACTGGTGTTAGACACTATTGAGTTTTAAGGGAAATAGCTGGAGGCAGGGCACTATCCATAAAGGATCCTCAGTTCTGGGAGTAGCCTCTTCTCATAACAGCTCATAATTACTGATTTAGTTCCAGACTCATTTGTTCTGGTGGGCTTTTGTGGTGGATAAAGGCAGTGATGTATAGGGAGGCCTAAGGAGAGGCTTTGTTTGTTAGTGGGAGGCTTTGGTCAACAGTGATTTATAGATTTCAGGTCAAGTTCTCTTCTTATTAATGGGATTGTAAAACATAACTGGGAATTTTACTCTGGGGAAGCAAACTCATTAGGGTGCAGGAGGAGGGGATACAGGGAAACTTTTCTTCGGTTATATATTTTGCATAAATTTTGTTTGAGTGCTTGGGGGAATAAAGAAAGCCAGGTGGTTTTTTTGGTTTGGTTTGGTTTGGGTTTTTTTCTGTTTTTGATGTTTTTGCAAGTATAAATAAATCATTGAAGTGCAGATTCTGAACACTTTTGCACTAACCAGTTTTCCCAGAGGTGCCCCTTTTATCTGTTCCACTGGGAATAGAGCAGGTTGATGATCTCCATGACTACACTGTTGTCAGTACATCACAGCTGGTGGCTCAGTATCACATCACAGACTTCAAGAACACAAGTCTTTAGTGTTGAATGTGTAGAGCCATTGGAGTGGTGCATTCATCCTATTGAACTGACTTCAGTGTCTTACTGGCTGAACAGTAAGACCTGAATATGCATTAATATGCTAACTAGGCTTTTTTGGCAGGAGGAAGTCAAGACAAATGTTGTAGGATTTCTTAGATATGGAAATGCGTAAGGTTTTCTGTTGTGCATTTATATCTAAAGGTGACATGCCTGTTTTGGCTGGGGTAGAGTTAATTTTATCACAGTGGCTAGTACAGGCCTGTATTTTAGATTTGTGCTGAATACAGGGTTGATAATACAGGAAGCCAAGGCCTTCCCTGCTTTCCTTACTGCTTCGCTGGGAAGGAGACTGGGGGTGCCTGGGAGGCTGGGAGGAGCCACAGCCTGGACAGGTGACCCAAACTGACCAAAGGGAGATTCCAGGCCATGTGACATCATGCTCAGTACCTACAGTGGGGCGAAAAAGGATGAAGGAGGGATGTTTGGAGTGATGGTGTCTGTCTTCCCCAGTAGCCATTACATGTGATGGGCCCCTGCTCTCCTGGAGTGGGCTGAGCACCTGCCTACCATTGCAAAGCAGTGAATCAGTCCCTTGTCCTGCTTTGCTTGTGTGTACAGCCTTTGCTTTCCCTATTAAACTGTCTTTATCTCAATCCATAAGTTTTCTACCCTTTATGCTTTTGATTCTCTCCCTGATCCCACTGGTTGGGAAGTGAGCAAGTGGCTGCCTGGGGCTTGGCTGCTGACTAGGCTTACACCGTGACATGTGAATAAAAGGCTACACCAGTGAACAGGATGAAAAGGCTTTTATTTTGGTACCTTTGAAAGAGAACAGATGTTGGGCTCATTCCCTGCCCTAGTTCAGCCGTCCTTGATCTGGAATACTTCAGTGTATATGAAGCTTGCATGGAGAGTGCCAAAGTGGGAATGGAATTGCATGCTTTTAGTGTGGTCAGTCTCTGTGTGACTAGTTGTCATTTGACTGTTACTTTACCTTTTTTTGTATTAATTATCTGTATTTAGTATTAAAGTTGCAAATTTTTTGTAAAAACATCCTCTTATCTGCTGTGGATCCATGGTGTAGATGGCCTTTAGGTGCCAATGTAACAAGATCTTGGGATAGTAGCAACAGCAGAGTATTGGGTGGGAGTTTTGATTTCCAGTGATCATTTAAAGAATGTGAATAATATCTTTGCAAATCAGTTTGAAAAAAACCAATACATTAGATTTGTCCAAATGAACGCTTCAGAGTTAGCCTGAACAGTTGTGGGTTGGGTTTTCTTTTTTTTTAATTTTTTTTTTTTATCAGTTGAAAAGCAAGGTTTGGGAAAAAAAGACGCTTATAAATAAAACATTTTTCAAAATCTCAATATGTGGTATATTGGCAAAATGAAAGCTTTTATTTAGAACATTTCTAAATTAGGAGGTTTGAATCAAAGGAGCTTTGACTTTAAGATTTTCCCTGCAAAATAAAAACCATTGGCATTTTGGGCCTCCTGTGGCTATTTACCTGCCAAAGCAATCATTAGTATAGTTTTCAGAAAGTTCTATTTAATGCTTCAGAGATTTTGGATTTTTAAGTAGAATTTTCTGAGGGTGCCAGAGCTGGCTTCTAGGCAGTCTGTTGATGCTGAGAACATAAGGCCTCTAATTACTCGAGGACTGATGTTGTTACTTAAATACAAATCAACACAATTAATTTAATATGGAGTTGTGAACTGGAATTATGAAAGACACAAGTTGCATCATTTGTTGTAGAGGCTGAGGCATATGTAACTGCTGGCTGCTTTTGTGAACTGCATACTTGGGTTTCTGCAGAACATCTGTAAGTCAGGAGATCTGTGCCCTATTCCACTCTCTGTGCAAAAACAGCTGTGGTAGCCTTATGATAGCTTCACTTTTTTTTGTGGTGTTCTTAGATGAAGTTCACAAAATGTGTTCAGAGCCTTAGTGTGCTCATGTGCTCACTGTGTTCACTGTAAATACACGTTCATTTGTGCAAGTATACATGTGCATAAAAATTGCAGGATTAGTTTTTCCAAACTAGCACCTTAATAGACCTATGATTCTTTCATGTCTGAAGAGTTTACAAGGAAGAGGGAAAGAAACCAGCTGAAGTACCTCAGTCGTGAAATTCGTTTGCAGTGGACACCTTCATGTTTTGTAGCCAGCTGCCCCCAGCTTCTCCAGCAGAATCCAGTGGGCAGAGGAATGGTGGAAAATGTTTTTTTCAAAACTGAATGAAATTAGGAACTTACTACAGAATCGCTAATATTCAGTGTGTCACACTGTTTTGTACAGGAAGGCAAATTATCTTCTAGGAATGCAAAGGGGGAAAAAAGAGCAGTCAATGAGTGTGGTTGGTAAATTCCTATTGATTTAAAGGCACAGGGAAGATAAGAAGAATTGAGGGATAAGCATATCCAGCATATAAGCTAGAGCAAAGTACAGGAATTAATAATGTTGACATTTAGCATCGCAGCATTAAGAAATCAACCCTGATTTGAGTTTATATATACAGTCTATTGTCTTGAACTATCATTACACTCTGCAACAAGATGCTTTTCCATTCGGAGATTTTATTTTCAACACAGACAGCTATAAACACCATTGAAAACAAGGAAGAAATCAAAACTGATGAACAGGAAAAAACCCAAGCCAGCAATCTGCCCTTTGGATTTTTAGTGTGCTTTGGTAGCAAGGTTCAGTGACACATTGCATGACAATATAAATAGGTGTACTGAGCATTTCAGTAATGATGTTTTTATCATTAGTATTACAGGAACAATGTGCTGCTGAGCACTTCCAAATTAGTGTACCTTTTCTTTTTGCAGTATAATAATACTATGCAGAAGGTTTTTTTGTTATTTGTAGTGCTTTCTCTGTCTTACCATTGAAGTATAACCTGCTACAAGAAATATGTCTAATTTTGAAGCCCAAGAGAGTTCCCAGCGAGGTTTTGAATTCATTTATGTCGGGAGTTTGCTCTAGGACTTTATACTGCAACAGGTGTTCTGCCCCAACAAGTATTTTATCAAGTTGTGTTTCGTTCTGTCAGAGCAGGTGTTTATATGAATGAGATTCTTACAGGTTCCTTTCAGGTACAGTGGGTATATGTATCTATATACGTATGTATGTAGCTATTTGCAGATATAGATATATGTGTTTATATATATTAAAAATACTGATTGACTACTTTACAGTTCTAAGAGAAATTTGTACTAAGTTTCAGGGTTTTTTCAGGTCTTCCTGTGTTCCTTACAGTTTCTTCCTAAACAATAGCTCCTGTTACATCAAAGGCAGGTAGTGTGCATATAGCTGTGTGGTTGTGTCCTGATGACTGAGGTGACTGCACAGGGTGCAGTGATAGATGCCATTGCAGTGCTGAGGTCGTTGGTCAGTTTTTTGGGCCCCTGGGGTTTTTCTTCCCTGTTCTTATTTAAATCGTAGGAATCAGAGTGATGCTACCATCAGAGGCACTTAAAAAGGAAAGATGTAAGCTTGTGTAATCTTTTTTGTAACTCCACTAACAGCTGTTCACAGAAACTCGTGGTGCTTCTCTTGTTTGAATATTTCAAGCAGTTTGTTTTAAAAGGAGAAAGCCAAAAAGCTTTCCAAAATGCACTGACATTTAAGTAACTCTTTAGTTGGGCCCACTACTGATGGAAGTGATCAGCAGTGTAGCGAGAGATTGCAAAAAATACTTGCTGAAATTGACTTGTGTTCCTCTTTGCCTTGCTCACAGATATTGATGAGTGTGCTGAAGGACGGCACTACTGTCGTGAGAACACCATGTGTGTAAATACACCAGGATCCTTTATGTGTGTCTGCAAAACAGGATATATACGCATTGATGATTATTCATGTACAGGTAAGAGCTCTGTATTTCTGGAAGGAAACAACAGAATGGTGGTATTTAGGAGTACTGATACGATTCTTCTAAAGATAATCTTTATTTGAGTCACGGAGCATCTAAATGAAATGTTACACAGAACAGAATAAACACCAAAATCGAGTGCAGAAAAGCTCATGCATTTTACAGATTATGTGTAGGTCATACTGTTTGCCTGAAATTGTAAGGTAGGTTGGATTGTCACATAGGTCTGCATGGTTTTGGGTGCTGATTTGAAAAGGTGAATGGAGGAGACTGAAGAGGAAAATAAGTGAGCAAAAATAGTGTTGTCTTACTTGGTTTCCATGTTCCATGCCAGTACAGCTTCTCTTGGAGTATAGTGACTCTTCTGCAAACTTTGGATGGAGTTAAATTTGCTACACATTAAAAGTGGCTGTGTCCTCATTCTGACCTCTCAAGGCACAGTCAGGTTTCCCAGGTAAATCCTGAGTTCAGAGGGCAGTAGTTCTGCTTGCCCTGAACTACTGGACAGCATGGTCAGTGTTATATCTGTATCTTCCCTTTTTGCTCTACTGCCAGTGGACGTGTTTGGTTCATGCTGACTTTCTGTCTTCTGCTTTTCTTTTATTGCAAGGTAATTTAGGGTTATGGAATGAACACTGGGCATTTAAAACAGCATTCAGTATCAGAGTCAGAGCCAGCCTGACTCTAAGTGTCCCTGTGATTTTTCCTACAACGTAGATAAAGAAAATATGAATCAATGATGTGGCACGTTTTCTCAGTGAACAAAATAGCATCACTGTTTTGCGTGCACAGGGTAACAATTTAGCTCTCTCTATAAAAGGCTTTTTTTTTTCAGTAAAGCTTTCTTGAAGTTCATATTATCTAACAGAAATTGGCTATAAGTGGATGAGAGTATTCAGAATGTGGAGGCAGCACTGTGAAGTTCATTTCTAATTTTGTTCTGTCCAGTGTGTCCTGGCATTTTTAGCATCAATGACGTGTCTTGGTACAGAAACAGCTTCTTCATAAACTGGCGTGACTTCCTTGCCCAAACATGCACAACACTCAGGGACAGAGACTTCAAGTCACATACGCGTGATTTTTGTGAATGCGGTTTTTACCTGTTCTTGTCATTCCTCTCATACTTTTGCAAGCACTGTTTTACTGCAGTGAGCCCACTTCTTGATGGCTCAGGTTATAAAGACTGCCCACAGCAGGTCTTTTCAGAAGCAACCAGTATGTTTCTGATCATTCTCTTACATTTTCCACGCTCTCGGCTGAGTAAAGAAATTGTTTCACTACCTCCTGAGTGTGACTATTGGGATTATTTTAGGACTGACTGTATCTAAATCTGCGTGATACTTTTTCCACTTGGCTTCCCTTAACTTGCTGTTCTGATTGAACTTTGCAACTGGTAAACCATCACCAACTTTGCAGGGGCATTGGGTGCCTATAAATATAATAAAGGTAGTTCTTAAGATTCCACACGTTCTTGATACTTACTGAAACATACTATTATGAAATACAGAGTAGTTAAGAGCTCTGGACAGTCAAATTTGTGTAAAACGTGTTGGAAATCCATTTTAGATCTCACACTCCAAACTGAATGTAGTTCCACATTTGTAAATCATAGTTTTCCTGTGAAATCAGCCTGATGAGTGACAAAATGAATTACTTCTTTTCCACCTTTGTCTCAGTCAAGCTGGGAGAAGTCAATGCTAAACAAAGGGAAGTAGATGAAAAAGTTTTGTAAGATTTTAAGTCTTAAGGCATGCTAGGCCATCTGAACTGTAAGTCATACTGTGTATGCATGTCAAAGACGGTATGTCTGAGCAATGCCACTTGCTATTATTTGTGACCTGGAGTTTTTCTAGAGTTATATTTTAGTGCATTTTGGATACTGACAGGCAACCATGAGGATACAGTCCCTGCTGGATGATAGAATTTCAATGAATGGCAATCTGTTGCGTGTATTTCACAAAATAGCTGCATTATTTTTTCTGGTTCCACAACTAGTGTGTGAGCACCTCTGGTGGAGGCACTGCTTAATTAAGTTAATTAATACGTATCCAGGACTGTGTTGGTGGGGTTGTATAGTATGCAGTTCTGTCCAAATCTCTCGGTGCTCACATACAGAGTCCAGTGTACTTTAATTTTGTCAATGTCTGCAATAAATGTAGTCATTCAACCCTCTTTTTTCCTCTGCAGAGTTTAAAGTTCTTAGCAAGTCTCTATTTGCCTTATTGGCAGGTCTGGGTTTAACTTGCCAGCTGAAATATCAAGGAAACTGAGGGGGAGGCTGTGTTTTAATCCAGTTCAGGAATAACAGGAATAGGGCAAAAAAGCAACAATTGACTCTTTGTGTTACTAAGTGTTAAATTTTAAAAATATATTTCAGGTCACAGTTTCTTGTAATGCTGTGTAATCGAATCCAGTTACGAAATTGTAGTTGTGCATAAAATAGCTGACACTCTAAATTGGAGAAGTAGCTCTGGTAGCATATCCTTGGGAATTTTACTAAGCAGGAAAAAAATGTTCTGTACCTTGGCATAAATATGTCATTGTTTGCACAGGACAGCTGAAGCCCAGGAAGATGTTGAAAAATTATATGTGAACCTTGATTAGGCAGGTTATGATGTAAGTGATGTCCACAACTTGCTGGCATACTACCGTACCTTATTGTTCCATCCTATGAACATACATATAATTTAGCAGTCATTGATCAAAATAGAACAGAGACATAAAATCAGTGACATTGAAGAGTTTTTCTCCTGTACAAGACGTTTGAAAAGAAATCTGTGCTATCTATCTCTGTCAGAGTCATGCACACAAAAGACTGATTTAGACAGCCTATAGCTGCTTCCAAAACAGCTCCAGTTTCTTTTGTCCTGGCATGTTTATTGCAAGTTTTACAATAGATCTGAATTACATTTTTATTTTCACAACAAAGGATGTAATGAAGACATCAATTTCAGATATTGTTATTTGTATTCATATTGGAACCAAGATTCTCAGGGTTAGACTGAGTTAGTCACAACCATATTTACACAGAAATCTGTTGTTCATGACTATTTTTATGTTCAGAAATAAATCATAGCTATGAGAAGGAGAGATGACTTCTAAGTTGCACCCATATGCCAAATGAGGGCACAAACTGCAAATTAAAGGCATAAAAATATGCCCTGGGCTACCATGCTTTGGTATGCTACAATGATGTTGTCTCATTCTCCTTCCACCTTGCTTTCCAGAACCTGGAATGTAATGATGTTGTGCTGGGGGAAGGAAGGCAGAAAACAGCATGAGTCTCTGCTGGGGTAGTTTTATATGTGCACTGGTATGCTGCTGCACCGTCACTGTTAGCTGGGATCAAATCGGAATGCTTAGTTATTTTCTGAAGTAATAACATTCACATCTTTACTTTGCATGGATTATGGAAATGCACGAGCTGTTTTCTTGGCTGGAAAAAAGAAAGTTTTCCTTCAGGAAACAAGGAAGGACCCAGTGTCACCTCCAGTCCTTCAGGCTGCTGTGTAATTCACAGCTGGTAGCATTGCTCTGAACAGCATAGTGGATGTGTTTTCCTCCACGATTTATTGTGGGAGAAGTTAGGAAATGAGAGATGAGAGCTCTCTTTTTCATACTTGGCTGTTACAGTGAAGAGTTCATACTAGCCACAGTGAATGGTTAATCATGTTCAGTCTCAACAATTATCTTTAGTTTTCTGCACAGGGACCACTCACTTAACTGAGTAACCCAACAAGAATGGAACAAAAGATACAAGACACGGTGAGACTTAGTGCATCCTCCCTAGATCGTATGAAGGCAGAGGAAGGTGCATTCCTTGATCTGGAGAAGCCATGGATTTTCTGAGCCCCAGATGACTTCTAAGGCTCTGTTTCTGTGCAAAATCATGGACCACCTTTTATTTATTTTTTTGCTTTCCATTTGGCATAAAAGAGGGAAATGGCTCTGATGGAAGTGCTGGTGGTGTGCTCTGCCTCTCCTGTGGTTTGGAGTCACTGAGATGATGTGGGGGAGGTAATGCAGCTGATGTTACCCTCTCAGAGACTTCCTCCCCAGGGGCTGTTTCATGCTTCACATTGTGGTGCTCTCCAGTGGTGTATTCAGTTGACTCTCCCTGTGCCTGTGGTCTGGGCAAGATGATAAATGACTGAATGTAAGAAGGACATATGAAGTATTAGTATATAAGCCAGAATCTTTGAATTAATGTTTGTACATGCTGTCATCTGGGGTTTATGAAATTATGGTGAATTGTACTGTACTTTGGCAGAAAATACATGTGAATTCTTGGCTGATTAATTATTAAAAGCATACCAGGCATGTTGCAAATTGTGGGCTACTTCCAAGCATGCTCTGGCCACATCAGCAATGATGTCCATCTGAGCTGTGTGGGACCACTGCCACATGTGGAGCTGGGTGCTCACGTATGTGTTTCAAGTGTCTGCAGACTGTGTAATGTTTTTCATAACCATTTTTATCAATCCATTCCAGATTATTTTGTCTTTCCTTTTCATTTTCACTTTAGCCAAGTCATGCTGATTTTTTGCTACTGCTTTTAGAAAGTAGTGACTTAGAAGCCAAAGGAGTTGGCAAACCAAGTGAAGATTCTAAGTTTGTGATACCATTATTGTGCATTATGACCCAGTACCATCACATTTGTGCTCCTGGGTTTATTTTCTGACTTCTAAAGAAAATGGTGAAGGATTTTTATATAACATGTCATTGCTATGTTAGGAACCTTTGGAGGGTTTGTTCTTCAGAGTCAAAATAGACAGAAGGGATGAAGTAGTTCTTTAGAATCATGGAATCATAGAATGGTTTGGGTTGGAAGGGACTTTGAAGACCATCTGGTTCCACTGCCCTGCCATGGGAAGGGACACTTTCCACTAGATCAGGTTGCTCAAAGCCCAGGGCTTTGGTCTTTGGCCTTTTTGACTTGGTCTTATGGAAAAACCTACTCAAAGCAATGAATGTTGAATTCACCAGGCATTAACTAGCTGTATCCAGCTGGACCTTGCTAGACCTCCCTCCTCCTCTTCTTCAGCCTATGTGTCTTTGTGAGTCTCAGAGATTTTCGTAACAGCATTTTTCTGAATATGGTGCCAATGCATTCAGCGTCATTTAATTTTTATCTGTGATAGCCTCTCACAGTAAAATGAAGTCTAATAATAGTTTTCACATAAATTACCAAGAAACATGGTGGTAGCAAGTTGAGTGACACCTGAAATGTTAATTTTTGGGAATACTGGCAGCTCTGCATATTTTGCAAATCAAATTAAATCACAAATCTGTTGCAAATTGGAAGGAATTCCAAGATCAACATTAAAATAATTAAGAGTCTGGGGAGATTGATTTGACATATGGAAAATATTTAAGGAGAAAACTACACATTTAGCTGCATAATGATGATGAATGTGCAAAAAATAGGAGTTATGATAGCAGTAATACTAATTAATAATTACTTGTGAGGTTTCAATAGCAAGAGGAAAGTGCAGGGGAAAGTACCAGCCTGCAGATGCATGGCCAGTACCTTTTGACATAAGTTTTTCATGTCTGACCCATATTCTTTACTCTCTAATGATATTGTGGGATGACTGAAAAAATTCACCTCAACATAATGCATAGAGAACTGATTGCCACACTTAGCCCATTCAGCCTTCATGCATCTGATACTCTTTTGTCCACCTCTGTGCCTTTTTTCCCATGCAGCCATCAATGTTTTCCAACTGGCTACATCACCGGGATTTACTTTACATTTGCTTTGCCCATAGCAGTTAAAACTGTGTCTTTCCTAAGCTCCTGTTTTGCTCTATTTTTCTACCTATCTGTGACTTATAAACAACCTACACATCTGCTTGGATTTCAGATAATACCACTAGTCATGTCCCTGCTTAAGAAAGATACCTTTTGGTTTGGCATTTTGCTCCTTTTTTTCATAAAGTGTGTACCCAAAGTTTGGGTCTTGTCTCCTTTTCCTTTGTTAATGCTTTGTTTACAATAGAAATCTTCTGAGGATGCTTATCAGAAAACAGAGGCGCCGTCTTTGCAGTGTAAGTGCAGCCCATCCTTATCCCACAAGCACCGATGCCTCCACTTTGGGAACCAGCAGTCTGGTGTCTGGAAGGACGTTAAAATACCAGTTATAAGACCTGCAATTTTGTTGGAATTACAGCTCATACTGTTTGTAATTCAGATCCCCAGATTATCAGGACTTTAGCTTTTTGCCCAGTTGCTATCCTCTTGTTTCTTGCAGGCTGCATTTATTTTTGAGGGGAGATACAATCCCTGTCACATGGGGTTTTTTATTAACATAGTACTCTCACACAGTTTGGGTGAATGATTCCTCTTGGCATCTAGAAACTCAAGGTCATAAAAGTGCATCTGCCTGTGGGCTTCTGTTCAGATTTCATTGGTTTATATTTGACTTATAAATCCATCAATTGTTTGGGACATAAACGGTCTGAGAAATCTCGTACTTTTTTCTATAGTGTGCAGTAGAAGTAATGTTTAATGGCAGGGATATTTGAGAAAAAGTTTTGTTGAATTTCTTGTGAGAATGCTGAAAGTAAAATCCATCTTTATTCCCTAGAACACAGACCAATTCACATGTTCAGGAAAAGTTCATTTCTGGGTTCTAATGTGAGGTGGCAAATGGTTTTGTACCAGTGTACATTGGTAGGATTTCAGCTAGCTGTGCAATGTGGGTATTTTCCAGTATCATGT
Organism: Oriolus oriolus; assembly: GCA_013400235.1. Classification (NCBI taxonomy): domain Eukaryota; kingdom Metazoa; phylum Chordata; class Aves; order Passeriformes; family Corvidae; genus Oriolus; species Oriolus oriolus. The sequence goes on from VXBT01000641.1 coordinate 29,065, forward strand.
ATTTCTAATTATTTTTTTTTCCAGCTGAACATTTCAGATCCCTCAAATGAGTTCTGAGAACTGAAGAGGAATACCTTTCTGTATTTAAAATGATAAATAAAATCTAGCTTACATGCGAGGCATGTGGGCTGTGTTTTAGCATCAACACTAACCTCTTCTAAGAGTAGTGTAGTTGTCTGAGTTTCCATGGACAAAAGCTACTGTAAGACTGATGTAATCCAGAGCTGAATGAAGTCATCCATCTTCTGTTTAAAGCTGCATGCTTGTCCTCAGTTAATTGAAGTATAAAACTTGCCTGCTTTTCAGACGCACAAGTGTATCCACAAGTTGTCCTGAAGATAATAAGAACTGATGGTGTTTAGTACACTGGTAAATGAGGCTACATTTTAATAAGTGACTAAATATGGCCTCAAGATGCAACTTTATTCGGCACTGCTCTATGCCTTTTACCCTTCACTGCTGCAAAGAAGTTAAAAAAGTAGAATATGACCTCAGAGGAGTCATAGGCTTACAGTGTCCCAGCTTGGCTACATGAAAATGCCGTAATGTGAGACATGATAACAATAAAAAAGCTAATTTCTTCCTGTTTATTTCCCTTGACTTATTTTTTATGAATTCAACCACATTCAAGTTTTCCTCAAGTTCTGCAGCTTGTAGAGCAGCTGGGTTCATTGGCTGTGCTTAAATAAAAGCAGAATAATTGCTCAGTATGGTGCAAGGGACAGAGCAATAAACAAGTGTGCTGACAGGGGCCGTAACATCACTGCAGCAACATACCATGGCCTGAGTAAGGAAATGTTTTAGTCAGCAAACCACCGGAGAACATGATGATGTGGGCAAGATGAACCATCTGTCTCTCCATCTCCAATTTTGGTTACGCCCCCACCCCAGTTACGTTAGAAGTAACGTGTACATGCATTATCACACAGAGCGATGCACACAGGGGCGATGGTGCCCAGCTATACTGCCAGGGTTGCTATTAGCAGTAAGCACTGTAGAAGTCAGCTTGTGTGCACGGAGGATTTTTAACTCAAAGCCTGTTTCAGGTGTCCAGCTATACTGCCAGGGTTGCTATTAGCAGTAAGCACTGTAGAAGTCAGCTTGTGTGCACGGAGGATTTTTAACTCAAAGCCTGTTTGATTCTGGTTTCTATTACTCGGCCCAGTTTCCATTCCGCTTTATAGTATGTCAGCCTACACAAAGCTCTCAATCTTCCTTCAGGATAAATTCTCTCCAATATCCACTTTCTAGCTGTACGATAATTCACAAAGCTAATAAAGGAATGATCGCTCAGACTGAGCTTGTTGCTATGCGACCACATTACTAAGATAACAACACAAGTAATTTTTATATATCTGCTGTATCTTATACAACTGAACTCAATTATGCTTTATTTGGATTGAATCAGATTGTCCTTGGCAACTTAGTTGGGAGTCTGTTTCAGCTTGGAATGAGAACTTTTTTTTTCTTAGAGGATACTTTTTAGGTCCCATTTTTCTCCTTGGTTACTGACCCAGTTCATGACAACTATTCATCTGGCTATGCAATTATAGCAGGGTGGATTTCTCAGCTGTTCAAAATCCAACACATTTTTAAAGAGTCCTTGGTAGAACATGATTTGAGTTGTAAAACAGAAAATGTGTTCCCTTGACAAAGATGCGAATGTATGATTTTCAGTACTAAATGCTTAATTCTTTTACAGAAATTATTCTTTTACCAAATGTATATATATTTGGAGTACGTGTGTGTGCTTGTATATGTTTATTTGTATATCTATTAATGCATTATAGAACTGGATTCCCTATTGGCCTTGGGAACAAAGGTTGGTAAAAGGTATTATCCAGCTCTATTTTGCATTTCTACAGTTTCTGTATTCTGTTTAAAATGTGTCTTTCTGCAAAAGCAGACATAAGAATTGATTATTTTGTTCTACAAGGAATATATTTTGCATTCTTTGTGCAACGAGGAATTTTTCAATATATTAAAAGAGTTCCAGATACCAACTTGAGAATATACTCAGTTTATAACTAACTCAGAAAAGACTGAAACCATTTTTTAATGTAAAAAATCTGAAATTACAGTATTTCCAAGCATTAACATTGCTTGATATTTATATCACAGCATTATGACAGACATCCAGCGTACCTCCTGTTTCTTGGTGTTCTGAAGCCCTCTGCAGCTTTCAATCACCCAGCATCCCTTGCCAGCTTCCACAGTGCAGTTATGTGCTGTGTCAATCTGATTGAGAAGCAGAATTGTAGGGGTATAGCAAAATTAACACAGTATATTGTAAAAATAGAAAATCTAACTAATTGTACAGCACTAAATGAATTATTAATTCCTAAGTTAATTGCATTGACTCTTTATGTCAGAATTTTACCGACACTGGCACAGGAGGTGGAATTCAGTTTGCAATCAAGGCACCCCAATGTACATCTTTTTGTCTAAGCTCACATTGTGATCAGCAGAGGTTAAGGATTCAGCAGGACCCAACTCAGTTGTCTATTTACAGGTTTGAGGCAATCACCATGACAGGATTAGCAGATCCACCTCAAGACCTTATAGGGCTTGTGCTTTTTGAGTTCTGATGGATACAGAGTAAGTTACCTCTTTCCAGATGTTTGTCTGTGTTGTCTGTGGCCAGATCAATCCCATATTAGGTACCTATTTTGCAGTTCCTCGGTTCTGCAGGTAATCCTGACTGAAAAGGGGAACTTGGATGTCTATAGTAAGATCTGGTTGCCCAGTTACAGTTCTAGCAACTTTTTAGATGCTGTGGTGTGTCTTACTTGCGCTCCAGCTGCTGTTACAATCTTCCTGTAGAGCCTTGCATTACAGCCTTTACTGATGTCTTGGATATCCACGAAGTGTCACGCTGGATGTGACCTGTTGGCTAGGCATGTGTTTATACTATGGAATCCTGCCCAGAAACACACCCATAAATATTAGGTACTTTAATCTGGGGCTGCATTGGACCCAGGATTACCAGCACCCAAAGACCTGCCATTTTTCTTTAGAAGAGTTTAAATCCAAGACACTGAAGTCTACGCTGGCTGTGGTCTGGTTGAAGCTTCATCTGTTCATCCTGATATGGGCTGTTAGTGGTGGTCTGTAAGGATTAGGATGATGGTAACAAGGGGGTAGCTGGTATTGGTTCATTGCAACATGACATCTCTTCCCAGCTGGACCTCCCCGGGCCTGTCCTTCTGTGGATGATCATAGGCTGTGACAGAGAGGCTGCAAAGATCAGGAAACACAGTAGGCAGCCTTGAGGACAGTTTGTTTGAAGTCATAAGGATCTTTCTGGCTCGGGAGATGGGAATCTGCTGCTGTCTCATTGAGCGAGCCAGAAGTGAGGGAAGTTGGATGGCTCACATCTATCATGTCTGAGCCAGCTGGTGATTGCCTCATGCTAGGAGAGTGTTGCCTGTTCTCAGAGGGACTCCAGCCAAGGTCAGTGAGAGACTGGAGCTACTGTATGAAGCAAGACAGTTTTTAAAAAAGGAACAGTGGAGTTATTTAAGGCTATGTGATTATGCTGTATTGACGTCAGTGGTTTTCTACAAGTTCACAGTAAAATAAGGTGTCTGTAGCCATGATACAAATTAGCTGGGGTTTAAGGGTAGTGGGTACTGCTGGCAGTATATGGATATCATGTCTGTTTTTTGGCATTCTACTGTTGGAAAACATTTCTGATCTAAGATAACAGTTTTAAGAAAAGACGGAGGGTAAGAAAGCTAAATTCCAGGACTGGTAAGGGGAGACATAATATTTTTTAACATTGTCCAGGGCTTCAGAAGCCTTTTCTTTTAATATTATATTTGCAAGTTTTTTCTTTGAATGAATATGGAAGATTCCTGTTTGGATAGATAGGAATTTCTGAATTATTTCTGTTCAGACAATCTGTGGGCATGGAAACCTTTAATTCTTTACAGTTTGATTCCGACTGCATGCCACATGGCATATCTTACAATCACTGACTCCTGAAACAACTTAGAAGTGTCCTTTGTTTTTCATGAAATGTTTGTAAGAGATTAATCTGCTTTATGCTAAATGGAAGACTGTTTCCTTAACTCATGTTTTCTACTGTCAGTCATTATAATTTGGTATGTCATCTTCTTTGACAGTTTGTCTCTGCAATAATTCTCTATCAATAATATCTCTATATTTTGTCAGTCTTTTGGACTGATGATTATCGACATACAAAACCTTGTACTTCACCATATCAAACTGCTTTCTTGTGGTACAGACCCCTTGACCACAGCAGGAGTTGCATCCTTCCTAGTCCTTCTTTGCACATAGAATTATGCTGAAATCTACCTTGTTGAAATGCACAAAGTAAACATATTGGACTTATCCACTTCAGTGACTCACCCAGTGTCCGTGTTCCTATGTGTAGTCCCAAAGAAAGGCTTATATTTTTAGTTTTGCATGTAACTTCTGATTCACACTGAAATGTGCTGGTGGTTCTGCAGCCAGGCTGTGGCTGGTCATGCACGAATGCATAGTGTGCAAGTTAAACTTTCACTTCTGCGGCCCTTCTAATTTTGTCTAAAACTAGTTTCAGTTCCTGAATTTGCTGTCAGTGTTTGCCAGCTCATCTAAATGAATAAAGGTGACAGAGTCTTTGGCAAGACCTCTCTACAGCAGTCGAAAAGAGCGGATCAACAAGAAGGAACAAATACTACCTACTGAGAGAATATGTTGGAACCCCTCTTTAGGGTTGTGATCTGCTAATGCCCCAAGGAAGACAGGTGAAATCATCATCAGTAATTTGAAAAGTCACATTGATTCAAAGGGAAGCATTGCTGTCGAGGTTGTGCTGCTGTACAATATAATCCTAAGGGATTTGGGTGAAATTTCACTTTTGTTAGTGAAGTTGCATATTGTGAGGTAATATTTTTGAAAGTACTTTGTCTATAAAAGATACTTGATACTTTTCCCGAGGACATTCTCAATACGCAGACCAGACAGAACTGTTCTGTCTTGTCTTTTTTTTTTTTTTAAATAAGAAAATGCTAGTGGGTTTGTGGCATCTTCAAGACTGAACTAAAAACTGAAAATCGAAATTATTTCAGGAATGGTAATCAATTTGCCTCCTTGAAACCATCCCCTTCACAGTTCATATCGTCAGTTGTGCAAAAATTGATGTTCCCCCTCCCCCCTCAAACAAGTAACAAAAAACCCTTTGAAAATCTCAATGTTTATTTCAAGAACCAAGAGCTCTGTCAACAAGCTTAGCAATAAACTGGGAAGGTGGTCTACCTAAATGGTTTGTAGGAGTTTTTGTAGGAGCACTTTTCATCCTGACAATCTTCCAAATCATCTCAAGAAGGCTGTATCTGCTTCTTTCTGTCATTATATGCTGCAGTCTTTTCACATCCTTTAACATATATTCTTTGGAGAAATGGTGCAAGGAATGGTATCTATTTCATATTTTTAAAGTAAAAGGTATTCCAGAGAAAACACATGCAGTGAGCTAGCATGATTAGCCTGTAACTGATACTGCTCAAAATCAAAAGTCACTGTAGTCTTCTGTAGCTGTTCCTTACAATTGTCACATGAAGGCAATTAGAATTAAGTATCTTAATGTTTTATCCTTTTTTTTTTTTTTGATTCATGTTTTGCTTTAGGAATGAGCAGTTTTTTAAAATATCAATGTCCTTATTTATTTGCATTTTATTCCTTCATTATATTCACCTGTTTGAGTGTATCTCCCAGTATACTAGTAAAGGTGCATTTAATTTGAATGGGGCACAGAATTTAGTTGTGAGTAGTTATTTTCTAATGCAAAATAATATTAGAGTGGTAGACTGCTTAATCATGCAATAAAAAATGAATTTATACGATCCTAAATATCTGTCTTGGCAGATTTTGCAACTAATTTGTAAATACTTTGTAATTTAATGTCCAAGTCACATGGAAATGGAGATTTGGACTGGACTGACAAAGATAAGCAGCTCTGAGTCACACAGACCAATCACCAGGAAAAATATATTGTCAGCAACAGTAATTACAGCAGGTAATTGTGTCATTTACCCTGTTACAGACGAGTAAATGTGATGAGTTTGGAACTCACCAGCTGTCACACAGTGTTAACTTTGATGTTTAGGATTTGGAAACCTGTAGTAGAGTCTTTTAATGACAGTGCATTTAAAGAAACAAAGCTAAAGGTTTCACACTATCCAAAGCAGGGATAAATGGCCAGTCCTATTCAAGATAAGACTGATTTCCAGAAAGGTGAGGATTCATCAAGAGTATCTGTTTTCATTTGTTTCAGTGTTTTTTTAATATTTTGGAGTGTGAAAATACTTTGAAAGGAAATTTTATTTTACCTTGTTCCTCATCCTTCAGTAGGTGAAACTGGATGGACTTAAATTCTGTCTGCATCATTTTAATGCCTGAGAGGTAAATAAAGTATGTTGTTGGTGGTAGTCTGAACAGATATTCCAGTCTGTTTTGAATACCCTGGGTTTACCTTAGTACACCTTCCATAGGGTAGGCTTCATCTTAGTTTGAAGTCCTCCAGAGTTGTTCACAGCATCTCTGCTTAAATCCTAACTTTTCCAAAGAGCAGACTTGTAAGGGAAGTAAGATTACAGAGGTGAAGTCATTCTGGGATGTCAGTAATAGTAGCAAAATTGAATATCTGGTCAAAGTTTACTTTCTTCCTAACTTCATTGATTCTAAATTCGTATATTGAGTTTTTGAGACCTGAACAATACTGTAGACTTCATATCTGTGGTTCTGCTTTTTAGAACAATTCATGGTGTTCTTAAACAAGACAGCAAATTTGATGGCAGTTTTTTCAGATATGTAAAATTTGCTAAGATGTGCTTATGCAAATATTTATCAATATAAAATACACATAAGTATCTTAAAGCTATTCCAACCTTAATGATTCTATGATACATGTAAGTACAGAAATCATTAGTTGTAAGCTTGATAGTCACTAGCAATTGAACTGTGGCAACAAAAACATGGTGTGGTCTGGAAAATGTACCCATGGAACAAGTTAGCCAGTGTCAAGTTTTGTACCATTACAGGGTTGGGGGAAGGAAGGTAAAAGCGCATTTCATTGCACCTCCTTTACTGTGCTGTGCAGTTTTTTGTTAGAATCAGTTCAGACAGCTCTGCAGGTTATCTCCTGGCATCAAAGGCTCCATCTGAACTGCAGAAGCCAGGAGCACTTCATGGCTTTCAAGGCCAGCTGTGTATGTTAGCTCTTCCCTGATACTGCACAGCAGTGAGGACTGGCTGTACCATTCTCCCCAAGTGCTTTTGTGTCCAGGAAAGGCAGCTGACATGCAGTGCTCATGAAGGATACGCGTGCTGTGCTGTTTTGGTGTGCCTTTGTAAACTATCAGGGAGGATGTATGCTAGGGAAAATTGGATGTGTCACTGGAGATGGCATCAAGGCTGACCAAAGGGAAAAGCAGCAATGTTGCGTTGCCGTACCATCGCTGAAGTATAACTTTGTCCCTGTTTTCCAGTAGAGAACCCTCTTCAAAATCAGGTGAGCAACACTTAAAGAAGGCCTCCTCTCCCTAGAGCTCAAGCATCTTGTCTTACCAAAAATAGTGCTGTCCTTGATATGCAGTGAGTGATCTGAGTGTCTGAGTCACAGCACCGCCAGGGAAATGCGAGGAACTACTTCATGCATTAAGAAATCTCTCTGCTCCATGAGAAGACAGAAAAAACCCCCATTTGTTTCCTAACATTTATGGTTAGGTAAGTTGCTCCAGATTCCTGCAGACAAGAGCAGGATCAAAGCAACAGCAGCATTTCATCCACCACTGTGGTGCCTCTCATTTTCTTTGCCAGCCAAGTGTTGACTTTGATAATGGTGCTGTAATGTTGTAACTGATTTTCCACGAGCCCCTGAAATGTGTTGACAAACCCTGGTTCCAAAAAGAATAGAAGCAGCACCAGCTGTTTCCAGAGAGCTTTGAGAACATTACTGTTCTCTGGCAGTTTTGATTGCTGAGACATCTTTCTTCTATCATGTTGTGCTTATCCACCTTCTGTTAACTTTGTGCTGAGAAAGTGTTCAGAGGTGTTTTTATGGAGCCTTCTGGTCATGAGGGTAATCTCCAAGTTGTTACTAGTGCAATATGAGAACAGGCAGCAAGTTACCAGCCTCAACAGCAGTCAGGTTACTTTACAGCTTTTATTTGTGTAACAGAAATATGCATGGGAGGGAGGCCGAATATCCAATGGGTATCTGTTGCTGGGAGCAGACTTGTTGTAACATGGAGCCTTTTAGTAAGGAAACGGTAAATAAAAAGGGTTGGAATTAGGAGAAGAACTAAAATAAACATTTTTCAGTTGGCTGAGGAAATCGTATTTGCAGCTCTAGTCTGGCTATTCCACTAGCAATAAAGTAGGGAACACCCCTAGAGATGCAGAATTTGCTATCACTATCACTTTTGACAATATAATAGAAGATTTTGAAAGCATCAGTTTATCATATGTGTCTGGGAGGTTTTGTATACAATAAAAGTTGGAATTAAGTAAGATTTACCTAGGAAAAAATAATGCATCTGTCTAGATTAAAAAAAAAAAAGAGGAAAAAAAAAGATGAATCTGTGGAGAAAGTCTAGAAAGTGTACACAATGAAATACCTTTTAAAAAGATAGAAACCTCATTTTTAAATTTCCCTGGTAAAAGGTATTAAGAGATCAGTTTGAATTAAGGCAAAAAAGAAGTGGGTGACAATGCCATTGTCAAGATCTAGACTGAAATCTCTTAAGGTGGGATTTTCATAATAATTTTGCATTTATGCTACAGTCCTGCCATAGTAGTTGATAGGAGTTACAGATGTTCCTTTAGGGGAGACAGTTAGGTCTCTGCTGAATGCTTTAGAAAATCCTTCCCTTAAACTTTTCTGTTCAAGAGGGAGTATAAAAAATGGCAGATCTGATGGAAAGTGGAGATAAATTAAACTTTTTTAGCTTTAGCTGTCAGGCAAAATATTCTCCAATATATTTAATCTGCCTAACTGGTTGAAAAGTATAAAAATTCACAGGATGTTACATGAAGTAACACTGATTAATATTGCAATGGAAGCCTCCATGAGAGGAGTGTATTTTGTAAAAATACGTATTATTCCATGAAATCGGAAATTACAAAACACATTTTGAGGATAATGAATCTTAGTTTAACAAAGTTTAAATGATTTGATGAAGAGCTGTAGAGGAAGATGGAGGGCATAAGGATAGGCCTGCCTTGAAATATGTATTTTATCCACGAATTTGTCTTTTTTGTCTGAAATGGCTTAGTATATCTTTGTTTTCCCAGTGTTCCAAGAGATCTTGGCACAGACTTCTTGGTGTGCAGATACCACACGAAATGTGGACCGGTCAACCTTCAAGTTATGTGTTAGTCTTTTCAAGTTGAGTCCTAGATGAGCATATAGACTGTTTAGAGCCATAAAAGCCATTATTACAGCTAGAGAATTTGGAATTACTAGTGGAGAATTCAAAAGGATTTAAAGCTAGGAGTTGTGTATTCCATAAGTCTAGGAGGAAAATCCAGAACAGGAATAACCAGCAAGTAAAGAAAAGAGGTTTTTGCAAAGAAGAAAATCTTAAAGGGTAGGAAAAAAGGTATGTGCTTCTTGTAGGCTTTGGTGTGCAAAAAGAAAGTCTGTTGTGAAATAAAACATAAAATTGAAAATCATCTTAGAGTAAGTTTTTGAAAAACTAGTGTTAACTAGAATTAGAATGTCCTATATTTTTGGAAGTTATATTTGCATATAAATATGCAATATTTCTCTACATATTTTTGGTCCCAGTATCTTTCTTGAGTTACCTGCCTTGGTAAAGAGCAATGCACACATTAAGAGTTTTGGCTCTCCTAGAAAGAAAAAAAAAATCATGATTGGAAATTTGAGGTGTTTTAGGGATGGATTTAATCATCACATACAGTGTCATGATTTGTTTCTTTTGTGAAACAAATTATACGAGTTCCAAAAGTTCAGCTCAGTCTGCCTCTGTCTCGAGTCTTGTCAGAGCTGCAGCCACCTTGGAGCTTTCTCCAGAACCTTCCTGGCCTCACAGGCAGATGCAAGGAGAGTGAATGTTTTTTTTTTCAGTTACTTTTAATCCTACCTCAGTATTGCGGGTAATATAGATTCCCTTTTATATTTTCCTAGTAGTATAACTAGGATGCAGTTCTGGAGCTTTGTTTTTTCATATGGATATGGAAGGAACACTGGATTTTGGTTGTATCCCCAAGTGGATTTTCTTCCTAAGGTTTCCTTACAGTTGCCTTATTTTTCCTTTTTTATTATATTAAGACCAAATATAGAATAAGTAAATAAGCTAATAGCTGGAAGAGAGAAAAGAGATCTGGATGAGTTAATGGCAGCTCTTCTCCCTGAAGAACAACAATGGACTAAGCAATTGCTGACAGAAACAGCATCTCAGAAAGCAGGATGATCTCTAAAACAGACCTTGAGAATAGAACATGCAGATGCCAGAGCTTTTTTTATTTTCTACATAATTAAAAGAAAAGAGTAGGAAAGTTCTGAACATAGCTGTGCTGGGTTTGGCTGGGTCTAAGTTAATTTTCTTCACAGTGGCTGGCGTGGGGCTGTGTTTTGGATTGTTTCTGAACACAGGGTTGATAATTCAGAGATGTTTTTGTTATTGCTGGGCAGGGCTTACACAGAGCCAAGGCCTTTCCTGCTTTTCTTACTGCCACACTGGGGAGGAGACTGGGGGTGCCTGAGAGGCTGGGAGGAGCCACAGCCTGGACAGGTGACCCAAACTGACCAAAGGGAGATTCCAGACCATGTGACATCATGCTCAGTACCTACAGTGGTCAGGAGGAGAAGGAAGCAGGGGCTTTTGGAGTGATGGTGTTTGTCTTCCCCAGTAGCCACTACATGTGATGGGGCCCTGCTCTCATCAGGATGGCTGAACATCTGCCTGGCATTGCAAAGCAGTGAATCAATCCCTTGTTTTCCTTTGCTTGTGTGTATAGCCTTTGCTTTCCCTATTAAACTGTCTTTATCTCAAACCGCGAGTTTTCTGGCTTTTGCCCTTCTGATTCTCTCCCTGATCCAGCTGGGGGAGGGAGCAAGTGGCTGCTCTACAGAAATTGTCATTTATGGCTGAACTGAAGAAAGAATTAGAAAATGAGGTCCAAGAACAACATGGATGGGAGTGGATGAAGATAAAAATCAATCAAGTAACAGGATTAACAGGGAACAAACTCTTGTAGACCTGGCTTTTTGTGTCCCCAGCTTTGAACCTATGAGAGCTGCTGGTGGTCATTAATGATTAATGACTTGAACATTAACTAAGAGTAAACAGTGTGATGGTAACTCTATTAGTAATTAAAACACAGGTTCTGTTTTGCATTTAAATTAAGAAATATATATAGAAAAAAATGAATTGGGGTATATCAATCAAATATTTTAGCATAAATACATGGAAAATATAAAATCATAGACTCCTTTAGGTTGGAAAAGGCCTTCAAGATCATCAAGTCCAACCTGGCACTGCCAAGTCCATCACTGAACTATGGCCCTACGTGGCACATATACATACATGTCTTTTAAATACCTCCAGGGATGGTTACTCAAACAGTTCACTGGGCAGCCTGTTCCAGTGCTTGACAGCCCTTTAAGTGAAGAATATTTTCCTAATATCTGATCTAAACCTCCCATGGTACAACTCGGGGCCAGTTTCTCATGTCCTGCCTGTTACTTTGGAGATGAGACCGAGCCCTCACCTGTCTACAACCTCCTGTCAAGTAGTTGTAGAGAAGGTCCCCACCGGGCCTCCTCTTCTCCAGGCTAAACAATCCCGGTTCCCTGAGACACTCCTCATAAGACTTGTTCTCTGGTCCCTTCACCAGTTTCAATGCCCTTCTTTGGACACTTTCCAGTGAATAGTTCAATAAATTTACAGCCTTTGCTCCTTAAAAATAGTGTGCATATACTGAGGCTTAAATTAATTCTGCCAATTAGAGTTTAAATGAGTTAATATGAAGTCTTAAAGAAATTAACCATCTGTCATTTCTCAATGATCTTAATGGAATAAGTCTTCCATATTACACATATAATTGCTACTTATTTTTGTTTCGTACATGAACTGCAGGTGGGAAAAAAACCCCTTGTAATTAAGATAAACTGTAAGTGGGCATTTAAGTATGTTGGCTATTGATAATTCAAGTAATTTAGCTGTTTTCACTGCCACATCAGATGGTCAGCTGGTCACCATGGTTCTGTAGTTCCGTACCAAACCAATGGGAAGGAGACAGAAGGCCAAAGTAATTTCAATTCTTGAATGCAGAGGGATGAAAAGGGAAAAAATACCTAATATATTATCTTCATTTAAATTATTTTAATTTAATCCTGGTTCACAAGTTCTTCACTCAGCAATGTATATCTGTTGCATCATGTTACAAGATTACAATTGCAGGAATGTATTTTATTTATATATAAACTTTTATGCATTTCTGCACCTTCAACATGATCTCAGCTCTCACTTTCCAGTGTTGGTAATGGATGGTTCAGGAAAACTGCCAGCATAATATTTTTTTATCCCTGAGTAAGTGATGCAACTCAGTCATCATTCCTATTTGCTGTTGGAGTGGATTATGATTATTTATTTTTTTTCTTAGACCTTTGAAGAATTTGCACACACAAGGCAAATATGGGGAAGGCTTGCAGTATGCATGTAGGAAATGCGATACAGACACTCACTTTTAATCACAAAATACACAGTAGGAAGGATAGGGGCTTATGTTGCATATTGCTAATGTGGAGGCAGCTGCCACACCTTTTGGACAGCATGTTAAATTTTACTAAGCTCAGCAAGAATCTCTGCACAGGTAACAAATTTAGTAAGACAGGTCCCCAGCTGTCATTGCATTGAGATACATCAGAGCATCTAGTGGGTCCTGATCGGTTTATGCCATCAGTCTCACCTCGTACGGTGCAGTACTTCACCCTAGATACCCTTCTGAAGTAAAGTTTTTCTCAAGCAAACAATATGGAATATTCTAAAGTAGTATTTCAAAGTAAACCAAAATAAAATAAACTTCTTCACCTTTAGTGTAGGTGCCTATATATATAGATATGTACGTGTAGATATATATTTTGTGTGTATACACACATATTGTGTGTTTGCACACACAAATATACTTAAGTAAATTAATTGCATCATCACATAATTTTTCCCTTTTGAAGTTGTCTCTGTCAAAAGAACTACTTAATGAGACATTCATACACACTTACTGTTACTGTTGTTGTTACCATGGAGCAATAGCAAATTCTAGAGTTAAAATTTTTTTCTCTATCTAGAAAGATCTCATTCCAGAGATAGTTCAGTCAATATAAATAGAGTCTTTAAAACTTCATTTGATAGCCAGAACTGAGATTTCATAAATTTTAACACTGTTGAGCATGAGTCCTGAACAGTGCAAAATGGATTTTAGATATATTAGATAATAAAGCTTTAGAAGTCATCATTGAAACCAGTGCATTTGGTCTTTGTACAAGATGTTTATGCAAGTTCAGGTTGGTTGATCATTAAAATTTCTCTGCAAAAATAATTTTTATTTCTTTGCCTCTGTAATACTGTTGTACCTGGCCTGTTCCCATCTTCATTATGGTGTACAGTGAAATAAATATAGAACCTCCATTAAATGTGTCACGTGATTTCTAAAGATTTTTGAAATAAATAGCCTTGAGAAATAAAATTTTAACATTTCTAAATTAGGCAAATAATGTTTCTAAACTGGTTTTTGGACTTAAAAACCATATTACCGCTTCTCTTTTAATGATTCTTTTATAAATTGCTTTTTTGCTGCTTTGTGATGCATGGTCCTATCTGCCTCTGCAGTTTCTGATTTGGTATTTAAGATTGCTCAACTCTGCAATTTTCTCCTTTTTTTTTAAGGTGACTTTCCAAGTGTTTGATTAAAAAAAAGAAACCAAAGTGATAAGCATGAATTAGTGAAGAATTATGAGCAGAACACCACACTTTTTATTACTAATAAGTATTTCTGTTTTAATGAAGCTGAGCAGTCTGTTATTACTAGTGAAAAACCTGTTTCTGATGCTCTCTTTAAATGGGTGTGGATAGTGTGCCAAGTACTGAAAGAGTAGATGTAGTGATGTGGTTTATGTACAGGATTTTTTCAGGTGTAGTTTAATTGTGTAATCAGTCCAGAAAAGAGCCACTCCTGAAGTGTAAGCTGTCTGCTCTGTTAGGTGTCACTGTAAGAAGCAATATGAAAAAACACTATGTTTAAATGGTTTTAAGTGTGTTATTGAAGCTAAGATCAGATGATACAGAGAAACAAATCTGGATGGATTGTAAAACACACTGATCCATTTTTCCTGCTGATTTTTTGCATTCCTATCATTTAAAAATCTCTTCTCCTTTAATTGTATTACAAATTTTCTCCTAACTCTGAAACATTTTCCTCCTAAAAATGATGTGTAAACTTCAATCCAGAAATCATTTATCAGACCATGAATTTTTCACTAATTTTTCACTAATATGTGATTTCAATAAAAATAGACCAAAAGTTTGAGCAGATAACCACAGAAGAAGAAGTGAGGGCTGTTTCAATACAGTTTGTACAGAAGCATCCTCCATGAACTATCTTACAGGAGGATAAGAAACCCCAAAGCTTACATAAGGTAGGATACCAGGCATATTACCTTGGCATTCAAGTCCAATTATTTAGCTGATGGAAAGTTAATTTTATTGATATTGTATGGTTAAAGAAAAAATCTGTCGTGAAAGACTGAGTAGGTTTTCTTAACCCCCAGAAAAGTAAATGTTAGGAAGGCACACTCAAGTGTGGCAGTCATCTCTGTATATGAATGACATAAATCTGTGCAAATGGTCTTCAAGGCTCTGCTACTGCAAACCTTAGTGGACTTTCAGAGCTGCTCCAGCCACGCACATTGAGCCCTTCCTCTTGCTGTGGCAGTCTGTGATCACCTGCTGTCCTCTAATATACTCTTTTCCCTCGTTAAGAGCTGCTGTACATGCCAGGGATGCTTCTGCATTCCTAAGGCACAGAATGGATGACTATGCTTCCTCTTTGAGGATGATACTTAATTTGTCAAATTTAGTTATTTAAGGTGAGTTTATCAGTGTGATGTATTGTAGGGACCCTTCCTCCTGAGAAACCAAGATAATGGCTTTGCAAGATATTTTGGCCTGCTGAGTAAGTTTCACACATTTCCATAGTTATTTTCCTCTTGTGTGTTATTTAAAAATTACAAAATAATATATAATTAATATTTTGATAAAAAACCATATTTAAATAATATCATTATATTAACACAAAGTAAGAAAGCCAGGATACTGTTACAATACAGGTTATACTTTTTAACCTAATTTGCATGGCCATTACTTTATTTTTCTACTATGGAGTGGTTTCACATAAATAGTGTTTCAGCCAGCATAAGAAATTTCCCTGTGTTAGGAGGTCAGAGTCAAATATTGTTAAATGGATTTTAGAGGGGCTAGATCATTTGGTGAACAATAACAATTTTAGTTATTCATGCTGAGAGCAAAGTAATTAGATCTCATGCTGGAGGGTGGAGGCCTGCAGCCTGAGCTCTGCTGCACCCAGTGAGGGTTGAGGAGAGCATGATTGGTGATACAAGAGACATGTAAATCCTTGTTTAGAAGAGGGATATGAGGTTAATATTATTAAAAACCAAACAAATAAACACTCAACAACAGCAAACCCACCAAAATAAAACTAAATTGTGTGGCATTTAAAATTTATTAGTTACATTGAGGTGAATTTTTCCCCTTTTAAACAACAGGTCCTTGCCATTACTAGTGGAAAATTTACCTCTACTGATGGATTGGATATATGCCATTCTACCAGTTTTATACTCCTGCAGTTTATGGCCACTATTGAAATAGCAAGTTGAACATTTCCATAGTGATTTGCAAATGTTAAGAAATTAATTTTCTTGACAACTCTGGGATATGTGCTGTCATTATTTATAAAGAGGAAGAGTCAGAGCAGTCTTCCCCCTCAAAATGGGGGAAGAAAGAGCATTTGATTCCAGATTTAAGACTTGTGCTAAATAGCAAGAACTGATCTAAGCTGCACTAATAAAATTCGCTAAAACCTGGGCGGAATGATAACTGTGAAAACCTCACATGCAGGTTAGTCTATGTGTGCTGATTAAAATTAGATGTCTTTATGTTCCTCAAACAGCTGGTTTTCCTGAAGTTTAAATTTCAGGGCTCTGAAATTATATGTGGATAGATGAATACTGTTGATTTAACAAAAATACAAGGAATATTTTCAGAAGATGGAAGCATTTTATTTTGACAACTACCGACTAAGATACTGCATTTTGGAAATGATAGAGCTGTTCATGTATCATTTTGAAAGGACACTTTAGGGCATCTTATTTTAAGATTCCATTTACCATTTTTTAAAAATCACAAACTAAAACATTAAAATGTTCTGTAACCTAAACACTTAAGCAATGCCTTTTTTTTTTTTAGATTAAGTAGTGCATTTCAAGTCAACCTAAAATCACATTCTCCAGAGTGTTAATTTAATCCCAAAAGGGATATTTCCTAGTATGTCCTAGTCACCAGACTGTAGAGTCTCATCCATCACACTCTGGTGCTAGGACATGCCATGCTGAAAGTCCCTTGAAAAGCAGGCAGACCTCTGTTTTCAGATTATTTATTTCATCTAAATAAAGCACCTTCTATAGGCTGAAAGGAGGGAAAACACGGGCTGCACTTTGAGGACCTGCCTTCTGCTACCCATGTCTTTTGCAGTTTGGAGTGTGCGTCTCACACCATTAGTCAGCTTTCTGAAGGAAACCCTAAGAATCCCGCATAAGATAAACCCGCATGAATAAATTATACAGTAGAAGTAGCATATGGATTTTCAGTATGCTAGCCAGATTTTTGGCAAATGTTTACGAGAACACTGTAGCCCACACAGAAAGTGTAATGATGGTGGCTCGCTGTTAATGGAAGTGGAATTATGCTGCAGTGCAGTTATCACATACTAGTAAGTGCTAAAATAGATATCCTGGCTGTCTCATGGTTACATGTTCACATAGCCAGCCCTTTTGCCAGTAAATACTACTGAGTTTCTCTCTTTTTAATATGGAAACCTATACAAAGCTCTTATTTTATTGTGTTTTTAAAAATTCAGGACCATCCCATTCTTGTTTCCCTTTTCAGAGCATGACGAATGTGTAACGAACCAGCACAACTGTGATGAAAATGCGCTCTGTTTCAACACCGTGGGCGGGCACAACTGCGTCTGCAAGCCGGGTTACACGGGAAATGGTACCATCTGCAAAGGTAAGCTGCTGGAAACCTTAATGAGATGCTCTGTCATAGTTGATGCAGTTCTGGTCATGTGCCTTGAGCAAGACAGACAAAATGCCAGGCTAGATACTTGGGCCCTGCACCTATATGGTCCTCCCAGGCATGTATACACTGACTTTGCATTTGGCAGTTCGCAGTAATTTGAGGGTGATTCATACACAGATAGTAGGCTCTAAAATTCTGAAGTAGTTATGTTTCATTTTTTGTGTCAGCAGTTTCTATATATGCTACACCATTCGAGGAAGCCTACAGTTACTAACAAAGTTATGTCTGTGGAAACATTGTCAGATTTACATTGTCCATGGTCAATGACTTGCTCTTTTACTTGGATGGACTAAAAATTGTTTGGTATGTCTTTTTATTGTGAGAAAAGCAGTAGACACACAAAATCTTCACTACAAGTGAGGTGGTGTTACGTTTTCTAACATTCTGATTCACTGCTAAACATTAGAACTTAAATTTCTAGTCTTTGAAAGATGCTTTCTCAGAGGTACAATGCTGCTTTTATTTCTGTTGCATTTCACATGAGAAGAAATGATACTTGGTAGTTGGGCCCAAATCCTTGGAAGTTCTCAAGCTCTGAGCACAGGATTTAGAGAGTGCTTGAAAATAAAAGTAATGTAGCTGTACGAGAATGAGCTCAGGTGTGAGAAGTGGGACAGATGCAGCAATATCATACCCAGTGTTCCTTGAAATTGTGCCTCGGTGTTCTTGATCTCTTAGATGTCAGAATATAAGGGTCCAGACCTAACACTGATAATGTCACATAGATGCCTTCTGCTGCTGTGTATTGCCAAATCTAAGCAACACAGAATTTCTTTGATTGCTAAGTCTGATTAAGGTCTTAGCACTAGTTATTCCATCACCTGATTAACTGTACAATTTTTCTATATATTCCAAACACAAGCTCTTTGTAAAACATGGCAGCCTGGTTCACTTCCGGTCAAACACATGGGTAGAAGGAGACATGTCAGCAAATATGTCCTTTTGTGCTGGGCTCTCTTCTCTGGGCGACAAGAAGAAAGTCTTATCCTGATGAGGTCCAAACCCAAAGCATCTCCTGTCAGAAGAGAGCTCTGTCTGCACAGCTCACTCCTGTGCTGTGGGTGGGAGTAGTCCCGAATTCTTCTACTGGAGGTTAGCCAGCTACAAAGAGGTGATTGAGGTTTCTTTGGGTCAAAGAGAAGGTGCATAACCCTACAGCACTATGTTCAGCTCTTCTGAATAAGAGCTGACTGCAGATCTAACATTTCAGAGGGTACCTGGGCCCACTGTGAAAGAAAAGTACATCCCCTCCCTCCTTCCCTTCCTCCTCAACGCTGAGAAGACAGTATGCAGGAGAAGGCTCTAAGCCTGTGTATTGAAATTTGAGAAGTGCAGCCCTGGCTTGGATGCCAGTGTCCTTCAGAGAGACGTGGATACGCCTCTTGCCCTGATGCCTTTGGCAGCTTTTCATGCACTCTGCTGCCAGCTACACTCCTGTGCACCATGTACTCATGGATCAGGAAGCTTAGATGTCTCAGTGACAATGCTCTCACACCACAAGGCTGGTGTCTCAAAACTGAGAGCTGGATAGCTCAAATCTGTGACAGTTTTCTCTCACATGAGCCATAAGACCTCATCAGTGGTGCTGTTACACTGAGCAGCTGCAAACCAAAGCCTGGAATCTCTGGCTGGTTACAAGTGCAGGGCTAGACCAGTGCCCTGAAGCAACTCTTTGTGTTGGTTTTAGCTTCCATCTGCCTAGTTTCACCTACAGTTTCTTCTGGCCGGAGCATTTCTGATTCCATATTGCAGATGCAGTCAGAGCAACTAACAGTTACTGTGTGTTCAATCACAGCTGGTTGCATTTCTGGGTCCACAGAAGTGGCTCTTTAAAGCATACACTCCTGGTGAATGCTACACCAAAATATGTAACTGCTGATTCTCAGACTGCAGCATGCCAAAGAATAAACCCAGGGATGACTTTAAGCTGTAAATGCTAAAAGTTTTGAAGTTCTTCAGAATCCCTTGAGACAAAATTAGTATTTTTATTGTTTCTATTAAATTACTTAATGAAGGACTGAGGTAGACAGACAGTTTAATATTCAGTTGTGCCTATTATGCTCAGGCCTTTATTTGGGCAGCAGAACACACCAGCACTGCCCTAGGAAGATTCTGTTCCAAGGGAAGATGTCGTCTTTCACTGCTTCCCAGTGCATGCGAAGGAGCACATATGGGAGCTGTTGTCTTCAGATGATTTACTCTAATCTCCTTCTGTAGCTTGTCAGCCCATCTGGCCAGTGAGGCAGGGGGGCCATAAACCATCTCTTTGTGACCTCTATCCTTAGGAGAAGGCAGTCTCCACACTCAGTGCCGCACGGACGGTGTTCTGTGCCAGCCTGCAAACAGACTGTGTCCACCTGCAGGATTGCTGAGTGCAATTCTCTTACCCATATATTGTGATTTTGCATTTTGCAGCATTTTGCAAAGACGGGTGTAGGAACGGAGGAGCCTGTATTGCTTCCAATGTGTGTGCCTGCCCACAAGGCTTCACTGGGCCCAGCTGTGAAACTGGTAAGATTATAATTTAATTTACAATGAAGGTAATCCAAGGAGGATGTTTGAAGTAATCCAAGAATAAGGCAGTATTTAAGTTTGTGCCCTGAAAGAGGAAGCTGCCACTAAAACATTACTCACTTTTCTTATATGCTTCCCAAGAGAATATATTACAGCAATTCTAATTAGAAGCACATGGACTGCAAAAATTAGAACATGAATTAAGACATCTTGGGTTTTGATGTTTCATAATTAATAAGATTATTATGGACTTGCTTTTCACCTCAAATGGCCTTTGGTGTCTCATATAAATAACAGATAATCTGACATCTGGAAATAAATTCGAGTAACTGATTACTTCTGTGCTGTGTATGTGTTCCTGGTTCAGTAGCCCACCTTCATTAACAACCTTATTTGAAGACTTGTGATTAACCTATCTTACTTTACTTAGCGTTAGGGCAGGTTTCAGTGTTCCTACTGCTTTTACCTCCTTTTTCAAGTGTTCCTTTATGTCCCGCTGCTACCCCTGAGGATGTCAGTACCACAAGGCTTTGTTTTAGGACTTTATTTTTTAAGTCTAATCAAATTATATTGCCCAGCAGAGTATGTAGAATGTTAATTCTTAGCATCTCAAGTGCCTGTAAATAATTTTTCAAAGTTCAAATGAATAGCTTCAGCACCTTTATTTATTGCTGCAGAATTTTTAAATGCATTCTAAGCATACTTGCCTCCAGGAGGTAAAGGGAGAAAGCTCGCTTAGATTAATTGGCTTCAGTATGCCTAATAAAAGGGCAGTCTGCCACCTATGATTGACTATTGTTGCTGTTCTATATTGCCTTCAATAAATCTTCCAAACAGTGGAAAGGAGGTCATTTGAGCGAGTATTGCTTTCATCTGGCTTGTAAACATATCCAGTTTAATGAAAAACACAGACCAGTCTGAATTCTGTATTATCTGATCTATTTGAGAGGAGAGAAATGTGGTTGTTTCCATTCTTCTGTATTTGAGCAGATATTACCACAGAGCACACGAGGGATGCTGTGTGAAAAGCAGCATCTTAATTGCTCATCTATTTCTAAAAAAATGTAAAAAGAGGAAGTTTTCAGATATCGCTCGCTGTTTCACAGACTGGAAATACCACAGTACAGGGTACCAAGGTCTCTCCATTGTAACACTGCTTGGAACAAATTGTATGCTAAGATAATGCTCAAGTATTAAAACAGTTAATTTGTTTTAGTAATAGTTGTCTTATATGCTCCTTGAACCACTCTTCTGTTCTCAACTCAATATAACGTGTATAGTTTCAAAGTACCTAATCATCTTTTGCATCTTTATACTCCTATCTGAAATGTGCAGACTAGAAAGAGACTATTTGCTTTAGTCTCCTTTCATAGTCAATATTTATAGCCACTATCAAAGAGAGATCTTACTGGCTTTTCAGAATTGACCCTGGAAGTCCCGGCTGTGCTCCCTTCTTTATAGGACAACCTAGGGACACTCAGTCCGCAGTCTAATACATTCAAGTACCTTAAGCTAACTTAAGTTAGATTAACTGCATTCAGCCCCAAATGTCCTTCAAAAGAATCTGAGCTGCTGTTCTACCTTGCCATCCTTCCTGCCCTTCAGGAAACATATAGGGATGCAGGCAGAGCCTTGGACTACATCTCATGCCTTTCTGAATACCTGATCTCAATGTTTAACGTCAGGTTAGCGTGGTGGTGACCTGATACCACATAGCTGGTGATAGTGTTGTTATGATTTGGAGCCAATTTGCCAGCCCCAAACCAATTTCATAGGTCGGTTTTCTGAGGAGAAGCCCCTCTGTCCTGTTCAACTTCTGTTGAACATGGTATTTTTTTCCTGCGGTAGAAATAGATAATGCTGGAGGTCAGCCACAGGAGTACAGGTCTGGTCACCTCATGTGGATACTAATATGCTGAGCAGGATTGTCATTACTCATGCATGGCTTTGGAACATACAGTCTGAAATACTGTCAGAGTGGCAAATGGAAGAACTATCTCGTCGGTAAAGAGTAAAAGCTGATTTTTTCTGAGGCTGCACTGTCAGAAAAATGGTGCTGTACACAGCCATGAAAGAAAACTGGAGCTTCAAACAGTACACATTCACTCGTAGTGAATGCAGCAGAGTTTGCTGAAGGTACTTCTCGTTAGGCTTGAAATGTTTCAAGATGTTCGTACTACAAATAATTTATGCTGGAAGCTTCCCTTTGAACAGTCTCTGTATCTACGAAGGTGATGCAATCTTCTCTAGGCAGTTGTCTTCCGTTGCTATCGCGTACAGAGGAAGGGAATTGATGTAAAGGTGGCAAATTTATTTTAAAATTGCACATTACTTATTTCTGTTTGTGCTACACACATTTAGAAACTGCTTATTGAAGAACCTTGGGATTTTTAACTTAAAATATAGTTATGTAGACATTGTCAGCAGCTGCTGAACCTATGAATTAATTACAGGAGATTGAATCCACACCCCAGCAATAACCTAGAAAATGCAATCATCAGTTCTTGCTGTTTCCTTCTGTAAAAGGTGGTTTAAGAGTTCTGTTTAAATAATTTCTCAGAATCATAGAAGAGAAAGGACGAGGTTGGAAGGGACCTCTGGAGATCATCTCATCTAATCCCCCTGCTCAGAGCAGGGTCAAATACAGCTGGCTTCTCAGGACTGTGCCCAGTTGGATTTGGAGTGTTTTGAGGGTTGGAGGCTCCACAAGTTCTCTGGGCAACCAATACCAGTGTTCAGTCACCCTCAGAGTACAAAAAAACCTATTTTCATTATGGTCACGTGAAGTTTCCCATGCCCCTAGTCCCTTTTCTGGACACGACTGAGAGTTTCCAGCTTCCTTCAACACTGTTAGGTATTTATACACACTGGTAACTTTCCCCTCAGCCTTTTCATTTCCGGGCTGGACATCTCAGCTCTATTAACCTCTCCTGGTATGACAGATGCTCTGCTCCATTGATCATCTTCACAGCACTGCACTGGATTTGCTCCATGTCTCTCCTGTCCTGGGGAATGCGGCGCATGATCCAGCACTCCAGATAGGAAATAGGGGCGCAGGATCCTGTCCCTTGATCTGCTGGCAATACTCTTCCTAATTCCACTCAGGAGGCTGTTGGCCACCTTTGTTACAAGTGCACAATGCTGTCTCATGTTCAACTCACGTCCACCAGCATCTCCAGCTTGTTTTCTGTCAAGTAGCTTTCCCACTGCCCTACTGGCACCTGAGGTTGTTTCTTAACAGTTGTAGGACTTTGCATTTCCCTCTGAACTTGGTGATATTCCCAGTGGCCCGTTTCTCCAGCCTGTTGAGGTCCTACTGAATGTCAGTAAAACTGCCTGGTGTAGCAACTTCTCCAAATTTCCTGTCAACTGAAAACATGCTGAGGGTGCTCTCTGACATACTGTCCAGATGTTAAGCAGTCCTGGCCCAGTACCTGATATTTACCCAAGTGTATGTTGATAAGTGACTAGTCTTCAAATGGATGTTGTACAGCTCAGAGATCAGAGCTTTCTGATGCCAGGCACTCAGAAGGTTTCAGTCCATCTCACTGTCCATTTATTTAGCCTGCAGTTTTTAGCTTGTCTCAGGATGTTATGCGAGTATCAAAACCTTACAAAGATAACCAACATGTACCATTCTTCTCTCGTTCACCACACCTAGTCATCTTACTCAGAAGGCTATCAGGTTGGTCAGGCATGATTTCCTCTTCATAAATCAGTGCTGACTGTTCTAAATTACTTTCTTGTCCTTAATCTGTTTGGAGGATACCATCATCTTCCCAGGGGTGGACGTGAGGCTGACTAATCTGTAGTTCCCTGGATCCTTGCCTTTTTTGAAGGTAGGAGGGACATTTGCTTGCTTCCATTTCTGAGGAGCTTCTTTCAGTCTCCATGACCTTTCAAATACGATTGAAGTTGGCCTCAAGTGACATCACCCAGTTTCCTCAGCATTCCTGGGTGCATCCAATCAGGTTGGATTGACCTGTGTTTTTTTCCAATTTATTTAGATATTGATCCTTCTCCACCATGGGTAAATTTTCCACTGGTCTTGGTGACCTGGGACACCTCAAGGCAAATCTTACCTATAAAGACCAAAGTGAAGAAGGCATTGAGTACCTCACTGTTTTGAATTTCCTTTCCAAAACCCATCCTTGTTTACTCAATCACTATCTATTTCTCCCAAAACCTGAGAGGGATGATGCTGTCCATGCTTAGGTCCTGCCTATGCAGCCTAAATTCAGTGCAGCTTTTGCAAAGAGAACTGAAGTCCTGTGTAAGTAAGGATGGTTTCATAAAATTTTTTGCTTCCAGAATGGTGCTTCTGGGGTGTCAGTAGGAGTCACATCTCTGTTGGAAACATAAGAAGGAGAATCAACTGTTACTGCTGGTCGGCTATTTCAGTGTGATGTGTTCACTGTGGAGTGTCTTGCAGTTAACAGAGCACAGAGCTGTTACAACACCTGTGAATGATCTGCTGGGAGCCTTTTAGATTAATCATAGCCTGTGCCACGTGGAAATGGACCAGTGGAATGTGGCAGCAGATGGAAGAATCATATGCAGATGTATAAACCTACATCACCTTTTTAAAAAATTGGTATGAAGCCATAAAAATGAGACTAAAAGTCATCAAGTCAAAAACGAGTGGGAGAATTTCTATGTCTCCTCCCAAATGATATGGGTTGAGACATTATTAATGTTGGGGATGCATTCATTGGCTTAGGGAGGCAGGGTTTATGTGTTAAAAATTTTTAAAGTCTTAAAAGGCACACCAGCATTTACCAAGTAGAGCAGCTTTCTGCAGTGTACAGATGAGACTACAAAGCAAATCTAAAAGTATTTGTGCCTGGTAAACTTCTTCAAAATACCTGACTTTATACTGTCTTGTTTAATTGCAAAATTATGAATCCTTCGATTGACATTTTTAAATGCTGTCTTAAATTGTATTTGAAGAGTGATATATTTTACAATTCAGAACAGGATGACTTTGTTAGATTTGCTTGATGTTACTGCAACTCTCCTTTAATGTGGTGACAGAGCTTTAAGAGTGGATTTGTTCTCCTACTATGTATGCATATCTGCTAGTGTATGCATACAAAGTTACTGCATTTTTGCTTCTTGTCAGCTTCGTTTTTTGAATTTCCACACTTGATTTGTGGTTTGAGTATTTTGGACAGCTTTTAATTATGCATGAGATCAAAAATTAGTGTTTTGCTGCTAGGAGTGTTTTGATGTAGTTTCTGTTAACAGGTTGGCTGCAAGTTTTTGGATGATTTGCTGCTATTTGAATTTCCTGCTAATGAACTGTCCTTGGTTATTGCAGGAATCATGTCCACCTGTTACTAAACAATCCATGTTCAAACTGCTGAAAATAAACTGGCAGACAAAGCTGTGTACCTTTGAAAGCAACAACTGAGAAAAAATTTAGCTTACAGATTCTACATTAATTCAGCCATACGTTATTACTAACATTTGGCTTAATTAAAAGTCTAACTGAAATTATGGAAAAAAATGGTGAGGGATGGATGAGGGTGAGATGACCCTCTCTTACCTGAGCTCTTATCAGAAATAGTCAATGCCAAGGAAAATATATTATTTAGGTCTTCTCTGCATTTTTGATTTCTTTTCCACATATGGAAAACTTCCCCTCAGGGGACGTTGCTAAAACAAATTCTTGCAACATTTGTAGTTCAAAATACTGAAATACAACTCAGACAAGTGGTTTTGCTAAATAATTGTTATAGATCAGATCTCGTTAGTTTTGTGTTACTTTCTAGATAAGCTAAGCAGTTAACATGCATGACTATTGCTCTTTTCAGCAAATCCAGATTAATTTGCTCCTGTGCACTGACCATAATAATAGCAGACTTCAGGTTATTAAAGGCCATTATCTTTCCTATTCCAAAGAAAGCCTGAGAAAATCTTTTCATTATGATTTCCCAGTTATTAGGAAAAATATTTTATTGGTATTGGAAAAGAAGACTTTTTCAAAGTAACCGGGAAGCTTGTTAACTTAGCTGAGTTTGCAAAAATGAAGTGTTTTAGTACTTTCAGCATGGCAAGAGAACTGGTTCCATTTAAGGTCTTAATCCCTTGTGTTCAGTTAAAACAATCACAATCATCTTGTGGCCAGGTAGGCTCCAAAGGTAAAGCTGTGACACAAATGGTATTTGAAGCCTATAGAGTATTGAATAAAGGCTTTAAGAACCGAAATTACTTTTGGCAGAATTCTTAAGAATTCTTGGCTACAGTATCTGTAAACTGTGAGAGTATCACAGTCAGAACTTTCTGAGCAAGTCAGGAATCTCCCATTTGCTCAGTTTTATTGTTAAAATGAAGAATTAGATTACTGATAGCAGATTGTGATTTATAACAATAATACCAAAAGGCTCAAATTTGTGGTATAAGTATGAAAGGTTCTGCTCAATGCTAGAGTAAGAGGTGTGCCCTTCATAGTCTAGCAGGGGAAGCGAGTTGTGTCCTGGGATAGATGGGTATAACAACAAACTCTGAGCAGGAAGCATTTTAGGGTTATTATTCCCTTTCTCTGAAATTCTTAAGGGATTGGCGGTGGGTTTAGTGAAGGAAGAAGCAAGAGAAGGGAGCAAGAGAAGTGGAATAAACATGAAGGCAGCACAGGCATGGACTGTCCAAAGCAAAAGTTATAGGAAGAAGGGACACCTCCCCTATTTCATTAGTTTTCATAGTCCACTTGACTTGTTTGGAATTTGGTGTCCTGAGTATTCAGGCTCCTGGTTTTGGGCTCCCAAGTTTGAAAGCTAGAGGATACTTTTGTCAAGAATGTTTTATTTACGTTAAGGATCTGACTTCAATTCATGGAAATAAGAGAAATTTGAGTTAGTCTGTTGAGTCTGGAAAAAACTTCTGCAAATAGTTCTTCAGCATGATTTGCAGCTTTAAACATTTTAATAGATGCCAGTGTGCAGTAGGAATTCATTATATTCTGAAAGTCAGGCCTTTGGAGTCACTGAAGTCTGGCATTTCAATGACAGTAATTTTCAAAGTTTGTGGGCTATTGTAAACTTTTCCTTGGTGCAGGCAAAAAAAAAAAATGCCCAGGGCAGAGCCCAGAGAAACTAAATTGTGCCTTGGAAGTAGCTGAGATCCAGCTTGGATGCTGACCTGCATGCTGCTATTGCCCTGCAGCAGCGCTGAGGCTTTGGTGTCAGGTCAGTGTAACCCAGAGCCCTGGCTGTGGGTGGAGGTGAGGAAGGAGAGATGCTGGAACTGACATGTCCAGCTCATTGCTGGACTTTGTTGCCATAGCCTTGGGGAATCATAGCCATTTTTCTTCCTCGAGTCCTTCCAACTGCTTTCCATTTCCTTGGCAACTCTCCTGGCCCTGTTGAAATTTGGCTATGTGGCATGTTGGGTTCAGAGGTCTGGCATTTCCAGCCATAGCTTAAGTGTAGATGGAAACACAGTTCTCAGTATCCTGTTTAAACAGGCTGAACTTAAACAGTAAATATCTAACTGTGCTTTTTATTCTTGGGAGCTGAATCTCTGAAATGGAAGCACTTCTGTATTACACCTGCATTTAATTAATATCTTCCGTGGTTTCTATTTCAGCAGAAAGAGACAGGGCCCAGCTGCTAAAAATAATGTAGTGGTTTTGCTGAGGATGTTGAAACATGCTTTATAACTTGCATCTCTGCTATATAAAGTCACTACTCAGCTTGCACAGGCTGAGTAATGAGTGGTGTGCATTACAGTCTTGCCCTTCTCAAAGGTGGCTATGTTTCATGTCAGCTACTTATTTCAGAAGCAAGAACAGTGTTTGAGCTAGCCTTGGTTTATTGAGGTAATGCATATAACTGGTGTGGTTAGTGTTGCCCGTTGGAAAAGCAGATAGTAGAATCATGGACAAACTTATGGGAAGAATCCTATAACATCAACTTCTATGTCTTCTTTAAACGTAGCAACTAGTTGTAACTTAGACTAATATGTCAGTATGATAAATTTCCAGTGAGTTGATACAGAACCCTAATAATGAATTTTGAATATATAATTTTTGTTCTGTAGTCCTATCACTGAACTACAGTTACACAATGTGAAACAAGCATCCTCAGGTAGAATTCTTTTTGGTGACTTGAGGAGAGGTTAGCAGGATATGACTATTTGAGGTATTTCCTTACAAAGCCATACCAATGTATCAGTCATCTGATTGATAACATCACTGCATTCCTTGTGGTTGCAAAACTTTTTAACGATTTCAAAATGTAAGGTTACTTTTGGAATTTAAACAAGAACTAGTAAGGAGTAGGCTAAAATTATCACAGTAATTTGCAGTCAATTTACTATAATTTTTGTGTTGCCCAGGTTGAAAACTATTACATTTTACTTTCTGAGCTACTGTAGATAGTAGCTATTTAGGCGCTAAACATGCAGTAGGTATGTGCATAAGAGCAATGATTCAAATACTGAACTGTGGTCCCATGAACTATCTAATCCAATACCTTGATGGTGTCACCAAGTCCTTTCAGAACTTGGAAATCAGATTTTTTTTTTTTTTTTGACTTGCTTCAGTTTCAAAGAAGTAGTTTCTCAAAACAGTAGTTCTAGGTATTTTGACTTCTGCACTGCTTATATGCTTCTGGGTAATGCAGTTTTCTGATGTACTGCCTAGGGCACAATATGTTGAATGTGTTCCTGACTGGAGATTAATAGGGAAAAATAGCCTCACTCATAGAGGGTGACTGTTCTAGGCAGACCAGCCTAATTTGTACTTTCAAATCTGATATTCTGAGAAAGTTTCTGAAAAATCTCATTTGGCTGTCCTAGAGCGGAAAGTGCTTTTGGTTCCTATATTTTTGTTTCTGTACTCCTCTTGATAAGCCTTACACAACTTATGAAGTTAGGAGCCATCATCTTCACAGATTCTGTTCTCTTGACAAGCTGTACATTAATTACTGTGCAGTCATTTTCCCCCTTCTTAAATACACTATCCCAGCTCGGGCTTGGCCAGTGTCAGGCCTGTCTTGGAGCTGGCTGGCATTGGCTCTATCAGACATGGGGGAAGCTTCTGGCAGCTGCTCGCAGCAGCCACTGCTGTAGCGTCCCTGCCTGCAAAACCTGGCCATGCAAACCCAGCATAGCATCTGTGTTCCCTTTGTCCTGCCTGAACATTCTCCATTCATTAGGATGAAGGGTATGAAGTGGCTAAAGTTTATTCTCCAGCTCAAAAGAATTTGGGAGATCCTTTACAGAGAGTACTAGAAACTACAGCACAGAGTTTCTGCTGAAACCCTTCTCCAAGAACCTTTTCATGAGGTTTTTTTCCTCATGGAAAAAATTAATAGATTTGAAGGTTTTTAGTCAGAAATAAGCATAGAAACCTGACTCTGCAATGTTTACAGTCAAAGTATAGATTCAGAAGGGACTGTTGCTGAAAAGAGAAATAATACTGCATATTCCTTGATACTAATAAAAATCTAGCAAATAATTCATTATTGTCATTTCAGTTGTTACTATAATTAATAATTTCAGCAAACTTTAGCTAACTATGTTCCAGTAAAAGCCATGTCTTTATATTTACTATTAAGAGGAAGTTCAAAACAGAAAAAGAAAACATGATTGGCAGTCTCAGAAACTGTGTTCGGCTAAACCCTGGAGAATGTCCCTTTCCTGTAAGGAATGCTCTATGTTAACAGTGTTCCAAGTGTTAATTTAGGCTATGGAAAAATAGACATGTGCAGCCAATGGATGGGTAGAAAACTTTACATAAACGATATAGATAAGCTGTTTGTGAGATTCTGAAACTCATCACGTTTGTGTACAAAACAACTTCCTGGTCTTCCCTTTCTCCAAATATTTTCCCTGAAAATGTATAATAATATGAAAATGACTGGTGCTGGTGCTATATCAAACTAGTCTTTCAAGTATCCATAAAAATTAAACATCCTTAGAGGGCAGCAGAACTGCACAGGGACAATTATACTTTTACGGAAAACACTTGTGGTCTACATTGTGAGATCTGTCTGAAACAAATAATGCAAGACTTCAATCACAAAAACACAAAATCACAAAAACATAGAATGGTTTAGATTAGAAGAGACCTTTAAGACCATCTAGTTTCAGCCCCCCTACCATTGGCGGGGACACTTTTCCCTAGACCAGGTTGCTCATAGCTCTGTCCAGCCTGGCCTTGAACCTGCCCAGGAATGGGCATCCACAACTTCTCTGGACAACCTTTTCCAGAGCCTCACCACCCTCATAGTAAATAATTTCTTCCTAACATCTAATCTAACCCTACTCTCAGGTTTCAAGCCATTCCCCTTTGTCCTGTCACTACATGCCCTTGCAAATAGTCTTGTCCAGTCTTTCCTGTAAGTTCCTTTCAGGTACTGGAAGGCCACAATTAGGTTGCCCTGAAGTCTTCTCTCTTCCTGGCTGAACGATTCCAATTCTCTCAGCCTTTCCTCATAGGAGAGGTGCTTCATCTCTCTGATCATCTTGGTGGCCCTCCTTTGGACTTGCTCCAGCAGGTCGGTGTCCTCCCCATGCTGTGGACCCCAGAGCTGGAGGTGCTGGAGCTGCAGACCGCACTGCAGGTGAGGTCTCTCCAGAATGGAGTGGAGGGGCAGAGTAGGAGCAGAATCACCTCCCTTGACTGTCTAATCATGTCTCTTTTGATGCAGCCCAGGACATGTTTGGCTTTCTGGGTCATGTTCAGCTTCTCCTCCACCAGCACCCCCAAGTCCTTCTCAGTAGGGTCCAGCCTGTTCATCCCCAGCCTGTGTAGATACTGGAGGTTGCCCTGACCCAGGTGCAGCATCTTGCACTTGACCTTGTCAAACCACATGCAACTCCCATGGGCCCACTGCTCCAGCTTGTCCAGGTCCCTCTGGATGGCATCCTGTGCCTCAGGTGTGTCAACTGCACCACTCAGCTTGGTGTCATCTGCAAACTTGCTGAGGGTGCACTTGATCCCTTTGTCCCTGTCATTAATGAAGGTATTAAATAACACTGGTCCCAGTACAATCACTATCAGTAGTGTCGTTGTGACTTCTACGATCTATCTGTGCTACCAAATAAAGCAAGTGAGAGAGAAGGGGCAAGGGGTAGGATGGTAGAAGCATTTTCTTCCAATTTTACAGATTTGGAATCAAGCCACACAAGGAAAGTTGAGTAGGTGACAAAGTTTGCATAAGAAGACAGTAGCAGAAGTCCAGGTAAGGTGTGGGTCATCTCATTTCTTCTCCCCTTGCCCATCTGTTAAATATGGCAATAGCTGAGAGAAAACATGATGGGGTTTATAGCATATTGTCTGTGAGTGGGAAGTATAGTGAATTTGCAAAACCTAAAATACCCCTTTGACCTTCAAGGAGGACATATTCAAAAGTGGCTATCTCATTATAAAGGAAAAAAGGGTTTAAAAGTTGTCTATGAGAGTAAACAAATGAGATCTGCGGCAAGCAAAGAGGAAAGCCAGGGTTCTGCACATCACATGCTTTTTACTTGGCTGCAGTGTTTGAAGGGGAGGTCACCCTCCCTGTTCTCACCTGAATTTTTTTCAGGTAAGAAGAATAAGCTTAAAAATGAGCAGTGAGACAAGGGCTGGTGACTTTAGAAGCTTGGAATGTTTACTTGCTTTACTTTGCTTTACATTTTTACTTATAATTATTCACCAAGAAAATCTTTGACAGAATTTAAAAAAAAAATACCCATATTGAATTTAATGTGCATTCTGCATTTAGGCATGAACCCTGTTAACCTCATCCTTTCAGCTTTATAGCTGAAGATGCCTTGCTGCTTCATCCTTCTGTGTCTTTTTCTCCATTTTCCTTGCCTGACAGTTTCTTGGATGCATATAATTCCTTTCCTCCCTCAGAGTCATCAGTTTTAAATCACAAAAGATTTTTTCTTTGCTGAAGAGTCACATACTGGTACTTCTCTTTTTCTCTTTTCTTTAGCTTGTTGCAACACTACAATCCTATATGTAGCAGCTTAAGAGAAAAAAAAAGGGGAGAAAGAAATCAGGAAAGAAAAAGTACTACAAAAGAGCTCTAAGAAGACAGGATTTTCTTGTTATTTGTGAAAAACATCAAAATGCATCCACTACTTAGCTATTATTTGCTATTGGGGAAAAAGTCCTTTATTAAACATGAAAACTAAAATTTCAGCTACATGCTTAAAATACAGTGGGCTATAAATAGAATGTGAATAGTGCAGCTGGGCAGCATTATAATAGAATTTCCTTCTGTTATATAAGGGAGATAGGGATGACCTTCATCACTCACTGTAAGCTCTCTCATGAATTATGAGTCATTCAACTATTAGTGGAATTAAAATCTATAACACTGCCAATCATTGTCCTGTATCCCTATGGAGCTCTTCCTTTTGCTGTCAGCATGAGGACGTCTGCAGTCTCTGCACATATCATGCCAATGATATGTTTATAGCCCAAGCAAAGGAATGGTGATTTAGTTTTAAGCTGCTTCTACAGCTTTTTCATGTTTGTATTGAGAATATTTATTGTTTTCTTGATGAGTTGTTGTCAACTGTAGCATGAAAGGATGTGTGTGGTTTTTTTCCTTTTTTGTGCTTCAGCAATTTTGTACAATCTCTACATGATCTGACAGTTCAGGAGTAGCAATTCAAGTTAGTTGTTACTGGTCTGTGGACTAAGAGCTGTGATAAGAAGCCACTGGTAAGAAAATGAAGTTAAAAATGTTTTAAACTTTAGCACACATATAGTATGTGCAATACCCTGAGCAAAGAGTAGAGGACTACAGCAGGAGACCAAGCTCAAACAGGGGTGTCGAAACAATTCCTAGTTCCTCAAACTTTGAGTTGCTCTGAGGGCTCTTTTTTTGTTTTCCATGAATTGCCTCTGAACTAAGTACTTGGAAATTTACTGTAATTCTGAACAGAGCTGATCTGAAACAACCTTTTGCAAGGCTGAGAAAACGCTGGTTACATCAGTCATTCATATATGTAAACATCCTATCTTATGGTTGTGAGTGACTTGACTCCTCACTTGAGGAAACCTAAGACCTTTCATCAGTACACTGTGCAGGTAAGGGCTTCCTTCACACCCACTGGAAAAGAGGTAACATCTGGCAAAACTAGCTCTTCTTTTTTCAAATTAGTTCCCTTTTGTTTAGAACCCTTATCCATCTTTAGCAGCTAGCACAAGTGTGTTAGTCCTGTTACTCATGTGCAGATGGAGGTATGTCACTTTCAGATGCAAGTAGATATCTAAAATAGGTATGTCAATGTATTTCAAGGTATTAAAGTGTTTTTGCTATCTGGGAGAAAAGAAGTACTTTTCTTTTTCAGGATAGGGCTAATGAGGAAACAGAAGCACGTGTTACAGTTAACATGAGATGCTGTACTGAGAATGATGAACTAAGTGAAAGCAAAGCCACCTCTTTGTCAACAACTACAAATAGAGGTCCAATTCCTCTCAGTTAGTCTTTCTAATGAGGATTGGCACAATCAGTGTCACACAATAGAGCTGAAAAATATATTATTTTTATATTGCAGTATTCATGGATGCACCTAGTTCATCATGGCAAATTAGGTGCTCTGAATTTCAATTGCTGCAAATACCACTTCCTTTGATGATCTTGCCATGAGAGGCATAGTTTCAGTTATTGGTGTGGTCTGTGATTGATTGATTTTCTACAACAAAGAATTGTTAGCAGGGCCACATGGTGAATCAGTCAGTGGAAAATTCCCTTTGATAACATTTCTATCTAATTTTGGAGCACCGCCACTGCCACACATGAAATACCAACACAATTGAATTTCTTTTTGCTGGCATTTAGTAGGACCTATGGGGGTGTGCAGAAATCAATGGGGGATCAGGAGTCTGGAAAATTGCATACTTGAAGAATTAATGAACTATAATTCTGTATTACATTCTCAATCACATTTTGCTTCCTTTTCATTAATGTAACTAAATTAGCTTTCCATGGACAGCGTGCTTTATAAACTGCAATCATGGTCTTGCTGGGATTAAAAAAAAAAATTTAAAAAAAGACTTGTTGTAATAGTAGCTATTTTTTCATGCAACATGACAGTTGGAAATTTTTAGAGTGAAGAGCGTATCATCTGCAGCACTGACTCCACCTGTCAAAGCAATTTTAAGATGATTTAACTAGAATTTCTACTAGATCTGGGAGGTGTTGAGATAGAAACAGCAACTCCAAAGACATTAAAAATGCTTTTTTTTTTCACAAGATGGGCCTGATTCATTATCCAGGGGAGCAGGGAGAGGAAGGGCCACGGTCTTCACTCTTCTCTGAAGGCTGTATCTGAGATAACTGGTGTTTCTAGTGCGGTGTAGAGAAAGTTCTTTTGCTCATAGAACTGTGTCATGGTAGGATAGAATTGTGGGTGACTCCTCTCCTTGCTGTGTCCCGTGGGCCGTCTGTAATCTTGCCCTTTATGATTCAGAGTTGTAACTCAATAAAATGTTGGGATGAAATTGTAATTAAAATCAAGAACATTCTATGGTTTAATGACAACTTTGATGTGAGAACCCATACAGTGAAAAGAACGCCCTAGTACTCAAGATATGCTATGGTATCTTTAAAGAGTTCCTTGAAGATGACAAGTCAGAGTGAGACTGTAAATGAAATCAGGCTCCAGGACAGTGACTGACAAAGGCAGAAAGTTCCTTTTGG
This sequence comes from Oriolus oriolus, assembly GCA_013400235.1. Classification (NCBI taxonomy): domain Eukaryota; kingdom Metazoa; phylum Chordata; class Aves; order Passeriformes; family Corvidae; genus Oriolus; species Oriolus oriolus. The sequence continues at coordinate 63,635 of VXBT01000641.1, forward strand.
GGTCAGGTGCAGTGTTAGAAAAAAAAAGAGCTGATTAAACTTTACAAAATAGATTTAAGTCATTCCAAACAATTTAGGTTCTCTGGCATGACTGATACCTTCCTGGATTATGTCAGCATTCTTAGCCACTATATTCTTGAGGGTTTTATTCCTCTTTATGATATTTATATGCATGTGGTATGTGAGAATGTAGTGGGATGGAAATCCCAAAAGCAGATCTTTTGTTTTAACAGTAAGATAGCTCCAGAGTATTGAACCACTTTCAGGATCTTACATTTCTCCACCTGGACCTGTTTTTTGCATAAGATCTCAAATCAAAGGTCTGGTTGAACAGGAGAGTCTTCTCAAGTATCATCATATTAGAAATCTCTTGTCCCATTAAAACCAACACAAACACTTTTTGGTTCTTAAATGCAAGAGATGGGACTCCAGAATTTGCAGTAGAGATAATGCACCCTTTCCAAGGCTCCTCCAGAAAACTGAGTCATTGATAGCAAATACCTCATGTAGTACAGTGAACTTTCATTTAGTCCTACTGGATAAGGCCTTTTCCTCCTTCCATACATATTTACTAAAATTAGATAACCCAGACATCATCATAATCCTACTGTATATTCTGTTATCTGAGCATAAATCTGAATAGCTGAAACATGATCTTTTACATACAAGCCAGACATAATATCCTTGAAATTGTGTTGACATATGCAAAAGCATGTCAGAGTCTGACTGTTCCAAATGTACTCATGAAAAAAACCCAAAAACATGGAAGATTTATCTGTTTAAGCAGCTTCAAAGTCTCCTAAACCACTTCTTCAGTGATCTGTTGCTGAAATTATTTTTCTTTCAGTTGTTTGCACTTTTATTTATACTATATATGGGGCTGGCTCTGGAGGTCAGCATTAGGCTGGAATGGCTGTTGCCATTGAAATAAAATCTCAAATTTAGCCTGAGTCAGTAGTGACTGAACATTATGGAAGATGTTGGCTGCTCATTAATCTCTGTAACCATATCCAGTGATAAAACCCAATTATCACTGGGACAGATGATTGCAATTGGGAGTCTCTATTAATTGGCAGTCTTAGCTAGGTGCCTTGTATTATTCTGTCACAGAAAAACTTCCAGTGTGGAGATAACTAAATTCTAAGTATTCACAGCTCCCAATCTGTGGTGTTGACTTCTTAACAAGCCAGGACTTTGGTTTGTGTTGAGCTGGATAAAGCAGTTTATCCAGCTCAACACAAGAGCAGAAGATCGTAAAGCAGAAGATACTTATGGACTGTGCTGTGCTCTGTGTCTCTGTACATTTGTGAATGCAGGCTTTTCTAAGAGGAGGATTTGGTGATTAATATTTAAGTCTTGAAGTGAGTAATATAAAATGGTAGCAACACCCCTCCCCTCCCCCACACCATGGTTCTTTGTTGAGTGCAGCTTGACTACATTAGAGCTTGGTCCTGTTGCTCGATGAAAGAGAACTGCTATCTTTCTAATTGGCAATTTTATACCACTTTCAGTCTTCAAAAAGTCCTATTATACAGAAATTCTCCAATAATATGAATCAGACAGCTAATTCTCCTTTTTTTCTTTTTGTACCAGTGGATATTTTGCTAATGATCTTATTTTACTCTTCAGGGACAGAGTTTTCTCAGTGTTCCCGAGAGAAAGGGGTATAATAGCTAAAAGTGTTGCCACGGTTAAGGAAATGAGTGATTCTGAGGTATAAAGAAGGTATTTGGGAGAGCAAGGCTTTTTTCATGTCAAGGGGAGCTAGGCATATACAGCTCTCACTTTCAAAATGTCTACTTTATTAGAGTGAGGCCTCAGCAAAAAAAAAAAGTTAAAATTTCAAGTTGAAAAATGGGTAACAAAATATGGAAATAAGAAGACTGACTGGTTTGAGTGTAAGACAAATGCACAGGAGAAAACCTGAGTATCTGAAAACCAAATCAAGTGCAACGTAAGCATGTAATAATCAGTTAATCGGTTACCCTGTCTTGTGGCAGGCAGGTAGGTGCAGTATTGCCAGGAGTGTGTGCATGAATTACATAGGGTAGAGAGAGTTCACGTGTTTGTGGTGTTTTGTGGGCTCACCAGTCTCACAGGTGTGTGTTTTCTCCAGCCACAGTGTTTCAAAAGCCCAAATCACAAATCTGCTGCTGTGCGAAGTGTCATAGGGTGGAAGCACAGCCAGAGCAGGTAGTAATGAAATGCTGTGGTACAACTGTGTTGCTGGTCTCCAGTTTGGGATGAAGGCTACTTCCAGTGACTTCTGTTTCAAACCTGGCCACTTGCATCAGTGGCATGGCAGATTTGGTATGTGCAATTGTGCTCTTTATTTGAAAAGGAAAAACAGAGGAGAAGGCTACCTCTGTGGTAGCCAGTGGTAGTCCTGTCATAAATCAGAGCAGGACCAGGATGAGACCATTTCCTCTCACCTATCACACGTGGTATAGGATGCTGTTTTACTTTGTATGGAAGCTGGGGGTGTTGCCTTTATTTTTTGGTTCTTTTCCCTTCCCTCTTCCACACCTCTTTATAACCAGTTAAAGACCAGAACTTGAAGATTCAGAATAAGGTGTCTCTTTTGTTCTGCTTAAAAAAGTCATCACTTGCTATTGGAAAATAGACATTTTTCCTTTTCCAGTACTTAAACATTTTGTTTAAATCTTTTTCATAAGTGAAAATATAAAGCCTTTTGCTAACTTTTTTCTATAGAGCAATATTTCATTTTCCATGCTTTTGCATCAAACAGGACTTCATTATCACTGCTAATATTCCATATAGCCCACTGATAGACCATAGCCACTGGCCAAGCAAAACTTCAATCAGTTTTTTCTTCTCTTGTCAGCTCACACCTCTGACTGAGCAGCTGCAAGATGATTCATCAGAGAAGGTTTCACCATAGGACAGGGGAAAATTATTTCTGACTGCTTTTCCCATTCTAATAAGATAATTTCAGTTGTAGATACTTTTGCAGCCTTTCCTGAGCCATGCTATGCCTATTTGAAAACAGAAATCTTTTTATCCAAATGTCAGGAAATTTTTCCATTAAATCAGTGCTTGTGCTCTGTAAGACACATTTCTACTGCATTTTCTTGTTTAACAGAGTTGGGACAGTCATATTTTGTCCCATTACAGAGCACGTTACTAGAATTAGTGATCAGCATTATCTGTGAGAATTAAAACAAAATTCTGTGCATAAGGAACATCTATATTCTGAAACCCACTGACATGTGCTTAAGATATCATTTGCCTAAAAACTTAGTGCTGAGGAGAATTGTTTTGGATTTCTTTTGTTTGAAAGGAGTAATGGGTTATTCAGCATGGATGTAGCAATGATTCCAGTGCAGTGGCAAACAATCTGTAAGGGAGTAAGATGTTCTTCAAGACCTGCACCATGCTTCCATATATGCTAGTGATGGGAGTCTTTCTTATATAACTCCACTCCAACTTTGCATGCAGTCATAACAAAACCAGAAGAATGTATTTCTTTGTTTATTGACATTGGATAAAGCATTTTATCCCAAGTAATATTTCCTGTGTTATAGATTCATCAGCTAGTTTGCAAATAAATAGAAGCTGCTTTTGTTGTCACTTTAGCAATACTGATGTGACATTCATGGCTTGTTTTTCCGGAATAATCAATGAGTTCATCTGAATGCATTCCAGTTGTGCCTGTGATACTGCGCTTATGCTTATAAGGCTTACAGATTCACAAATAAATTTTTCTGGCAAGAGGAACACAGGCTTTCTTTAATTCATGTCTGTTACTTTGGCCTAAATAATACCCATTTCTCCAGCTCATCACCAATAAGTACATTCCCCTTTCCCAAAGAAGTATATGCTATCCAGTGTGGTAATGCAATGCTATTAAGTAGCCAGTAGGAAGATTAATACCAAGTCTTAACAGCAGCTCTTCCCTTTCAGCCTCTGAGTTTACATGCACTGTTGGTTCTCTGGAGTTTGCAGCTTTATCCAACCCCAACAAGTTATGTTGTACTGACCAGGTGATCCCAAGCATTTAGCGTAGTCACTTCTGTTCTGCCTGGCGAGCTGTCTGCCAGCCAGCATATTCCCCAGTGGTAAGGGAACTTCCAGACTGCAGTCCTTTCTTCTTTTCTTTTCCTTTTTCTTGAGTAATCTGTGGCTTTCTGAGCGAATAGCAGTAGATAAGGCACAGACTGCAAGCCAACCTTTTCTCACTACTGTAACATAATTTTCATTGATCTTCCTCTGATCTCTCAAACACCTCTGAGGTCCCACTGGCTCCTGGCTGCTCACAAGAAAAAGGCCAGAGTTTATACTGATTTAGAAAGAAACACACTGAACAGTGGAAGATTGTAAAGGTTTGGCATTTCTCAGTCCTGCAGCATGACTACTCAGATGATTATCTTGGAATTTATAGTGGAGTTGAAAATTCTGTTTTAAACCAACAGAGACTTACGACTTAATTTATGGTGCACAAAGCAGCAAAATATACACTTGCTGCAATATTCCAGTATTGGTAATTTTTATCATCATAAATACTGATAATGTACATCAGATGTGCCTATTTAGAGAAACTGTTGATAGAAAATCAGACTGATGCATCCTAGCGAAAATTTCTAACGAGATTTTGTCAAGGCTCTGAAAAGCTTTTAAAAACCAAAACACTCAAGATACAGTTGAACAGTTATTCCAAAGAAATGAAAAAAAAAATATTTGGCATGTAAATAAAATACCCAGAGTACATCCCACATACCCCCATCATGTATAAGAAGAACACAGCTCAAAACCAAATGTGGGTGACTGTGCCATGCCTTGTAGTTTATGCAGGTGTTCCCCACATACTAATATTTTTATTACCTTCAAATGTGGAACAAAGCGTTCTCAATGGATAAGGAAGTCTCAGGTTTTTTTAAAGTTTGTGTTTGAATAGGTGTCACAAAATACTAGATAAGACTATGTCTATCTAGGCACACGATATTATTCTCAGAAAAGAGACTTGTTACCTTATTGTAGCTCACCATTTATTTTCTTAGCCAGTTTGCACTTTCTCCTATGAAAATGGCAAATGACATGAATGGGAGGTAACAGGGACTGTGGGCAGAATTTTGTCATATTTCATGTAAATCTCAGTGGTCACATCACCCCTCTCCTTCATATCTGCATCCTAGAGTATACTAGATCAACTGCTGACGTACTTTAAGAGTTTGAGTCTTAAGTTGTTACTTTACTTCTTGGTTTTAAAGGTTCAACCTTTAAAGAGAGGCTGAATCCTTGCTTTGGCCGGAGTGGCCAGTACACTGAGAGTTTTTTCGTTGTTCAAACTCATGGTGGAGGGTGATTAGAGCTTTTTGTTTCTGAAGGCAGTTTGCACATGTTGTGCCTCCCTTTGTGCTGGTTCTATAGGCACCTCTCAGTCAGGTTGACGCTCAGACAGGTATGCTTCTTCTGGTGTAAAACACAGTGATAAGGCAGTGAATCTGATAGGGAACAACTCAGTTTTGCCCCTGTTTGACTCCACACTTCTGGTGTATTCCCTAACTTAACAGCGCTCATATTCTGGGACCTATTCTTTTGTACAGCTGACTGTACCTGAAGGCACTGGAAATGAACATGTCACAAAGTTCTCTGCATCTCTTCTAAGTCCATGAGTTCAGGTCTCTTTAGAATATGCTTCGGTGGATTTTGGATCTAGTGAGTGTATCAAAAAAATCCATTCTATGATTTTAAAGTTTAGTCAGTGAAAGTTGTTAATTTAAGAGACACACTTCCCAAAGGAATTTCCAGGAGAAGGAGCATGTGTTGTGTTTCACCCTCATGATTTAAGCATTTGTTTGGAAACCTAGTTGTTATCTTTGATGGTTAGAGAAGAGGCTGCAGTCAGTTATGCTGAGAGTCGGAGGTGCTGGTAAAAGTCAACAGGAACTCCACAGGATACGGAAGCCCTTCTAAACTAAAATTGGTGTCCCCAAGAGCATAAGCAAGGACCAGAGTGAGTACTGAATGTTTTGATATACCCCTAGAAAAAAAATCTTTATTTTATCAGGCAGCCTGCACTACTCAAAGGGTTAACATCTTATTATATGAACTGGAACCTAATTATTTTCTTCATATTATGGGCAGTTTACCACAGATGTCAGATTAACTGTCATGTATTGTGACAAAATGAGTTGTTACTACGTAGGCAGTGAATTTGGATTAGCAGAACCTCTGCTGCTGTTAGGCCCAAAATCATTAGCCAAGTACTTTTATGGAAACAGTTCAAAACTTCACTGCAATTAATTCTGCAAATTCAGGTGTCAGTAATGAAAATAATTCTGTGAAACCCAGAAACACCAGAGACATTGTTCTTTCACTGGATGAATATGGCAATTTTCTCTGTGTGAATTTTCTTCTATTTTGTTCTTAATAAACAGACATTGACGAGTGCTCAGATGGCTTTGTTCAGTGCGACAGCCGCGCTAACTGCATTAACCTGCCTGGTTGGTACCACTGTGAATGCAGAGATGGCTACCATGACAATGGGATGTTTTCACCAAGTGGAGAATCCTGTGAAGGTCAGTGTCTAAAAAAGATGGGGTACTGTTACGGCTCACATGAAAATGTCCAGAAAAAACGTAGTGTTTCAGATTGTACTGGTCCCCCATTGTCTTGAACACTGCAGTGAAAGTTAAACCTTGACCCAGAAGGATTTTAATCTAAATAAGCATCATCAACAAAGGGAAAAGAATATAAAGTATGATTATACCTATAATGTGAAGCATTAGTGGAGCATTTCTGTGTTTCACTAACATAATATGTAAAGTCAGGCATGGTGATTAAAATGCAGTTTCTCTGGCCCTACATCTGCTTCTGTGCTTGTCCCTTGCATAAGTGATTTCCCATGGGCTGATAGCATGCACTGTAATCTGTCACTTCACAGTAACCTGTTTATATGTCAGATTCTTTGTATATAGAAATGGGCGTCAACCTAGACCTCATTTCCTCCATTTTGTTTTCCTCGTACACTGAAATAGTTAATTATAAAAATATTTCTCATTGCAAAAAATTATTGTGGATCCCTGAGATCTCTACCTTTACCTTGGTTAATACTGTGGTGTTTCTCCTGTGTAATGACTAACTGCTTCTAGAAGGCTGCAATTTGCAGACCTACATTAAAACTAGGAAGCTCAGTGGACGTAGCACTGGGGCAAGGTGTAGGGGACAAGAGGGTGACAGAGGGGACAAGGAGAATGAAAGGTTTTCTGTATTTATGAATGATGTTAGAGAGAACAGCCGATTAATAAGAACACAGTTATTTTCAGATGCAGATCTCTCAGTATGGAATGTTATTTGGCTCTTAAGATATTTCATGCTGCTGCTCTTAAATAGCAGAACAAACCAGTCTTTTTTTGCCATGGACTTCTCAGGGCAAAATTATCACCCTTTCTCCCTTCTTTCTCTGAGTGCTGAAATATTCAGTGCTCACAGTGTAAGCTTTCTTATTGCTATTTAAACTCACATTGGTGGGCTGCATCGGTCCCAAAGGGAAGCAATTGAATTAATTTCTCTAAGGCAGACACACAGACAGTTCTCCAGGAGTGAGAATGACCTTTCTGGTATACCCATCATCAATACTTTATTTCAACACATTTTCATCACAGCTGAAAGCCTGTATTCCCAGGAGGAATCAGCAATTTGAGGCAACCACTGCTTTCGTAAGTCGAGCTTTCTTTGGCAAGAACTAACTAAATGCCAGTGTTAGCTGGCCAGGAGTTAGGACAGGAAGGTGCAAAGAATAAGTTGTGATCCCTCTGATTATAACATTGCACTTCTGTCACTCATGACACAGTAATAAATACTACAGCCAGGCATTTATGGAAATATTCTCAATATCCCATGTTTTATCTTCAGTGTCAGTGTAACACTTATCTTGTGGGTTGAAGATAGTGGTTTGGCACATGCTGCCTCAAGAGAGATACATGATACAAAGTGACTGTGTTAAGATGTGTGTAAACAAGTAGCAATTAAGCAGCAATTTCTGAACAAATGAAAAGCCAAGGGAAAAGAAATATGGGGATTGCTATATGTATACAGAAGCGACAATTATTAGACTGTTTTGACCTTTTCTACGAAGAGCCAGCAGCTCTTTATTAAACATACACAGAGGATAACAAGTAATTAGAATTAAATCACAGATGCCAGGAAACTATCTTCATTGCTGATAACCTTAGTCACTAACAGTGGAACACTTTCAGTTTGATTGATTGCAGCTCCAAACATTGGAATCCTTAGCAGCTTGAGGTCATAGAATGGCTTTGATTGGAAGGTACCTTAAAGATCATGTAGTTCCAACGCCCTTGGGCAGGGACACATCCCCCTAGACCAGGTTGCTCAGGACCCCATCCAGCCTGGCCTGGATGGGGAGGAAGGTTAGGTATTTGATTAGTCTTACTACATCCCTTTTTATTGGATAGAAGCTGGTGACATGTTGTCTCAGATAAAAATAAAACCAGAGCGGGTGTGGAGAGACAACCTAAAATCCATTGCAGTATGGAAAGTTGAACTTGCAGTAGCACAACACAGTAGTGCAGAAGCAATCATCTTCTCTGCTGTCAGACCTTTCCACTGTAAGAGATTTCCCTACTGGGTTTAAAGACAAAAGAAAATGGATTGCTTTTGACAGTTCTCCAGTAACCCCTGGTTAGATGTGATTAGATTGAGCTGTTGGTGGATGGTCTTTTAGACAGTCACTTTAATGGGGCAGCAGCTTCCAGGCTATACTAATCTCAGATTTCAAATCGCAGTTCTCCAGTTCTCACTTTCAACTCTATCCAGGACCAGTGTCCTCTGAAACTTTCTGGCTTGTGCAAGTGCTTCAGCTTGCAGAGCTATAGAAGGAGCAGTGCAAACTACTTCAAAGTAGTGTTTTATATAGAGTGCATAATAGGCTTGACTCATCTTTTATAAGTTTTAGTTGCTTTGAAGTAAGTTCCTTCTTTCAGTGGAAAAAGCCTGTAAAAGCCAGGGAAGGGTGGATTTAAATTTTCTTTCTTGATTTTTCTACTTGGTCTTCCTCAAATCTGTTTGTGTACCCTGGACGTGTGCTGGTAATACTACACGGAGCATTTCAGAGATCAGTGTAATCAGTTCATTGTTTCCTTCAGCAAAGCCTCTAATTTCAAAAATCCACGTGGAAACACCTCTGTTAAAATCACAGAGGCACAGAAGCATGTCCTTAAAAACCTTATTTTAACAGAATTCCAAAACTGCACCTACCCCTTTTGCAGAAAAGGTCCCTTTAGGACATAATACTAAATTTTCCTAGCTAGACGCGGGCTCCTTGGTAGCACCAGACTTTTTCAGTGCTTGGTAATGAAATAATAGTTACTGAATTGCCTATTTTACACATCTATTGACCTTGGCTACTGCTGCTTCTTTGGCAAACTGAGAATATTGAGTATTTTGACTAATGTACTTGAGTGCAAAAATTAATAATCCCATTTTATTGTACGTACAGGCAATGGAAGACCTAGAGATTCCTTTGCTAATAATTTTGATTCACATTATACTCCCAGGTAGACCTATGGTGTCTATAAAAATTACTGTGAGAAATTATGGGAAATGCAGCTGTAGGGCTTCAACCTCTTAGCAGCACTTGCTGTTTTTCCCTTGGAAATAGAATTATGTTATGCCTCATTGTATTTCCAGAAAAGGGAAATATCACATGTAGTCCTTGAGAACTGTATGGTTTTGGGAAGTCTTGATTTTATATATGTAAATATAGCATTCAGCATGGTATATTGACTGGTATCTTCCTCTTCGCCCCCTTACAGCTTTTCTTTATAGTTTCTTTAAACAGTCTTATTGGTGCTGAAGGTTGTCTCTTACGTACCATTTCATAAAGTGAGCTGGGCTAAGGGACTAGATATTGCATCCTCAGGCTTCATTGCAGTAAAAAAACTAGAACAACTGGGGGCAAAATCCTAAAATAAGAAAGTTCAGGCCCCATTAATGTTTGCCCTGCAGTTCTGTGTAACATCCTGATTCCTTTGAACGTGTCCTTTGCAAAGTCTAAAAGCTTCCATAATCAGTTGAAGAGAGAGGCTGTATTGGTTCGTACCAGAATAGTGCAGGTTGTACCTCATCAGTTGCTGGGCATTTGGCACACATCCACATCCAAAGAAAGCTCACCTAATTAAGGCAGCCCCTTAGGACTTACCAAGAGTATCTGTCAGGTACCAGCTGTTGTTAGTATAGAATATGAGATCAATGCACCTTCACTCTCAGCAGGTACTACATTCTTTAAATGAGACAGATGCAAATGAAAGGTTTGGATAGATCAGTCCAGAATGCCCAATTCATAAAAGAATCTTTTTTGGTTGTAAGAATTTATCCATATGTGAACTCCCATTTGGGTTTTCTGTTCTGAAGTATCTTACATTTTTCTTCTGCCATGCTGTTTCCAGAATTAGAATCACTTCTTTCTCTGTGTGACAGAGCAGCCTGCCTGACAGCAAAGAGGCTGAGGCTCTACTTGAACCCTGTTTTCAACAATCCAGGATAATGAGGGATGGAGGCATATTACAAGCCTCAGTATGCTCCCCAGCCTTACTGACTGAGCAAAGTCCAAAACAGTCACTCCAACATCAATTGCTCTGGATCTGGACGGTAGAGGAATTGCTGGCTGTCAGGATATCTCAATTTATCTCACAGTGCATCCAGTATTTTAACTAGTACATGAAATTTCTTGTAGTTGAAAAACCGCTGTCAGTTTCGAGTCCTACACCTAGGTTTATCAGAAGCTTTGTTTTTGACAGCACTTAAGGGAAACAGGAAATAAAAAATCACTACTCTCCAGCAGGAAACCTTACTAGCACTCACAAAGCTCCCTCAAAATTCTTTTGCTTTTATTCATGATCATTAAAGATCAGCAAATAAAGTGACTTCTTTCTTTTTTCCATCTACCTATCCCAAGTAGAGCTGTAGGCATTAAGGCTTCAATACTGAATTTGGGAACCCAACTTCAGCATCACCAAACAGAAGGCAGATATAGAGACACATTAGTATTTAAATATTCTGGAGTGTGGGAAGAATACATAATTTTCAGAGTTTCTCATCTTTTTTAAAAGGACTGATAAAACAGAAACTTGACCACTGTATTTTGTAAGACAGCAGTTTGAACACATTTGCTGTATAGGGGGACAACATTTCTGTCAAGCTGATGTTGCCAACATCTGAAGTCTCAGCTCTTCATCTTCCACATCTGGTAAACACTCTCACAGGTGGCTTACATGAACTCACAAATAAATTATTCACAATTCCCTTGCTCTTTGAAGAATAATTACACCAGTCAATAGATTTACTCAGGACAGAAAAGAACAGAAATAAAACTTTCTGCTCAGATGCGCTTGGGGTCCCTAGCAAATGCACTCCTTCCTTTTCTGCCTTAAGCAAAAAGTACTCAGGTATCCTGGTACTTTCACCTTGCTGAGCTAAAGCTATTTTTCAGAGCAAAAGTAACTGAGAAACTTCAGTTGCTTCAGAGCAAAGGAACTGTCCACCCTCTCAAACCCTCTCTGCCAATATTTCTCAATGATACAACTGTTCATGTTTTTTTTACGAAAATGAAAGTCTAAACAATATCAGAATGATTCTAGTCTCAGGCAGATCCTTTAGGGGTTTGTGATAATCTTCTGCATGTAAGTCTGGGTAGTTCATCAGAGGACAGATAGCTGCAACTTCCCATCAGCTATATCAGAGTGGGTCTCTGAGCCTTTTGTCACTTCCTAGCAAGGTGTGCACGGTTCTTTTGTTTTCTAATTGTGTCTTGTTTATATTCCTTGTGAGTTTATTGTGAATTTTTGCATCTGCCATTTGTGTGGTTTTTGTTTGCATAATTCAGCTCTTTTTTTTTAGAACTATCCATAGTAGTCCCAGTATCTTTCCAGAATACATCCAAAAGACTGATTTGATTTTTCAATGGCTATTTCCCCGTGCACTTTTCAAATGAATCTCATCTGACATATTATTCTTTGTTCAGTCAATATCATAAAATGCTTCTATATTTCACTTTTAATATCTGAGTTTTATACTTTATTATCATCACACTGTTCATCCATTTCTCCAAGTGATTAAGTTATTGGGCAGCACACATTCTGGCACAGATTCTTGGGGAACTTCCTTGGGACAACTGTCCATTTAGACAACCTGACCATTTTTTACTGCCTTTTATTTCACAATAATTATCGCCTTTTATACCCTTTAAAATAAATAATTATTTATTCTTATTATTAATTATTAATGAATATAATTATTATTAATCAGTGAGTCAATGACCACTTTTCTTCCATGGCACATAGTTCCTGTAAGAGCATGTCTTGTGCAAGGAAGGTCATGAATAAAAGTATTAGAGTATATGAAATCTATCCCTCTTTAAAATATTTTTAATTAGTATAGTATACTTTGAATCTGAAACTGTGATATGGTATCTTTAAACAATCTTCTTTCTATCCAAAAATGTTATGCTTTAGGTTGCTAGTTTTAATTTATATTTAAAACTTCCATCATTTTGATGTAATAGCCTCTTTGAATCTAAGCACTACCACAGAGATTTTTTTTTTTTTTGCAGCCTTCTAAATTCCTTGGAGGATATTGAACTTGTGGTCACTGTTGGTGACCAGTGTAGTTGCTTGGTAGAGACATTCTGAATCAGAGGCTGCTTGCTGCTCAAGGCCAAGTGAAATGGTGCTTCCCCTCTGGGTTTCTTTGACTACCTCTTCTGAGAAACAGTCAGTAAATCTCTTAAATACAACCTTGGGTCACAACCTGAAACAATTGAAATTCCCATTTTTATGGAGTTTTCTGTCTCTGCAGTCTTGGCAATACTGCAAATGGAGTTTAGTCATTCTAAGTACTGTCACCATATTGTATGGCTTTAGTCTGATATTTTTCCTGTGTAGGCAGGAAATAATTTGTGATACCATTAACTCCTAGTTTTCTGTAACTTGTATCACTACTTCTTCTCCCATGGTATTATTTTGTTATTGCAACATTAAGTTGTACCTAGAGATGATGGTAAGAAAAGGAAAATCCTTAAAAATGTGACAGATCACAGCTGCTGTAATTTTTCATGTAGGTTAGATAAATAAGAACTGATAGCACTAGATAACTAGTTACATTTAATTTCTGGGGTTTTTTTTTATTGAGGCAAACCTCCAAGTCTTTTAAGACGTAATGTTCTAATGTTACAACACTCAAGCTGCTTGGTTCTCAAGCAGTGTGTTGTAAATAGCCTGAAGTGAACTATTTGTTTTTGTGTGGTTTGTGGGGGACTCTTTGGGGTTTTTTTTGGTGGGTTTTTTTTGGGGTGAGGGGGGTGGGGGTTGTTCATGTGTTTTGTTAACAATGTGGGAGCAGTAATAAAATGGCTCTGTGGCTGTATATACTGGAATATGCAGCCTGTAATCCTACCATCTTCCCTTTTCAAACACGAAAGATGCAGGGCCCAGTGTCCCTTGTCCATAGCTGGTTGTGGCTGTAAACACAATTTCAGTAACATGATTCACCATCCATTAAAAGTCTAAAGTAAAAAAAAACCGAACAAAGTTTTGCTTGGTATAGATGATTTGTGTGCAAGTTTTTTGCTGATAATGCCTGAAGTTTGATGTGGATGAATAATGCAGATGAGAGTTTCATGCATGAAAAGTTGGTGTTTCTCTTGCTGCATCATAAACACACTGGTGTTTCTGATTAGGTTAGAATGAAAATGTAAATAGCTCCTGCTGTGACTAGGGATATTTAAATTGCCCTATCTAGAACATTTATTTTCATGAATCAAACAACTGAAAAAAAACAGAGTTGGGAATTTTCAGAAGTTTTCAATGCCAGATAAGCTCAGCTCAGTACCAGAGTCAAAGATGAAACCTCCATTATTTTCAGTTACTGGGACTGTCCTGAAAAAAAACCTCAGAAGCCTTTTTCTCATGGGAAAATTGTGAAATAGACTTGTATGGAAGTGCCAAATGCAGAGTCGATGTTTATAGGATCAACCTTTGTTGTTTAAAGGAGAAACCTTTCTTATTTACATGACAGCTGAACTTTGTCCAGTTATCTCATTAAGTATGTCTGCCTTCTGTTAAGTATCCAGGTTGCTGAGAAGTGGCATTAATAATTTATGACAGCTGTGTAAAAGTTTTGTACAAAAGAGTGTTCTACACAAATGAATACAAGTTTCAGAAAGTAATTTATTAGAAATTACTTTGATAATACAGAGGATTCTGCTGTTAACTCAAATCATTACATTTAAACGCAATTTGTGTCTGTTCTTATTATTACATAACTTAAAACCAGCTATACCTTAATTTTAAATTGCCAGATTATATTACTTTCAGGTTGGATTTAAGAGAAAATATAGGAAGGAGAGAGCAGCTCTTCCATCCCTCTGCTCTGCCCAAACTGGAGTCACTCAAACCGTTCCTGTTAGCTGTTTCTCTACAAACCTTCATGTTTAGAGTCTGGACAGCCTCTGCAGGGCCATCTGATCCACTGGTTATGTATCCTGACTGTTGGGGGTGGGTTTCCCTGTCTGTTGTGCCTGTGATGTTTCAGCTGTTCAGGTCCATGCAAACAGCCACACTGTATTAGGTTCATGGTCCCAGTTATCTTCTGCCCTGTTACAGCAGTGACTGCCTCCAGATGCTTCAGAAGGCAGTGAGCTAGAAGATGCAGAGATCTGAGATGATTCTCCTGTTCTGGATTATCTGATATGTAAATAAGCGTGCCATGGGCCCTAATGCATGAAATGTAATCTCTCTCCCAAAATCTGTTAGCATTGCAAATTGAATATACTTGCTAACTTTATACACTTTTGGCTATGAAATTGTTTTTTGCCTCTTAGGATTCTGTAGCAGTGAGTGTCATAATTTGTTTATGCATTGTATGAAAAGTTATTTCCTTTTATCAGGCTTAAATTTGTTGTCTTTCAGTTCCATTGACTGTCCCTTGTCTTGTGTGTTAGACAATGTGGAGAAAAAAGTTCTCAACAGTTCTTCTTTGGAATATTCATTATTTTTTTGGTTATATCCCTTCCTGCTGATGTTATTTTAGGATGAGCAATCCATTTCTTTTCATTTCTTCTCGAATGATATTTCCATCAATCTTCCCATAAGCCCTAGTAATTTTGCAATTCTTTTTAAGATGATGCCACTGTTATTGCACACAGTATTTGAAGGAAACTCACAATGCTGCAGATTTGCACAATGGAATTCTAATAATTTCCCTGCTGTTTTTCATCCCAATTCATATTCATGTTAGCAACTTGTTTACTTTTTTAGGTTTTTGACCATAGCCACACTTGGAATTGAAATGACAGTTGAATTATTTTGCTTTAAACTGAATGTGCTGGAGGTGGATTGGAGGTTTCATTTCCACTGTTGAATGCAAAGCTGAGTGTTTTATTTATTAGGTTTTTATGCTGGTGGTGAAAGATATATTCATGACCATATTGCTTATTTTATCTCACTCCTCTGGTGGACATTTAATTATAACAACACTACTTTTTAATGAACTTTAATCAAGAACTTGAGCCATACTGTTGAGAAATTGTATTTACAGTTGAACTCAATATATCGATATTTACAATCACCATAGTTCTAGTCTTTGCTCTGTTTTCCACTTTTTATTGCATATATCCATTTGCATCATGCCCCTTTGAAGCTTCTTTCCATGATCATTTTTCTCCATTTGAATAAACTGGAAAAGCTAAATAAAGACGATTTGGGTAGAAGGTAGTGTGTGCTGCTAGCTTGCCTTTGCAAAATAATTGTGTGTACCTTGATGAAGTAGGCCTTTAAAGTGCTTTTTAATTCTTTGAGATATAACTCTTTTGAAGTAATTTATTTTTATTCAGTGGAGACATGAATTTTTTTTCTTTATTTTCTATTCTAGACACAAGGGCTATAGCTGACACTGCAACTTGAATATTTAAAATATTCTGGTTTTCACATTCTAATAAATAATGAAATTTAAGGCATGGTGTGCTTGCTTAAATGAGCTTACAGGTCAGACATCATCTTTCAGATTAAATTCTCAAGTGAACTCAAATGTGCTACACAGACCCAACAAAAGGTTTTAAGAACAAAATTCTGAAGCTGTTCTTGTTTCATGGAACATGTGTCATGAATGGTTGCCAAAAACTAAGGCTCTTTAAGGAAGCTGAGAATTATTCTTGCTCTTATGTTTCATGTGGTTTCTTCATTCTATCTAGCGTACTCAAAAGCATTCACTTAGAAATACATATTGCAAAACTCAAAATACCAGATTAAAACATGACCTAAAAAAGCTGATGTGATTTGTAAAATATTTTTTGTGAATTTTTGATTTATTTCTCCCCATTCTGGTGAAGTACAAATTTATTTTCAGCTGAAGGTTTTAATGGCCAGGAATCATTTATATTGACTACCACAAGAACATTTTTGTTAATTGAATGTGGTCTAAAAGCATTACATGGCATGTTTTTGCAGACATTGATGAATGTGGAACTGGAAGGCATAGCTGTGCCAATGACACTGTTTGCTTTAACTTGGATGGTGGGTATGACTGTCGATGTCCCCATGGCAAGAACTGCACAGGAGACTGTATCCATGAAGGCAAAATCAAGCACAATGGTCAGATTTGGGTGCTGGAGAATGACAGATGCTCTGTCTGCTCATGCCAGGTCAGTACAAATGGAAGTAGCTGCTTTTGCAAGGTGGTGGTAGGCATGAAGGGCAGAGAATCAGGATTCAAGTGAAATTCCTGTTTTAGCTGCGTTCTCAGGTGCGTGATTACATTGGAGATAGCTTCTGTCTCCAACCTGCATGAGCAAAAGATTCATTGGAATTTTATTATATGGTGCTGGGAGAAGGATGATAGTACTCTTTTGTTAGCAGAGATGCCACCTGTGGTCCCTGGGTGGGAGTAACAGCATTTTCATGCAAATAAACTATCTCAGACATCTATTGGTGTTGGAGACTGACGCCAATGTCTCTAGCAGATGGCTATAAATAGAAGTCTATTTATATTTATCTGCAGAATAATACAGTTTAACTCTCTCAAATGTTTGCTATGGGAAGTTTGGTCTGAAGCTAAATGCTGATGGAGAATGAAGGCCCAAAACACTGCTGACAGTATCCTGAGCATTTCAGTAGCTCGACGTTGGTGCACGTGGTTTGGTTTCAGAACACCTATCATCTTCCTATGTGAATAATTACAGAACAGAGGGGTTCATCTTCCTTGACACCCTCCAATCTGGTATTCTATGAAACAGTGATACTCTATGAAGTTTAAAGCAAGATTCATCAAGCATCTATATGAGAATTACAAACTTAGTGCAATCCATTAAAATCTAACCCTTGGGAAAGACACCCTTGGATTTCACCACCGCAGGAGAGAGCTGCTTGGAGATTGGTTGAATGAAGGATGTATATAAGACAGCAGGGGAACTTTGTAGTAGTTTCTGAGTGTGTATTGGGGTTTCTGGCTTGGTTTGAATTGTATTTTGATAAATATACTATGTAGTGGAAAACTTGTGAGCTGCTAATGGCTTAGAATCATGGTAAAAAATAAAATTTTGGCTGGAGTATGGCTGGAGTTGTGAAAATTTCTGCCATTTCTATATGTCTCTCTTCTAAAAACAGAATGGATATGTGATGTGCCGGCGAATGGTCTGTGACTGCCAAAATCCCACCGTTGACCTCTTTTGCTGTCCTGAGTGTGACCCGAGGCTCAGCAGTCAATGTTTGCATCAGAGTGGGGAGTTTTCCTATAACAGTGGTGATTCCTGGATACAGAACTGTCAGCAGTGCCGCTGTCTGGTAAGGTTCCTGATTACAGCAGTGGAGACAGGAGGGAAAAACTATATGAGATATTCTGATCTGTGAATAATTTCATTTTCATTCATTAGCATCCACTTAATTTCCCCTGAAGTATCTGTATAATCAAAACCTGGTTTTCCTGGATTTTTGTCAGTATTGTCAAGTTGCTGTCAAAAATGTGTTTTGACACAGTAGACATAATATAAATTACTTAATCATGAAGGTGGTTTTAGCAAAGTGGAGGTCATTTGGATATGGCACCCACACAGCAACACTCATGTTCACTTATTCAGAGACTGATGAAGCTCTGTAAGGAAATTCTAAATATGTATTTATTATCACAGCTGATAATTTCAAGGATGCTGGTAAACTAAAACTTATTTATTCATTCAAACATTTTGAGTAACAGAAAAATAATAAGACTTTATGCATTTTTCAAAACAATTAAATGAGATTTGAAAAAAACCCCACATCTGTTAAAGCTTGCCATCTTTTTCCTAGGCATGTATTTCAGAGTCTAAGCAAAAACTATTCTGCATAATGCTGCTCAGGAAGTTTCTGTGACGGAGAAAATCCCAAGATAAAAACAACTAGCTTTTACCATAGGTTATCTTCAAATGTAAAGGCTAGTCCATGTAGCAGCTTTGGCTTGTCAGGGTATCATGAATAACAGCCAGAAGCCCATTTCTGTATTGTGCTTTCAGAGCTAAAATCCAATGAAATAGATTACCATGTGCTTTATTAAATGTCTTAAAAATGAAAACAAAAACCCAGCTTACAACTTAGGATCTCAATAGATCATGAGATCACATCAATAGATGTTTCTTTTTTTTCAAGATGCTACTTCAGTAGCAAAAGCCTTTCTTTCAGTGGTCATGGATTTTTTTGGTTGACAGAGTATTGTCTACTCCTTGTACTGTCCATCACTGCAAAAAATAGATTGAAGTATCAAGATCAGTGACTGGATTGAAAGATTGTTTTCATTCTTACCATCATGCAAATCAAAAAGAAGAAAATTGACCCAGATGAGAATTTTTTAAAAGACTAACTTCACAATACTTTCTGCAACAAGTGGAGGAAATTTGGAGCTATTATGCGTGTCTGGTTTGGTTTTTTTTCAGCTTCTGCTCTGGAGATAGTGAAATCCTCATTCTCAAAGTCTTAGATACATTTTTTGTGAATAAACTGATTTCCTAGGCCCAAGTGCTGTTCTTTTTGCCCCCCTTAAGTCCAGACTGTTCAATCTGTGCTCAAATGAGCTGAATAAATAAGAGGTCAGAGATGGACCTACTGAAAAAAAAAAAAAAGCATTAATGACTTCTGTGAAGTCTTTGACCAATAGATCTGCAACTCTGGCCCTTGTCCAGAGTGAAGGGAAGCTGATTCCAGCTTCTAGTAACTGATATGATTAATTAATCTTTAGATTTGTGTTCAGGCATACAATAACTTCCCCTAAGGGTCTCTGCTCAGACCTTTTCTTACTTTGACTGTACTAAACCCACCATGCAGAAGGTGTGATAAAGTTTTGAACATCAGATATTCTGATCATAATATCCTAAATTGGATGGTAAGCGGTTGGAGATCCTCTCACTGAAAATGTGGTGGTGTGCGCCGTTACTCTGGGCTGCTGGTAGCTTGACACCCTTAATCTAGCCAATGCATTTTTAACCGTGGCAAAGATAAATTTGAGGGCTTTCTATGGCAAGCCAGCAGTCCAAATTGTAAGAACTAGGTGAAACTGGAGATTTTGGCACACTTTTGCAGTGCAGTCATGTTACAACTTCTGTCACCTGCAGAAGTAGGGCCTCACAAGGACCAGCCCATATCCTGTATTGCATAACTTTTATGGAGAATTTTCAGCTGTAGCTTGATGGAGAGTGTACTGAAGTTAAATCTAATATACTTCCTGAATGGCATGCAGAAAAAACCACCTGATCTGCTGTGTGTCCCACAGTCAGTGAATATCAGTGTTTTCTGTGCTGAATTCTGAACAGCACCAGATGGGAAAAAATAGCCAGCTAGGAGACATAATGCTGATTCAGAGGAATGGGTGAGAAGCAAAATAAGAGCTAATAATAATGTCTTGTTCTTCTGTGAAAACAGCAAGGAGAAGTTGACTGCTGGCCCTTGCCATGCCCAGAGGTGGACTGTGAATTCAGTGTCCTCCCTGAGAACGAGTGCTGCCCACGCTGTGTCACTGACCCCTGCCAAGCAGACACCATTCGCAATGACATCACTAAAACATGTCTGGATGAAACCAATGTCATTCGCTTCACTGGATCTTCTTGGATTAAGCATGGCACAGAGTGCACCCTCTGCCAGTGCAAGGTAATAAAGGTTGTAAAGATGAAGCTGAGATGCTTCTTCCCAGCTTGTTTTGTGGCACATAAATATTAATGTACTGAGTCCGGTCAGTGAACAGTTGGTGTCTAAACTTGTTTTAGAGCAGCAGAGATGACAGTAAAAGTGTTCAGCTTAGTTAACTGTACTCTTGCATGTGGTAGAAGCATGGTTTGATGTGTGAGCAGGTCAGAAGCAGAACAGCCCATGCTGCAGAGTGCTGTGGACACAGTACTGGGCTTTGCTTTTCCACCAGGAGAGCTCAATTCAAGTTTAAACATGGAGCTCCAAGCCCCATGCTGTCTTGGAAACATGCAAATATGGCTGTGTAAGCCTAGACTTCACACAAGAAATTTGTTCAGTGTGATACTATAGTATTACTGGAACTGATTGAATTGCTTTTTGAGAATAGTAATTGTTTTCAGAATAAAAGGACTAGTTATATGCTTATATAGCTTTTGTACTTTAAAATTAATCAATGTGTTTAGAACATTTACTGGTTTTGTAGTCAAAGAAATTATTGTCTGGGAAGAAAAATTAACGGCTATGGGCATATATGAATTCTGGCATCTCTTTTTGAGGATGAAAAGGAAAAAGGGCTTAACATAAGTGTTTCTATTCAAAATAAGACCATAAAGTGAATTGTGTTTTCTATCACTCAGTACTGAAGAGTGACGATATGTGTTTCCACAGCAGCCAAGGAGAGTGAGACAGCAAGATTCATGCATAGTTCTTTAATTATTATTGAAATTCGCAGTTGATTTTGGACTTTATTCTATGTTCTTCCCAAGCAAGATGATTCCCAAACTCCAGTACATGGTACAATTAACTGCTTTGAAAAGGTGCTCATAAAAAATAATCTGTCTTCAACACCTGCTTCTGTGAGAATTCTGTGTCATCAGGCAGCAGAAGCTGTCAAGCACCACTTCCTTCCTCCACTTTGCCTGATGCAATACTGTGTGCAATAGGTGCTGCTGTCGAGGCATAGTCCTTTCTCAAGGGCAGTGGTATGCACCAAGTAAGTGTCAGCATTTGTCTTGGTGTCAGAATGGGTCAGTGGTTAGAAGAAAATGCTGTGATCTGACAGACTGGCTAATGGTTAGAAAGCCAGCTGCTGCCCAGAGGATGTTGAAGCAGGCTTACAGGCAGAAACCTGTACTTTTGCAGTCTGTAACTGGTGGTATCCACCAGCTCCAATGCTAGAAGTGACTTTTTGCTCAGGCAAGTTGCTAAGGTTCTTATGCATCTGGTTCCCCATCTGTAAAAGAAATCCTTGTGTGTGGTTCTTCCCTAGAGCACTTTTGAGACTCAGTGATGGGAGATGTGCTCTTGTTGTACTGCTAATCAGTGGCAGTCCAGAAGGCAGGGCTCAGTTCTGATCATGGCCACCTAAGTTCTGCTCCCATCTGGCCTTTTGTGTGAAGCAAAGACTGAACCTTAAGCATTGACTAACTGGTATTCAATGTAAACAGATACACAGACTAATCAAGTCCGTTGCTGCCTTGTGAACATAGCGAGGATTAAAACATACTCTGCCAAACTCCATAATTTTAATGACTCAGGTGTGACTCTGCCTAACAAAGAAGAGGTACCACTTTGTCCCTAAACAAGCCAAATCTTATTCAATTCTCTTTACAAAGCAGTGTTCATTTTGAAATACACTATCTACTCATACTGCCAGCATTTTAATATTGCAGTTCTGCATGCAAGCAGCCCGCTCCCTCTGGATCAGGGTAGTGGTGTGCCCAGTTTGTATAGTCCTCCTTCTCATTCATCCTGTGTCACCCCTCTCTTCTCTTGTAAAGCATCTCATGGAAGGTCAAAGCTCCAGTCTAAGCCTCTCTAAACAAGCGATAGCAAAATAGGTTTACACAAATCCTTTAAGAATTTAGAAACCTGGGCATCAGCTAAAGCAGACTTAGCAGAAAAGCATTTCTAATCACAAGTAAAGAAGGGGGAGAGTAGGATTGTAACCTCCTGTGACAGAAGGAGTGAAAGAAAATGCTTGGATTATTCAGACCTTGGTCTTTAATAAGTCCTGCCAGTTTAGTCAATTGAATGTATTTGGACTAGTTAATAAATCATACTCAGTTTTTATTTGCATTGTAATAATCAGACTTAAGAAAAGAAGTAGTAGAGATGCAGAAATGATTTCTCCAGTGTTTTAATGATGTCCGTAGGCAATCTGTTCCCTTAATTGCCCTTGGTATTCTCATAAGAATGTCTGGACTATTTGGAAAAAGTTCTTGGATTAATGTTCGCTGGTGTTACAGCCAGGATGCATGAAGTTGAAGCATTCAGGGCTAAATAAAACCCAGAGTCCCTTCTGCCTGATCTGAATAAAACTCCCTAGTGCCCTGTCTTGTTCAACAGCTTTATGTATTTGAGCAGATGCCTGATACCTTTGTGTTGGGAGCATTCCCTCCACTGATCCCAGCTTCTTTCAGTTTGACTGTTGTAGCTCTGAGACACAGACCTCAACAAGCCAAGCAATTAGAGGAATCACAATAGCCCATTCCTTCGGGCAACATAAGGACATGAGGACAATGTCATGAATCCAATCCAAGTCTGTACATGTTTTATGTTTTACAAGTCTGTGCGTTCAAATCTGATAGGTATTTGCAAACAGCTGAGCTTGTTAAATTTACTTGTTTTGTACAAAATGCAAGTTGTTTCAATTCTTCTTTCTGTTTTCTCATCCTTTAGAATGGCCATGTCTGTTGCTCAGTGGATCCACAGTGCCTTCAGGAACTGTGACACCAACAACTATCTCTCACAAGCAGTTTCGGGATAAAGAATTTTCCTTCACAGAAATAGACCTTTAGACCAAAAATCGTTCAAAATTAAAACTAAAATTAGGTTGGTTTTGTCTGTCTGAAGTGCAGATATGTGATGAACTTGGTTACCTGAATCAGAGTGAAGTTTATGGGACTCAAGACAAGCTCAGATATGTAAACCTTTGTATGAGGTTAGGCCCAAATCTTCTGGCTATTTGTCTGTCTGGCATCCTTGTGCAGAATGTTTAGGTTAGTGTAAAGTGACACATTGTAATGCTGTACATAATGATGTCAAGATCTAAAATCAACCAGGAGCTCTTACAGGGTCTTCTGAATCTTTGAGAGTCCAACGCTTGACCAGATGCAGCAGATTTACCTAATCATATTTGGAACTGCACAAATGTGTTTGATTGCTTACTGCAGAACTTAGCAGATGTTTGAGTAAAAGGATGAAGCCTTCAGGAATAATGAACCTAGCAGCTAAGATGTGATATGTACAGTATGTGCGCTGAAAAAAAAAAAGATAGAAGTTATTGTAAAAAACAAAAAACAAAACAAGAAAAAACTAAAAAAAAACCAAACAAAAAAGAAAACCCGTGATGCACAGGCATGGCTTCTTAATGTTTTCTGATGGGAAAAGTCATCAATATTTCCTTGTTTACTGCACTTACTATTATTTCTTGATTGACTTTGTTCAGTATCAGCTCGTTATTGTGCAAATTTAAATAAATATTTCTCTTACCTTAAGTTTCTGTTTGTGCCATCTTTCCTTTTCAAGGTTGTCATTTTCATGTGTGCTGTTACTTCTTTGCAAGTATTCCTGGGCGTCTGGACAATACAGGTGAAGTATTGCCTGTCTAGCTCCTCCACTTGTGGAAGCTTATGCCCAGCCCAGCCTTGTGGCAATCATGTCTTTGTTAAGATACACGTAAGTAATTTGTCATTACAGTGAATTAAACAGCAAATTCACATGCCTGAAGGACAGATCCTATGTGCCAGTGGGGTGTTGTCATGCAGAGTCAGTACAGACCATTTGTGTGTGACTTGGATCTGTTCAGATTTACAGGGGATCTTCTGCAAATTCCTCCTCCCTCCAGCTGCCGAGGGTTGGTTTGCCTTCCATAAGCTCTGCAGCTGTTTTTGCTGTTTGTGTGAAGGATCTTAATGCATGGGGATTACTTCAATATGCAAACCCTATTGCCACTACTGTTCTGTTGGTACAATAAATGAAGGAGGCTACGTGACCAAAGCTATGTTATTCTCAAAGAGAATTAAAGAATAAAGCAATGCTTACAAATTGCAGGCTGAAAAGGCTGAATTTGTAAAGAATGTATCATGAACAGTGGAGGCAAAACAGGAGAGGAGGAAGATGCCCAAGATGACAGCATTCTTTAGATACTGCTTTAGTACTCGTATTCTTTCCAAAGTGCCTTGCTGTTCTTCAGCATCTCTCTTACAAGCTCAGGAGATTGTCATGAAAGCTGGACAGGCAAAACTTCCATTAATATTGCTCCTGTGTGATAGGAAGTTACCAGGGAAATCCATGTATGTGGTTTTACGAAACAGAATTATTTCCTGCAAACAGATGCTACTTCAGTGTCAGGTACTGCAGGAGATCAAAGGAAACTCATGCAATCACATGTATCCAGTAGGCATTCCCTTGAACCCTAGTGTCTACTGGGGACTGGATGTTTTTTGATTAGGGGATACAAGAGATGTTAGGCCACCAAATGCTAGTAATATAAACAAGCCCAAGAAACTAAAAATCTGGGGAAAAAAATATTCAAGTGGATATTTTACATTGAACCATTAAAGTTACGCAGATTTTCAGACCAAATAAGATCTTTTCCTCATCTAGTCCATAATAACAGGTATTCAAGGGGGTTTTT
The DNA here is from genome assembly GCA_013400235.1 of Oriolus oriolus. Lineage (NCBI taxonomy): Eukaryota > Metazoa > Chordata > Aves > Passeriformes > Corvidae > Oriolus > Oriolus oriolus. Next base: position 88,457 of record VXBT01000641.1, read on the forward strand.
GTGTTTTGTCCTATTCCTGGCAAGCTGTAGTCACCATTTTTAAAGAAGAGTTAGCTCCCCAAAAAACAAGTTCCTTTCTCTGCAATGGTTTCTTGCCTGCTAGTAATTGTCAGGAGGTCATGTTTTCCCCTCAGACTCTGAGGCATATCTCCAGTGGATTTCATTAGCAGTTGCATGCCTGTTTCTGAGAGAAGGTTTAGCAGAAGCTGTGTACCCTCTAAGAACTGCACTTCAATTCCATTCAACAATAGGTAAAAGATAGACATAGAAAATGCATGAAGACCAGAGTTCTCCTCTGAAAAGAATGAATGTTTTTCAAGGGCAGAATCCTTGAGCTCTGGCACAGGCTGTACAAAGCTCTGAAGAAAACCAGTAGAGCAGATACCTACAGAACATTGTAACATTGTAAGCATCTCTGTTTTGGCAGTGGATAGAAAAGTTGCAGGTGGGGGAAGTGTCTGTGTCCTTAATCTGGTTCTGTCCATCCTCTGACTTTGGTTTCAGAGCTCTGACAAGTACAAGAACTGTAAGGAAAATTACGCCCAAAATTTTTTCTCAATCCTTTCTCTGCTAGAGTAATACCAGCTTTTCATGAAAACTGAAATGGTGCATAGATGAAACAAACATCCATTTTCTTTTGTTGCCTACCCTGACCTGAGTGCTGGAGGAGCTTTTTACTCTTGTAGGTTTGTGAAGCACAGTGCAGTACACTAATAGGCTAAAAAACCAAAAATTGAGACATCAGGTAATGGCTAGAACTTGAATCTGATCCTTGGAGAGACAGAGTGTTGCATGTATGTAAAGAGCAGAAGTCATACTACTGAACAAAGCTGGAAGTCTCTACTAAATAAAAAATGAGAATGGGTTCAGTGAATATTGTCTAATTTATCAATGTTTAAGGTTACTAATCAGTTGGGAATTCTTCTAAAGGTCAGCAAACTCCAAGAAGACATATCGGTGACCCTCATTTTAATCTCTTTTCACCCCCTCTTCCCCATCTCCCTTCGGTTCAGCTCAGCCAGTAATTAGTAGCTCATGTTTTTAATTTTCCTTGACAAGTAAATCTAAATATGATTAAAAATTGATGTCTAATTTCCAAGCCTAAATTATCTGCTAGACAATATAGTCCATTAAAAAAAAAAAAAAGCACTTCTGAATGATGCAGGTACATTGTGCTCTCTTACTGGCCTTTCATTATTGATGCAGTGTTTGCAGTACCAAAATTCAATAACTTCCATAAAGGAATTGTCACCTCTCTGCAGAATAATTGCCCTAAGTTAATAGACCTACAGATACAATGGCAGAGATGTCTTCAGTTGCAGTGCTGAATTCAGTGCTGTGGTGTAACAGGTTGACAACATGCAGCATTGTAAAACTGTTGAAAAGGGACCTAACTGAGCACTTGAGAATTTCTGGTACCCACAAATTTACTAGGTGCAATACTAGCCATTGCAGTGGAAGATGATGCCTAATATTGTGTGTTGTGCAGGGAGGGCTGTAAAAGTGCCCTCCTTCATTTCCAGCATAGGATCTTGCTATTAACTCCACTGGCTTGCAGCAGGTTCATCCTGGGTCACCTCAGAGAGGCACAATCTCATGAGCCACATTTAAGCTGGCTTCAACTGCAGGATGTGTATGCAGCAGGATCTCCCCCTCCACAGATTCTCCAAAGTGAATAAGGCTCCCACTGCAGCAAATGGCAGTGCTGAGCTCACATGCCCTCCCAACAGGAGGGAACTCCCTTGGTTTCACAGATAAAAATAACAGTAGCTTTAAAGTAGGGCTCTGCTAGTTATTTTTTAATAGCGTAACTTACTCACAGGCAAATGCAGTTTAACTTGTCCCCAAAGCAGTTAATAATTTAAGCTAAAAATCACTAGCTAGCTTTTGCCAACTCTGTAAAGAAAATGTTTCAGAGTAATAAAAGCAAGAAGGCTAGAGCAGCTCTGGCATCTCCTGAGTGGGTGGCCTGTGTCTGTTCTTCAGTACACCGGTAAAAAGCCCGCTGCAGTCGTGTCTTCTACCCAAGTCACAGTCATATTCACTAAGTCACAATCCTGGCTGTGTCTCCTGTTGCTATTTTAATCTCCAATTAAAAATTAAAAACTTCTTGTTGCTTTAGCATAGTGGCCAAACCTCTGTCCTGGGAGAAAAGACAAAGTGTACCACTGGATTTTTGAGTAAGGAGAAGCATTTTAGGGAGGGCCTGAAAAGAAAAAGGCAATGTTAAAAACTGGTTTTTATCTCTCTGTTGCTGTTTATCAGCCTTGTGAATGGCCACTAGCATGTCAATGTATTTAACTTTTTTTTCTTTTTGTCAGTAAGGTGCTAATGAAAATGATAAAAAAAACCTCAACTGTTGAAATCAATTACTCATCTAGGTCTGCACTAATCAGTATTTTCTTACTTATATAGTCTGTAAAATACCAAACAGGCATTGTTTACTATTGCAGGAGATTTGCAACCCTATATCCTACTAATCTTTCCATAGATTATTTCTGTAACTTCCGACTTTAACTACTACAAACCATAACAATCTATTGATCACATAATATTTCATCCATAAGATAGCCAAACTCAGTAACTATGCTTCATCTTAAAATTTGGTTTTTTAGTAATCTCGTGTTACCATTTAAGACTCTAAATGTAACTCAGTATGTCATTTATGTATCAGCATAATACATATATACATATATATACATATAGCTTGGAATTATGAAATAAAATTGTTTAAGGGCTTATTTTAGGACTGAGTCATATATTTGAAAACCAGAATAACTAGAATTGCATCACTACAGGTAGAGAGCATCCATCTAAATAGAACAAGAAAAACAAAGCAGACTCCAGTGCAGTTTCATGGTAGGGAGGGAAATTTCATGGAGGGGAAAGGGGAACAAAACAAAAAACCAATCTCACTTGGCCCTGTCCTCTTTTAATGACTGCTGGTCTGAACGAGGAGAGGGATACAGCCTGTTGCACGGTTACCATAGTTTTTACAAGAAGCTCTGTAGCTGATGCTGCTATTTCATCTGACTGACTGAACCACAGCCTTTTCGTGTTTATTTTCTTCGTGCCTTTGGTAAAAATATGAAAAGTGCCCAAGAAGGCCAATTCAGGATGGGTCTGACCCCCTTTGAAGCAGCACTGTATCACAGCTGAAGCATCCTGCCCCAAGGCAGCTGTAGGCACCAGTCAGCCAGAGTGGGGGGAGCACCACCCTGCCTAAAGGTGTCTCTGTGTGCAATCCTGCTATTTTTATCAGCTGTGTGTAGTTGGGTGCTCCATAAGCTGTGACCAGAATGACCCATACTGTACAATTATGGTCATCGATTTCGGATAAATTGACTGGAGTCAAATTCTTACTTTAGTACTGGTTTTCACATTTCTGATTCATCTGTGTTTTCTATTGCTCTGGAAATTGAACCGAACTGAGTAAGTGATTGGTGAAATTCTAATTAACTTTGTTTTCTTTTTGAATGAGGATTAAAGCAAACCAAGAATCCACTTCTGGGTTCTTTTAACAGAAGCAGCTTCTGAAATCTGCAGCCCAGAAGGCCAGTTTGCACCCTCACAGTCACAGGTCTAATTTCTTAAATCCTCTTCCACCAAAATTTAAAATGCTTCATCCATTCCCAGAAATGCTCTAGATATTCAGACGTTTATATGGCCCATTTAAGTGATCTTTTTGTTTCTTGTATAGCAAGTTTTTGTCATTTGTGTAGCTTTCAAGTGATTTTTGCATGCTTCATGTATTTGAATTGCTTCTTGTGTGTAATAACCTTTTGCACATAAAGCTTCTCAGCTGTTGAATTTGTATTTTTTTAGCTATTAGAATTTCAGGTTCATATACAAAATCTATTCCTGAAATATATACACCTGGTCAGCAAAAGAAAATCCTACAGAGAGATTAATTTGGCCCAACACACATAACAGTGAAGGCAAAACTGTGTTTGATCTAGTATTTGAAATAGTTTCTGTGTTTTATTGTGTTCTTCAGCTGTGTTTCAGCAGGTTTGCATTAATCTAATTTGTAAGTATAGACTGGATTCTGAACAATCAATCAGTACAAGGTCAACTTCAGCCATTGCCTGCCTGGTATGAATCAAAACTTAAGACACGAGGACATTTGTAAGAAAACACAGAAGCAGAGATTTCACTGTCACCAAAATGCTTTTCATGTTCAAAAATAAATATATGGAATGGTTTCAAGTGAATTAGGTAATAAATTTTTTGCCAGATTTTGAGAGCAAGATCAGGGAAAAACACAGAGGTGAATTTATAGTGTATTTACTGAGTACTGTACTAGCCTACACTGGAAAACCCTGAGATGGCACTGACTGAATACTGCAGATCATGGTCAGTGGTTAAAAAACTTCGTCGTGGTAAAAAAGTGCCTTTGACTGAAAAACTCCTGGTGCTGAGCTTTAGGCATGTTGCACAACTGATTAAAGGCGCTTGAACACATGGTCAGGTGATGGTGGAGGAGCAGTTTAGGGATGCTGCTGTCCCCTTCTTTGCCCAGGTACAGCTGACTCCTCTCCAGCCCCCCTTACAGTGGGTGTGGGGCAGGCACACCACAGCTGCTGCGCTATGGCTCAAGGTCTTCCGGAGGTGATCACTGCTTCTGGTTGTGTGGCCATATCCTTTGCACTGGTCTGGGTCAAAAGCACCTAGTTCTGGCAGGAGCCTCCTGCCATGGAGAGCTGGCAGCAGAAGTAGAGTTGGCACAGATGCTGGCAACTGGTAGCTTGCTGTCTTGAGGGGCAATGGTCTCTGGCCAAGGAGACACAAAACAGACATCAGGGAGTCAATCCAAGACCCAGAGAAGTCTGTGGAGATTTTCCCTCATCTTAGGACCTGTGTTAAGATCTGACTATTTTGTTTATTAGAGAGACACCTCTGCCCGAATTAGGGTGCAAACAGACCATATGCTGAAGTCTATAATAAGGATTTTGTTTAACAGTAAATGTGAGGTGGAGATACAAAGAAATAGGAAAAAAGTGGGGGGTGGAGAGAAAAACAGTGACAGAGAGACAGATGAAGTAGAAAGATATCACCACCTGTAGATCCAGTAGGTATCCTGTTGGTTCTCTCTGGTCTCTGGTCTTCTTGGTGCTGGGGGGGTCCCATGAAACATGGAGTTCAATGGGTTAATATACATGCAGGTGTATGTGGGAACATCCATCTAACCCATAGGGGGTTAGATTTACACTGGCTTTTGCAACAGTGTGGATCATGTGCAGTCCTCTGGTGGAAGACATTCAGTCTCTCACAGACCCAGGCCCTGAAATATTTATTCATGTGCTAAATGAAAGAGCACTATCAACCCGTGGTTTTCAGTATGGTTGGAGCGCTTACACATCGTATCTGGCACAGCGCAGATGCGGTCTTCCATCACCTTCTCCACCGGGATGAAGTTCAAAGAGGCTATTAATGCATATAAACCTGAAAATTATGACAACTAGAAATAAATTTGGCCTATTTTGTTTGACTGAGGCAAAAAGAAAAGAAGTCAAATGTGTCTTAAATGCATTCTTGTTTCCGAGAGGAAACTTGGGTTGGTAATGTCAGGAAGACCCTGTCTGTGTCTCTTGAAGTGTCCCGAAGGAAAGGATCTATTTGATGTCGGGCAGCTTTTCAAAGAGTGCACAATTAGGGCCAGCAATGCAAAAAATTACACAAGGAACAAGAAAGACTGGCAGACAAGTGACTGGAACACCCCGGCTGTGAAAAGTGGGGGTCCAGTTGGTCCAGTTGTGTGCCTTGGGGCCCCTAATTACAGATGCAACCTGTTGGCTTATCTTCAATGGCTTAGCAAGAAGATTACTTTCACAGTGGTTCCCTGATAAATGACTGCTTGCTCGTTAGCTGGCATTTCCTAACTCTGCTAGTTATGCAGCCTGAGTTAATTCACATCCTATTTAGTTCATAGGCCGAAGTTCAAATGGAACAAATTTTTGATCCTATTTGTACGGCTGTGTATAATTTCCCTCCTTTATGGTCAGAATAATAACTTCAAACCCAGAAAGAAACCAAAACTCTGAAACAGCAAAAAGCTCATTTACATTTATTCTGGGGCAAAACTTCTTTTGAACTCTGAATACAATTTCTTCTTCTTAATCACTTGCACCTTTATCTCTACAGTACAGTAGCAGTTCCTCAAATCTATATTGCTTTCCTACTAGGCCTATGCTATAATTTTACATATGTACCTCATTAAAACAGCAAATATTTTTTCAGTGTATTTAAAGAAAATAGATATATAAGCTCACTGGATAATGTGTGTTGTTAGAACTGGCAATGTTTTTGATAAAGGACAATGACATAATATGTCAAACCGAAGCCTGTCTTTAAAGGACTCCATTTATCATGACCTGAATTTGTAAGGTATATATCAGAAAATGTTTAGCCTGAAGAAATAAATAGAACTAGAGAATTTTTTTTCTGAAATGTTTGCTTCAACACTGTAAATTTTCAGAGAGCAGTAATGGCAGTAATGAATCAAGTGAATGTTTGATTTCAAGGGCTCCTTGGGATGATCTAGAATTACTCACCTAAACAGAAGCTGTACACAGCTGAGCTGTGTTGCAGTGGCATGTCTCAGTGCTCTTCTGGGATGGAGGAGACTGGAATGTAAAACCCTTCTGTTTCCTTCTTCACTTGCCCAGGAAGTAAGTGCCCAGCTATTACCTCCTGCACATTTCTGGTCCCATCCCCACCTTTTTCTTTTCCCTATGCTTCTTTTCAATCTGATTTTAAAAAGCCATCTCTCCTTCCAGCTGAGTGCCATAGCCTAGAGCTGAGTTTTGCTGTCTTTACTCAGTCTCCTTTTTGCCCAGGACACTTGCATTCCTGGATGTCCAGTTATTGCAAGGCATGTGGTGGACAAGAGGAAGGACCTCTCATCAATGTGCACCCCAAGCCCTGCAGCTGGGACTTTCAAATGTCCTTTAGTGAATACCTCTGAGGAGACAGAAAGCTGAATGCCACAGGCCAGGAGCCCAGTGACAAGAATTTGTCAGCCCTGCCAACACACAGATTTAGAGAAAATCAAATAGCAGAATGGCAGCTGATCATGCACTAGACATTTTCATTTCTGGACTGCTAAATGTTTTTATAAAATACTGTCTTGCAGAAAAGTCAGTAAATATTTTTTAATTTAAAAAAATCTACATGGGATATAATCTTAGTGTCATTTATGACTTACTAAGTAACTTTTATTCACTGTCTTTAGTTAACACCCATGAAACTTCAAAAATGTCATATTAGTCACCGGAGAGCTGCCATTTTATTCCCAACCTACATTAGAAACAAATGCAGAATTACAAGGAAAGCATTAATAAAAAATTGACACTAAAGACTGCAAGGACTGTTGCAAAGTGCATTTCCTAGTATGCATCAAGAGCTAAAAACATTAAAAATTCCATACAATTAATGCTTAATATAGTATGGCTTGATTTTTCAAAAAGAACAACATATTTTACACTAGGCCTAAAGCTGTCTCCATAAATAATTAACCATTTGAAAGCCCTAGATCAGTGCAGATGAGCAGAAACAGTGGCATCATGGTAGTTTTTACTAGAGCACCTCCCATGTTTAGGTGGTGACAAGTAAGTAAGGAACCTGGTCCTCCCTTTCTGAGGGAAGATTCACAAGTGATTTAAATTGACATGGAAGATTTAAAGCCAGTAAATGAACTGCAGAGGACATGAACTCACAGACGGCACAAGTGACCAACAAGGGAGCTGATTCTGCACCACAATTAAAACAAAAGAACACATTCCCTTCACTTTTTTTGTGAAGAACTTCTCACCTTTCCTTGAGGGCTGTAAGTAGGACAGAAAAACAAACCAGTAACTCATCTGGGGCATTTTTCCTCCTTCCTTTTCCTTTCTCTGCGATTGGTTTTCTATGTTCCTGAGGTTTATCTGCTGAGGTTCCTGGCACTCTATGCATGATGTTTTCACTCATTAGTCTTGCATTGCTTTCACGTTCTCTGACCACTAAAACCAAACTAAAACAAACCAAAAAGGCCACTGAGGAATATCTGGAAAAGCCAACAGGGCTGTTAAAAGAGACTGTACATTGCATAAATGAGAGGCCATTTGAGAAGAACAACCTCATGTCTTCTTAAGAAAAAGTGGCTTATTTTCCATGTAGTGGCATGCTTCCGAGCCTCCCAATTATATGCTTGTCAAACATAGAGCCAGAAGGTCACAACCACTTTACTCTCCCCACTGTACAAATCAGCCAATCAGAACTTCCACTTCTTAGTGGATTTCAATTATTTATGATGGCAAACCTAGTTTGAACAAATACACTTCTAGGCCTGAATCTGGAAGCTAAAAGGGAAAAAAATGGCACAACAACTCATTACAACCGGGCAACTCCAGACTGGAAAACAGAAGGAAGTTCTCCTAGCATGCCTTTGTTGGACAGCAAGTCATGGGGAATATAAAGCATCTGGCTTTCTTTACACTGTTTGAAGTTTTCATTTGAAGCTACACCATCCTGATATACTTCTTAATATTCTGTTTGGAAGTACAGCTGAGACACATGCAAACACATGCATATCTCCCAAACAGATAGACTGGGTCTAACATGTCAGACTAGATGTGCTATACAGCTCACCATCTAGCTCCTGCTGAAGCCTTGATGGGAACCAAAACAAGCATCTTATCAGTTATATCTGACCTGATCTGTACACTTGAAAGATGCCTTTGAGAATTTCTCAAAAGCAAGGATTGGAGTAAGCCATTCTTGTTTGGGAGTGCTGAGTGGTGGCCGCAGAGTGGGGAACCTGCCACAGCTCCCTGCCTCCGGACCATGAATCCATGTGCCCCACTCCCAGAGCCATTCCCCTTTGTCCCCAGGCCAGGTGCCTCCCTTAACAGCTGGTCTGTCTTGGTGCTGGCCAGGGACAAGCACCAACAACACACCCTCATTGTGCCCTGTGCTGACACCACAGGCACACAGCCTCTGGTTCACCCCTGGCACTCGAGCCTTGTGCTCTTGGGTCTGCGGATATGAGCTTTTCATGGGCCAGTGACCCTTGAGATACCAGGGTGAGTTGGCCAGGGAGGTACTGGGGCTCCCCAGGCTGTGGTGTTCTCTGAGGGTGTGTGTGCAGCTATTGTAATGTAACCCCACATTCCCTATGCTCCCCTATCCAAGAGCACACTAGATGACTGTTGGCTCAGAGGGACTTTCAGTTGGATCTCACATGGCTATTGTGGCTATAAGCCATATGGGATTCTGGATCAAAATTCTCTCATCAGAAGTAAGTTGTAATGAAACCTGTAATGACAAAGAATGTCACTGAAAATGAACGAGAGAAGACATTCTTATGAACTTCTCATTGATATAATGAATTTTTAAAGAAGAATGAACATGCTTCTGTTGAAGGAAGCAAGTGTCAGGTCCTGTGAAACTTTCCAGGTTCCAGAACAGGTTGTAGCTAAACAGTTGTTCTCTCCTGAACAGAAAAATAGAGTAGAAGGGCTATTCACCAAAGTAGTGACACAGTGTTTTGGACACAGTATTTCAGGTAAAAAATGAAGCAGACCTATTCTCTTGTTCCTGGGAAAGCCCTCACTCTTCCTTGGCTTTGGAAAGACTCATTTACAAAGAAGTAAACCCAGCTGTACAATCCAGCTAAGAAGAAAAACCTCATCCCTAATGCCTGTCTGCAAATCCCTGATGAGTTGAGGGGATGTTCCCAGGATGACATGGGCACAGGAAGTCCCCACCTGCCTTCATGGAGCTCAGACCCAGTTCACACCTGCAGGAGACCTGCATGGGAAGGCACAGGGTTTGAAAGGACTGTGGGCTTTTTGACCTTGTTACAGGGGATGTGCACGATGTGCCCAGAAGGTACCCACAGACCCTGGTTAACCAGCATATGCCCCAGGATGGGGTACAGAGCCCGGAACAAAAAAGAAGGGCACAACGAAGGGAGTTTCACCCACTCCACATTCTCAGCTTAGTGCTGGTCAGGGTTGGACTCCACCTGTCACATGTTTTCTCCACATTAGATACATGAACAGATGATGAGTCTTGTTCCCTGAGCTTTCATTGTGAGGGCTGTTTATGCGAATTGCTGGGCTTGGGTTTTTCATGTTTTATCTCCTCCCATATGATTGCAGAGTCAGGATCACTCTGCATTTACGGTTGGCCTTTTGGGGGAATATTGAGTAATGTTCCCACTTTTGAACTGGCTTGCTCTGAAACAGCTCCCAGAAAGCCGCTTGTCAGGAAGAGCACCGCGTTCTCCACAGTGCTGTGAGCAGAACAGCTCCCTGCCTGCCACCCGTGGGGATCTGCGCCTTTCACTGGGGCCATCCTACTGGGGCTTTGTCCTTCTCATTGGCAACACTCTGGAAACTGAAAAAAGGCCTATTTATCCCCTTGCTCATTTAAATGCAGACAGGCTAATGCTGTTGCTATTTAAAGTAATGGCAGTCAGCAGAACAGATGCTTAGGACCTGAGTGCTGGACTATCATTAAAAGATATGGTCTATGATTAAAAGATATTTTTCCTGTGGGAAACTGCAGCCCTCTGGATCTTTTTGACTTATTAAGAAAGTTTTGAGCTACCATGTCTCTCTAGTAGAAATAAAACAATGCAAACTTGCTACTGATGCCAGGAGCATGTTCTTTTCATTCCCACTAATGTTTCTGGATCTTCAGACTATTCTGTTTTGATTCTTGTAGCTAAGTGACTTTGAGTAGAAAGAATGAAGCATCTTATGTTGTTGTATATTGAGATCTTAATTTCTTGCGAGTACCTACAGGTACTCTTGACTTTACCCTGTGATTTCGTAATATAATATAATGTAATGTCATACAATATATAATAAATTCTATTTTCCACTCTGACTTCCTCTTGTACACTATTTTCTAGATAAGAGGTCATTCTGGGTGCTTTTAGATTGATAATTTCAAGATACAGAATGGATTTGGCTGCACACATTTCCTTGAAATGAGCAGCAACTGTGTTTCTAATTTAATGGAGCGATTCTGAAAAATTGCATACTTACAGCTTATTTTTAACAAAGGAATTATTTCCTTTCAGGAACAAATCCTCTGTAGCATGGGAAGCTGAAGCATGTAAGCCAGTTCCTAACTACATCAATTCTCACCAGAAGCAAATCTAACAGTGTGTATTCTACATTTCTTTGGTTAATAATGTGAATCAAGTTCTATTTGGTAAATAAAAAGATATGTGTTGCAAAAGTTTTCCAACATCTCATTTAGAGTGTAATAAACTGTGTGTTGTTTGCTAGCCTTGTGGCTCCTCTAAGTTTCTGATCGTATGCTATCAGAAAAATCAATATCTCATTTCTCACATCAGCCAGATGGATAGGTCAGGCAAGGGCTTTAGCCAAGCCTTTGTGCCATTCTGACAGGGGAAAAAACATGTTTTCCCTATTTCAAGCTCTACTGTTTACAAGCAGCTATTGACAGCTTTGCAGTACTTTCTCTCAGTAAGATCTATCACAGCAGAACTTTGAATTCTTGCTGGCTCGGCTGTATTTCTAATACCTCCTCACTTACCAAGTACAGCTATAAATTCTTCAAGTGGTTAGTTTTGCATGTGCTCACTAAATGTTGAGATTAGCCACGTAATAAAGGACGTGTTCTGAATTTACGGTCAGCCTGACCTAGGTTGATCCTTCCAAAAAAAGGTGTCAGGAGATTTTGGCTTACAAAATCCTGGCAAGTACACTGCCAAGCCTGCTGATGAAATTTGTTTCCCTGCATGGCTGTATGGCACAGCTCTTTATATCTGTTGCAAAACAAGTTGGTGGAGAACCAACTGGCAGTAGAAATGGTTTGTTTATCTGCTCTGTGGATGTCATGGTACACATTTAAGTAAAGGGTAATTTTCAATACCAGGACCTGGGAGAATACTAATATTCATATAAAGAGTATTTTCAAAATGAGAAGAGAAATGAAAAAAGTTATATTTTGTAACTCATTCACTAAATTTAAAACATTATTAGTGAAAGCATTGATTTTTGACTTGTATGCACGATACATCATAATCACATCCAAATAAAAGTATTAAAAGATAATCAGACCTTGTGATTGCCAAGTGAATCATGCAATGTATGGGAATATCAAATAAGAATTATCCTTTTAGCTCTGGTTGGCGGTCCCACTCGCAGTGCTTATTATACATTACTTTTTCCACAGAGACACTGCTTGTCAAAATAAAACCCCTGAAATTATTTTCCCTCTGTATTAACAGTGTCTGAGTGCATGAAAAGTCCTCCACAACAGTTTCTTCACCGTTATGTCACTGCATATGAGATCGTTGCAAAGTTTGCTTCAAGAAAGCCAGTGCTGGCATTTAGTGAATCTAAAGCACTATCAGTATAGTAATAGTAATAGTAATTCCCATGTAATACAAGAAATTTAAAATTCAAATGCAGGTACTCCATTTTCCACATGTCACCCTCAGGAGAGCTACAGAGGCAGCTCAATTCACAAAGGGAATTTGTGTGCAAATGCAGACCCTTCACAGACTGGTGGAAAGCAGCAGAATACAAACAAGACCTGTGCAACACTTTTATAATAATCCTCTTAAAACCACGACCAGTCCAAGTCCTGTGATGAAACTAGAACCTCAGTCTGGGTCTTCCCTCTATTTTGCCATACCCAGTTCCCTCAGAGCTGGAGCTCTCTGGGGAAGCCAGCCCATGTGCACACCCAGAGTGACAACAGCCCCCCTGGGCTGAGCTTGGTCACCCCGGGGCCTCGTCAATGCAACCCTACATTGTGTGTTTTATTACAGTGGAACTCTGTAAGATCAAGGGTGTTACCCTTCATTTCCCATTGGGTTTTTAGGTCCAAAATTTTAAACTGACACCAGGAAGTGCCAACCCAAAGCAATGTTCCTGTGACCCTCAGAGAAAGAAACCAGGAGCAAACAATGCCACAGTCTTCTCTGATGGCTGCACAAAATTATGAAACTTAGTGGCACTGCATAGAGCTTCTTAAATGACTGAGGGAAAGTTATGGGAGCCAGGTTTAGGTTTGAGGAATTAAATATAGTGAGGTATGGATCAATTTTCTTTCCAATTGTAACTTATGAAGTGCAACTGATTCAGAAGAAAGGTTCTGTTTTGTCTGATCCCAGATGAAAGCTCAAAATCAATGACACCATACATCAACACAGGCAAAGACAGAATAGAATGCTCTCTACTGTACTTTTTGAAGCTTACTTTTGTTAAGCATAAACTGTACTATTCTTATGGAAATGAAATTTAAAGATCATTTTGTCAGAGACATCACAAAGTGCAAAGAAACAACATTTGCACAACTCATTTTTAGCTGGTCCAACTTCAAGGCAGAAATCAGAGTTAAGAAAGGAAAATAAACCATGACATGAGAGCAATGCTTCCTCCTTTTCTGGATGATTGCATGCCCAGATTACACTTAAAATTCCCAGGGGATGTACAGATTGAGATGAAATATTGGTTTGGTGTAACGGCAGCATGGAGATCATAGTTATAAGCTATTTTTGTAAATCATAAATCAGTGTCTGAGCACCAAACCATGGGAGTCTAGCATTCAATTCATATATTATCACTAATTAGAATTTTTTACTTGACAATGTATCATCATTCATGCAAGTAGATATAAGCTATTTTTTTCACCCATAACCACACAACTTGTGCACAAGACAATGACTCCTGAAAACTGTCAAGCATAAATAAGAAAAAGGATATTTTCGTTATTGGTAATACTGTACCCAGTTGAGAAACTGTTTCTTCTCATTACAACCCAGGGCACTGGACAATTCTTTTCCCAAAGAGTTTATTTTTCAACAATGAAAGGCAAGCAGAGATTCTGAGAATGAGACACAACAGCCAAGAATTGAGACTGAGCGACAGTGTGCAGTCAGCATGTTAACTCAATTCTTTGTTTTCTTAAAAGTGGAAACACCTGAAAGTGCTGTAAGTGAGGATGAGGTAAAGGGGCTGTGAAAGAGAATCTTGACAGCCTTGTAACAGGTGACTAATTAGCATGGAGGAGGAAATACTTAAAGTTCATTGTGCTGCTTTGACTTGTTTCCTAAACTGTTGGCTGTCTTCATCAGTTAATTTTCAGCATTTCTCAGCATGTGCCCTCATCCTCAACATGCATCTGAGAACATCGCCTCTGGAATTGGGTTCTGCAGAGCATGCGCCAGCACTTTCTCTCTGAAGTCACAACTCATCAGTCTCTCACAGATGTCACCTGGCATCAGCCGCAGACATGATCCGCACTGCAGCCCCTGCTGAAGTTTTATCAGCAGTTTTATCCCTGCTCCCCTGGCTGAAGATGTCTTTTTGATCTCCTATGCTGCATTCATTTTCTTCCTTTCCCATGTCTATGTGGGCCCAAGCATGGCACACTTATTCTGTGCAGGTCTATCTCAAATTACTCTTGCAGTGTTTTGGGGTGGGTTTTTTGGAAGGAATGTGTCCTTCCCACTAACATTATGATCAAGCTGCAGCAGCTCCAGCTAGCTGGAATCACTCTGATATAACAGAGAGGAGCTCAGGAGACAAAATGGGCTGAGCTTCGTCTCAGTCCCTTGCCTTTAGCTGTGTTCACCACAGCCTCCTACATTACAATAAAATCCTGCCAATCATCCTGCACTGGTGAGCAAGATCAACACTGCCAGCAGCAGCCTGCCCAGATGGTGTGAGCCAGCTGTGTGCAGCCAGCATGGTGACATCCATGGGCACTGTGGGCTGTGGGGGGGTTTGTGGGTCTGTTCTCCTGGTAGATGGATTAGTGGGCAGGGTGCATGTAGAGCACCCATGTTTCCCCAAGGTGGATGCATTGACAAACAAGCATTCCAGAGGAGGGATGGTACACCTAACCATGCATGTGTGTGTGTGTGTGTCCATGTCTAAAAGTTTGGGGGATTAGTCACGGAAGGATACTTGGAAATCTCTATGTGTTTCTCAACATTTGTTAAGTGTCTTGAATTGTGGTTTATCTGCTGTGTTGCTGATACCAATCTTAAATGTGTAGTTGAGTGCTTGCCAGTTCCTAGATGCTGTCAATAATCAGATAAATGTCTTCTATCCCCTCTAACATATCTTGGAGAGCTGAACATCCTCCCTGTGAGACACCCTGTGCTGTCCCCCATACTGTAACCTCACAATCTCTGAAGTCACGGAGTGGGGTTGCAGAAGATGACCTTGCAATCCAACCTTAGGAGCCCAGCAGCACTAGCTTCCACTCTTCCCTCACGTTGACAGTGAGAGTAACTAACCTGATGCTGTCTGAGATTCAGGAGCATTTGGCTGGCTCCAGCACAGATGGCCAGCTGGTTCTGAATCTCACAAGTACCCTGGTGGACAACGTAATGAAATTGGAGCTCATAGGGAAGAGGTTTCCTGAGCTGGCTTGAGGACGGTAATGCTGAGCTGGACTATGACAAGAGTACGGCTTGTACCAACCAGGCTGTCTACACCTCCAAAGCCAGGAATTTCCACATAGAGGGTCAAACACCGGAATGAGGCCCTGGCTAACTGAACAGCATCTTTGCACTGGACTAGGAGATGTGGGGTCAGAATTTTTCCAGTGTGGAGGAAGTCTTCATTTGCCAGTGTCCATGTGCTCTGTTTTTATCCCATTCTCCTTTTCACATACATCATATGGCAACCAGGGCTTTGCAATGATCAGTCATGCTGTACAGAAAGCAGTATTTGAGAGTGTAAGTGGTTTCCTGTTGCAGTCACCAGTCCCCTGGTGGGCTGCGGCAGTCTAATGCCCATCAAGCCCTGGCTATCCAATGATGGGAATGCCAGGATGCTGAGGACCGCCCTGAGGGCGGATCCGAGGGCGGCACTGAGGAATAAAGACTCCACAAGCAGTATCTGTAAAGTGAACATTTGTTGCACAGAAAAGTTTCAACAATCAAGACTCTTCACTGGATCCATGTGTGATAATATCTTTCAACTCTTTTCCTTGCTTTCTCTTTCTTTCTTTACTTTCTTTCTCTTTCTCTCTTTACTTTCTTTCTCTTTCTCTCTTTCTTCTCCTAACTTTTTCTCAAAATATATTGTAAGCCAGAGTAAAAAGATCCAGTCAATGCCTTGTTGTGTCTGGGTAAGTTCACGTTGGCTAAGTTAAAGTTGGCTAAGTTTGCTAAGTTAAAGTTTCTGAAGTGCCTTACATTGCCTGTATGTTGTTTTAAAATTTTCCAAGTGCCTTGTTCTACCTTAATAGTCTAAAGTTTGCAAGTAGAAGTTTGTTATTGAGCCTCCTGAGAATTTCGGTTTTTCTCTCACACATCACACAGACTGAATCAAACGACCTAAAACTGCTGAGTGGACTTGGGAATAACACAGGGTCTGCTGGGAACCCTGAAATTTAGTCTACAGGTCATAGATGGTTGCTGCCTTAAACTAGTTATTACTGAAGTTAGACTGTGCCAGTATGTGGAAACAGGACTTTTGAGCCAAAAACTCCAGTGGTCAGACTTTGTTTCTTCTTCAGCTTGGAAGCTCTACCTCATCCAAAGGTCATTTACCCCTTACACATGCATTAGTCTTAGCCTTGATGTACTGCAGCATGCTGATGCTTCCTGTAGGCTACCAGATGTCACAGTCCTGACAGAAAAGAGGGAGGAAGGCTGAGAGTTGGAAAAATTATTTTTTAATTATAAGAACAAGTACGTGTAAAACACTTCAGTTCACAATCTTTTCATCTAAAGTTTAAATCTGTATTTTGCCACCTACATATATATTCATGTTCTCAAAAGGGTTGAGCACCCACATCCATCAAGACATGCCAATGCAGTACACTTTTATAACAGATTTTTACTGCTGTAACTCAGTCCTTTTCCTCCATTTCCAGCATTGATTACATCTTACTTTCCTGTAGAAGTGCTCTAAAAAGTCCAAGAAAGCCATTTTAAAACATTAAAGAAGTTATCGTCCTGACCCTTCTTACCACGAATACTCTGTGCCCCTCACTGCTGTTTGAACAGATTGCTGCTTTAGACACTCAGCTGCTGATATGCTCTTGGTAGCCTGCTACTCTCTGGTGTTTGATCCTCCTACACGCCCTACTTGTGTCATATCTGATGTCTCTCTAAGAAGTGTATATACTTGGATCCAGGTGCCTGCTGACATATTACTTTTTAACCCTGGTAAGCCATGACACTGCACAAGAAATTCAGTTTGGTCTTTCTGTGAGATAAAGACTGCTCAAGCAACCGACTCCTGCAAGTCATGGAGTATGACTGGTAACATCTCTAGGCTAATTAGATCCTAAAAAGAAAATTATGCGTTTCAGTGCTACCATGGATAACCATCCTCATCACCAGGAGAAACCTCGCAGTTAGAGCAAACTGGAAGTGGGAGCTCACAACACTATGGGCAGTTTAAAACTCTTCAAGCACTGCTGTGCAGTTTCAGTGACACCCCAGGAAATCCCTCATGTCCTTCACAAGAAAGGTTGCCCCTCAAGTCAGTCCAACCAGCATCTCTTTGCACTTTCCCCATGGCTGCAGCCATCATCTCCCTTGCTGGGATATGCAAGGTGCAACACTTTTTGAATTAGGAAACACAATAAATTGTTTGGAATTGACTTAATTTTTCCAGTGTGACTGAGGTTCCCAGTGCTGCTGAAAACCATCGTATGGTACCCCAGGGTGCCTCCCAGTAGCTAACTCCTGGGAGCACCCTCCAACCCATGCAGCTGCTCAGAAACTTTCTACGGTGGAATTAATTCTGTTGCATGGCTTCAGGGGCTTTGTGAGGAGGTGCTTCTCCATAACAGAGCTCACATCCCTCAGTCAAAGGCAGTCAGAGAACACAAATGCACTTTCGCCTCTAGGGTGAATGCAGGGCCATTGCTTAAGGCCACCATCCTCTTGAGTCCAGTGGTCTGTGTAGGAAGTTAATAATTGATTAGACAGCAGGAACAATTCAAAGAAGTGATGCAAAACAAGCCAGAGAAAGTGTGGTCAAAGCTGTACATAGAATGCAATAAGTATCTGCAAATCCTTTTGCACCACAGGACCTACGTCAGCTCTGCCCACAAAGCTGGCTTCTCAGGCCACCTGCAGCAAGGACTGAGAAATTTGTTCTTTTCCTGTAAATCTCCAGACTGTGCTGGGGGTGCAAACCAGACCACTCACACCAATCCCAACTGCAGATCATTCTGGGAGGGGAACACTTATTTCTTTCAGAATTAAATTGCAAATCTGCTCACAGTTCAAAGTCATTCATTCTACCAAAACAAGAACATTGCTGAAATAACTTTGTGTCCTAAGATGTAAGCTACTCAGAATAGAGAACATGACTTTTTTATATTACAGTTACCTGAGAGGCTAATGAGTTTTAGTTTCCTCCCTATTAGATTTTTTAGGCATTTTTTTCCTTCAGAGTTACAACTCTGATTGAAAATGTTGCTATGCTATCTGGTAGACCTCCCAAGCTGCAAGAAAAAAATATCCAGGCTTTTCTCTCAACAAGAGTGTCCAGTTTATGTTATTAAAACTCGAGGCATCATTGGATTGATCTCCAAAAAGATTCAGTCAGCAGGACAAAATTCTAGCAGTCCCGCATTCCCCAGTATTATTCAAAGTAAAGTTTTGGCTCAAGCAACTAGGAGGAAGAAAATCTTAAGTCTGGATGATAAAGCTGCCAGCAGATACATGTGTTTAAAAGTGTTTGTCCCACCACCTACCTTCCACCATTCCCTACATCTGCACCGATTGACCTCGATCAGCGAAACACTCCAGCCTGGCTGTGTGCAGGCGGATATGTAGCACAGTACTTGTCACTTTCTGCTGCTCACATGTGCTCTCACTGGGCTAATGTTTCCCCTCATCTTGTCCCTAAAACCAGTATTTATTACTCTGATACTGGCAGACTTTCATGTCAGACGAGACTGTGTATCAGGACTCTAGGTGCAGAATCCCATTACAAACAGATTGTTATTTTACAGGTCTCTCTGTTTCATCATTCAAGCGAAAATTAATGCGTTCATAGTGTACATGACAGGAACATGTTAGCAGAATACTTCTTGTTGCTTGTCTTTTGAACTTCTAGCATTGCTTCTCAGTGACACTTGATAGAGTTGAAGGAAAAACATAATCCAGTATAAATTTTGAAGTTTCCATCGCAAAAACACTAGCAGTCTTTGCTATTACTGTGAAAAGAAATTTAACTACTTCCCTTTTGCAAAACATCATTTGCAAAAGAATAATAGGATGCCACCATTTGAGCTGATAAAAGAATGGCTTTGTAACTTCTTTGCACATTACTTGCTGTTGCTTGAAGGACTGTTGAAGTCTGTTTTCCAGATCACAGTATCTGAAACCAGACTGGTTTCTTCTGGAGGAAATCCCAAAAGGCAGTTGAGGAAGGAGTGAGGTATTTCCACTTCCGATGGTGGTTACCCTGAAGCAGTTTCATGGCATGAGACAACGGGAATCTGCTGCTTGCAAAATGGATTTCTGATTTCAAAACCTTTATTTCTCCAGTGGAAATTTATGCAAGGGTGAAATATGCCTATTGCTGTTCCTGGGATGTTCCATGCCATGTCCATGTGTACATGAATCACATGGAGAAAAGAAAACATTTGACATCAACAAACTAAAAAGACGAATGTCCTAATAAAATAGGCAAGCAGGGGGATACCTGATGTATGAAATTGAGCAAATGATTTCATGTCTTAGCCTTTTAATTTTCCCCTCTACTTTCGCATTTCTTTTGCACTGCAAAGTCTTCAAGCAGTTCTTTTCCAGTCTCTGTCGTTATATTTGTCTGAGAGACTTACATGCGACAGTGGTGTCATTACAAGTGCAATACAGTGAGTGGGTAGTTTTAGTAAAGTACATTTTTCTGGTGACCACAGAAGATGGGGCAGAGAGATCTCTAGGAAAGGTCTTGTAAACTGCCTGGTTCAGTTTTCCAAAAAGTTGGTGGATATTTCTGTGGTGCAAAGTTGGAGCCTTTAAAACACCAGGAGGGACATTTGGGCTATCTGTATTCATTCCTCCATGTGCAATTTGAAAGGCACTAAAATACATCCAAATGAAGCAGACACCTTTGAAGTCTAGTCAGACCAGTGTTACACTGTGTCTTTGTGGCACTCCTCAGAGCAACAGGGCTACATGGTTCAGGAGCAGTGACCCAGAACAGCAATGTAGCTCACTTGGATGTGAGCTTCTATCTTTGAATGCTCCTACATGACTTTCAAAAACCTCTTGGCACTGACTGGTTCCTAACTAAGGACCTGTCACCGTGCTCTCTTAGGTGGTAGAGGTATCACCTAGGCTTGAAAACTGAAAAAAACCCACTCAATTTTTTAAGTTCAACAACACACATTTCCATGGAGGTTTCATTAAATACTACACACTAAGCCTACCTGTAGTTGACAGGTTCAACAAATAATTACACTGGCCCTTGCAGGCAGACTTACTATTAAAATGGAGCAGGAGGTTACTGCCAACTTCTGTTGCATCTGCTTTAACTGTTTTTATAGAAATAACAAACTCTTTAGACCTTGGAATCAATATTTCTTTTTTATTTGAATGAATGATGTCAGAAGTCTCTCTAGAACCCCACAGAAAGAGTTTGATTGCTGTCCCCTTTGGGATTATTTTTGAGGAGTAGCTTTGCTATGGATCAGCAGGTCAAAAGTTATGGAAAGGGTGAAAAGGGACTAAAGAGGTGGCACAGATGAAGCAAAAATGGCTATATTGTCTACTCATAATTTAACTTTAACCTTGCAAAGATTTTGGAAGACATTATGTTTTCTTATAGCTTCATGAAGCGAAAATAGAAATTTCTCCAGTAACCATGGAAACATGGAAACAAGGACTACTGGAAATTATCTCTACTTGTGGGATGAGGTTTGTGCTGTCATTGGATGACAATAAAGTTAAGCCACATGTGCATCCTCAGCAATGCTGCCACAGCCGACAGGGAATGAACCTTGCAAAAGTCCTCAAACATCTGGAGCAGCTGGAGCCACTGCAGTTCTGGAATATATAAACTCTAGCTGCTGTTGGCTCAAGCTATCCCTGCTTTCAGCAAATGATTCTGTGAACACTTAAATACTGAAACTCTAACCATGTCTGAGTACGTGTTTTGTTGACCAAAAGACCTAATAGCCACCAGCACACCAACTGCCCTTATGTGCCTTCAAAGCTCTCCAAGGAAAGGTCAGCAAGGCATGCAGTGTCTCAGAGCAGCCGCCATCGGTGTTTATCCCTATTGAAAGGGAGGGAGAGAGACACAGATGGTGCTGAATCAATAACAGCAATTACGGGCCTTCGGAGGGTAACTTGCGGTTTAGGTCACTAACAATACAAGTTTATTGGAAATAAAAACAGAAGACTGAAATGGACTTTCGGGGGGAAAAACACAGAGAAAAAGGAAGAGGAGAAGGAATCTGATATGAAGAGAAAGGTTCCAGATGTCACAAACAGCATGAGAGCTGTGTCTATAACCTGCCTGCAGGAATCAGATAAGCTGCTCTTCTGCGCAGCCCAGTTGCTACATATTAAAGGAAAAGCATGAGATTAGAAGCATCTCTGTGACTGTGCTGCTGATATAAGATATATTTCTGAAATTATTTGATTTTGCCACTTCACTCCTCTTTGCAAAACAGCTGGATTCATGCTTTCCTCTCTCCAAAAAGGAATTTTCTCTGGGGAGTACCAGCCTCATGGAGCTTCTCTCTTACAATTTCTTTCCCACTTCCTTTTCAGAAAACTACTCCATTCCCCCAAACAGTGAAAAGTTGCTGACATCCTCCGTGCAGAGGAAGTGTTAGGAGGGAATTACAGTGGTGTTAAAACCTAGTCACCCAGAAGAGCTACTCACCCAGAAATCATCTGGAAGCTGGGAAATGTTTGTGAGCATTTGGGAACAGGGACTTGCTGCTTCTGTTTGAATATCTGAAGGGAATGGAAAAGATTTCTAGTGATTTCCTGTCTCTCCATTTGTCATCCCTTTGTGTTCCTATGAAACAGAACTTCTATTTATATTGATTTGCTTCTGAAATGGTCACATACGTGACATTCTTCACCTCAAGACTATAAAACTGACAGACCAGACTCCCCCTTTTGCCTGTACTTAGTTGTCCTTCTTGGAGCTGTATATTAGGCATTGCAATAACATGCCACAGCACACTCAGGGAGCCCAGGCTCCCCAGAGGACACAGGGAAAGGAAGAACTCCTTTGTTATTTGCAAGTTAGAGTGGATGGACAGGACAGAGACCTTATGGCAGAAGAACTGCTCTGTCTGGTGCTGGCAGTGGCACCTCTGTTGATAAAGGAACTGCAACTGTTTGTTAACAAATGCAGTTTGAATCTTTGCATGTTGCTACCCATAATCCCAAGCACAGGGCCATGCAAACATCTGACAAAAGTGTTTCGTCTCCATCCTGTGCCAGGAAGCACAAAGTGAATCACCTTCATATTCACAGAGTGGTCTATCACCTTCACACTCACAGTGTGGTCTAACTTTTATGGTTCTTTCAATCTGCTCAAAGTTTAAGCTGGTTACTTTTAAATGCAACATAAAAAGTTGAAACACTTTGCTTGCAGGACGTAACTACTTCAAATTTATAGTCTGAGATAAAAAATCCTCTCCCACTGAGCCCCTTCTAGAAGGTTGTTAAAATTAGGGCCAGTGTAAAAATCTGTTACATCTTTTACTAGTGGGTCATAACCTGTTCACTTGTGGGAAAATGAGCTTGCCAGTCTACTAAGGAACTGAATTGCTGCCTTCCCAGTCTTTGTGAGGTGTTTGCTCTTTGTATCCAGGGGGTTGTCATGATGGATGCTATTCAATGTACGAAAAGCAATAATTCAACACATACTGTAATACAGTGCAGTAGCCCAAAGTATGATGATACTAGCTGGAAAGGAAAGAAATCTTTTAAAACAGAAAAAAAATTAGTTTCTGCATAAATTAGACAAAGAAATAACTCGGCAAAGCAGATAGTGCAATTACCTGCTCTTTCTTTGGTCTTATATTTTCTCTGCAAAATAAGTAGAGGCAGAGGAGATTAAACAACCTGGAATAAGTAACTGATGGAGCAATGTAGCACAAAAAGGGCAGTAGTAAATTGACTCGAGAAACTCAGCAGTTTTCCCAATAAAATCAAGTAATCCCTAGGCTCCTAACATACGTACACATATACATTTTATACATGTGGTTTTTGAAGATACCTATACACTTATATTCATATAAGTATGAATATTTTATTTAAGGTACTTTCTACAAAAATTCTTACCTTCTATTTGCTTCATGTCATTTCCATCTCAGTAAAGATAATTGTTGAGAGTGCTAAGGCAATTTATGGGCACCTGTGGGCTCATAAATCTTATATGCTCATCCTAGAGGTTGTCTTATATACATAGACTATATTAGGTGGTTTCTATCATCCATCACTGTACAATGTATCTATGGTAAAAAACAGAGGTGTTGAATTAAATCTGATCTTTGACAAAGCAGACACAGGCCAGCCCTGTAGTGATGGCAGCTGCTAGATGGTTCATTATAGAGGGCAGAATGGAGATGTGTAGTTTGTGAAAAAACTGACACTTCCTCAACTTTCTCCTCTCCTGTGGATTTTTCGACTTCCTCAGGAAAAGAAACAAGAGCCTAAAAAATTTGTCCAATAGTTGGGCTTTCAGAAAAAGGTCAGATTTCCATATTCATGTCTCAGTTGTGGGTACTAGACTAGAAAGCAGTTCAGACTCTTTTGAGTTAGCGAAGCATTTCAGAATAATAAAAGTGAACAACAGTTGACAACACTGAATCTGCTTGGAGGAGGAATATTTCCATTCTGAGAAGAAGACTGAGAATAACTCTGCATTAGCAGCACAGCTCAGGAATGCAGTTGCGATTGTGCTCACTTACTCTCCTTTAACTCAGATCATGTGGTCTCTGCCGCTATCGTTCAATCACTCTATTAGGACCAAATAAGAGCTAAACAGATGTAAAACCCTGAAATGCACAAACTGTGGGCACTGGGTTCTCAGCCCCAACTGTTTCACTCCACAAACCTGTTCCTGCTGGGTTGCACTACTTAGTAATGCAGAGATAAATGATGGAGGTACTGAATCATCTTAAGTTTGAGAAGCCTGAGTTAGGTGGCCAGGCTTGCCCCAAGCACTTTCTGAAACAGAGATTTGGGAGCTGAACACCCTAAGCACTGGAAGTGGAGAATGGAAATACTCCTCTCTTCTTCCATCTATGTGATTACAAATGAGACTCCTACATGGCTGAGAAGTCCTTTCTCCATTAATTAATTAGATGAGTTGACCATGGCGAGTGGTTACACTGAATCTTTAAACTTCTTACGAATTCATGATATCAGCAGTGTCTATGTTCAACCATTAATTTAAATACTCATGCAAAATCTAGGATTACTTGATGCTTTTCTCTCTTTCATGACAGCTTATAATGACCTTAAAAGCATTAACTCAATGCGAGGTCAAGGAATTATTTTAGCTGTGAAATCAGTTGCTTAATAACAGTTTCCTCAGAGTCAAGTAATCATGCAGGCTGTAAGGCTCAAGCAATTCTTTCATTTTTCTGGCTACATATTAATGTATTTAACTACTACTCTGCACAAATACAGAAAAGAGTTAACGAGAGATTTTCAGTACTTGGGTTTAGAGTGTCCAAAACATACAGAGAAGCATGTATTTGCGAAATTAAACAGCTATTTCTGTAACTACTTAAGAAATCAAATGCTGTTTGAATGTCAAACATCAGTATACCACCTCTTATACAGTACAAGCAGGAGCTACACTGTTTTATTATTACTTATTAATGGCTTGTCTTTGATTGTATTGTAAGTCAATTTAAAAAGTTTATCGGCTGCAGAAGGCAAAAGTGAGTTGATTTGGGTTTAGTCATAATTTTTAATGGATAAAAAATTAGTATGATTATAAAGTGAATTTTTTCCTGGTAAAATATTAAATATTTCATAAGCAAAATACTTGATTTTGACATCACTGTGATGCTGTCTGTCTTTTTTAGTGTCAGAAATATTTATGGATTTAAATTGGGCAATGCATGGGTAAAATGTTTTTAAAATTGCAAAACTAACAGAATGTGTTCCTGCCTCATAATAAACAATTGTTCAATGATGTTTATTAAAATAGGCTCTCAAGTGACAGTTAATACATGCATAGTTCTATTATGCATGCTAAATTCGGTATTCTGAAAACTTAAAAGCAAATAGATCAAAACCAACAGAGATAAAAAAGTCACAAAGACAAAATACAGCAACACCAGAAAGTGACAGGGAAATAATTCAGTCTTAAAAATGACTTATTATTGGTAACTTGTAACAACAATTTTATAGAACTAAATTACAGGCAAATCAGAGTTTCTGATGTTTTAAATATGCAGTTTCTCTAGTGCATGTAGTTTGATCATACAGCAGAGAAATTCACATCAAAAACCCCAGTTTCTCTCTGTTTCTGATTCCAGGTTATGAACACTCATGGATAACTAATGAAGGGAAAAAAAAGGAAAAAAAAAAGGAGCAATACAATTCAACTATTAATTTGTTTTAATTAAAAGCCTTAAACATTTCGTCAGTATTTTGAGAAATTAGACTACATGCAGTGTGTTCTTATGTACATTTCACATATATCCAGACCATATCTGCACTAGATTGCAAAAATACTGGATTTAATGGGCTTTGTGTCCTTTACTGTAATCACTCTATTGGCTCTTTGATGTTGCATGGGGTTGGTGTGATGATGGAAAGAGTTGCTTCAACCATGTATTTTCACCTCTGTTTCTAAAAGGTGAAGGGCAAAACTTCTAATCAAGGAGCAGTTTATCTTTAATTAAGAAAAATATAATTAGGCATTATCACATAATTGCTATTACTGATGGAGAAACTCATATTTTCACAACTAGTGACCCATACTGTATTATGTCTCTGCTGTTTACTGCATAATAAATCTGTATTTGTGTTTGGCAGCTAGCCAGAGAAATTAAAAGGTAATCAACATGCTTCTCTGCAGTCTGGTCATCAAAATCTCTGATTTCACAGATGAGTAAATAACAAAGTCAAGTTGTGATGCCCTAACAGAAAAGCTTCTTTAGGAATAAGTATATTTACCTCCTCTGTCAAGACATCAAATGATACTTGAAACAACCATATACAAAAAGTTAGCAAAACAGATGAGAAGAACTGTGCTATACACCTGGTGTTGAGTTAAAAAACAGTTTAATGTCTCAAGGCACCACCACGGTAGAATTTTATACCTGCAAGTAATCATCTAATACACTATTATACAGTTAAGGTAATGTATTAATAAATAGCTTGTGCAATTTTGGGAAGCAATCTATAAAGGAATGTTAGATATACAATAGGCACGTACTATAATACAAATAAAAACCAAAATTCCTAGAAAAAGCATGCTGAGCACCTCTTGGTATAGGTTGAGTTTCTTATTCTAAACACTATGTAAATCTTAACTTACAAAAGGTAAAACTGAAATCTTGGAGTAACTGCTTATTTAAAGTGATTTTCCTGGGTATTTGCCTCTATGTCACAGGATTATTCTTAGGGACAGAGGGCTCTGGAACTGGCTGTAAAGGGCTGTCTTGTTCATTCAGTTGTGCGTTCAAGTTTTCAGAAGTTAGGAGAGAAGAATTAAAAACTATTTCACTTAAGTCTGATTTTATGGATACCAGATGTGGTTCTTGAAAATTCAATGGTTCTTCTAACACCTGTGTATTTTCTCGTGTCATTCCCATATCTGATGGTGACTTCCGTTTCATTCTTGTGTATGATTTGTCTAAATTCTCCATGCCTTGGTCAGTTTTCTGAAATCGCCCAAAGAACCAGATGAAGAAACCAAACAAAGCAAAAGCCAGCAAACTCGGAATGAAAGCCAGGCATTTAACATCAAGGCTAGAGCCTGTGAATCTGCTGTGCAGGAACATGTCCCCTTCGGCATAGGTCCGGTTCGTCAATGGGTTAGTGTTATTGGATCTCCACTCCCAAGATAACTTAGTTCTATTAAGGTCTTTCAAGCTCTCTGAGTCCTTCACCGTGTAGATCTTCTGTCCAGGACCAATATATTGACCATATTCATGAGGTTTGTAAAATATTTGGTTCTTCCACATATTCAGATCCAAGATTAAAACAAGGAAGATAATTCCATAGTTAAACCATTTGCCTGTTTGGGAAAAGAAAGTTCTGTCATCTGATATATCCATTTTAGAAGCAGTACAAATGCCATCATATGTAAAAGATACTCAGAGAAAAGAAGTTCTTTTTTATTAATCTGTAAAACAAAGTTGTAAATAAATTTTCACCACAGTCAGATCGATGCTGAATATCCTTTAGTATTTCACAGTTAGGTCTGGACAAAAGATAATTTTGTAACACAAGCACAGCAGTATATCTATTCAATTGACATTACAGTTTGTAAGTGACCAGTTGATTAGACCACTAGGTGATGTTATAGATATATAAACCTAAAAACATATTAATTCCAAGGCTTTAAAAATATTCATGTGGAAATTTTCCATGAAAAGGCCATATTTGATAGAACCATTTATATTCCAGAAATTACTGAAGTGACTGAGGTTTTTGAGGTTGGTAATTACATGAATTTTAAGAGTATATACTTAAGTTGTTTGATATAGCAACCATGGTGTGCAGATATATTCAGGTACAGGCAATCAGACAAACTCTGATTTAGAGACATCACACCCTTGAGAAATAGCAAGGGCTGATTGTAGACTTCAGAGTCTAGTCATCTTAGCTTATCTTATAATCTGTGTCTATGAATACACAAAACAAATTATACTATTTTCATAGTCAAAGCATGTCTTACATTCTAGTTGGACATATGTTAAGATCTCCCCTCTGCAGTGATGACTGCCACCACCCAAGAACCTTGCAAATCTACATGTCAGCATTAAGTAAAAATACATACATGGAGAAATGTTCCTGCTGGTGATGAATGATCTTGGTCTTTGCTAGAATCATATTTAAGTATACTTCAAGTGAAAAAGAAAATGTATCAGAGGATCTATCAAATTACTTAGGCTAGTGACTTGCAAAGAATTAATGGATTCCAATTCCTGAAAGTATGTGTGTTCAAATTGTATAACCAGAATTCCTCAGGAGGATAAGGAGACTAACTTCTTGTATTCAGCAATTATGCTTAATAGTTCTCTTCAGTTTAGGTTAAATAGATTGAAAATGAACAAGAACATTCATTCTCTTGTTTTATTGTCACTGTCCAGAAACAAAACTGCACTGAAAAGACCTTGCCAACAATCCTGTAATTCCTGAATAACTCCTCTATCAAAGTCAAGTTGGATGGGGCTTTGAGCAAACAAGTGTAGTGGAAGGTATCCCTGCTTATGTCAGAAGGGTTGGAACCAAATGATCCTTAGGGTCCCTTCCAACCAAAACCATTCTGTGATTTCTCACTGTGATTTTGTCAATATTACAATTGACATGTTAAAGAAAACTATCTTTTCAGAATATTACCACCACATTTTATAATATTTAAGTTTCTTAAATCAACACCAAGAGACTGAAAGTGATGCTGAAGTATGAAATAATATAACAAACAATACAATGTAAGTTGATGTTTCCTGTGGATGTTTGCCATGTATTTCATGTTTCTAGTTTCCCCATTATGTCTGTCTTTCAACAGAAAGACAGGATTCACTGATCAATAGCTGCTGTCAAGCAGAATATAATGACTTCTTGCTTTTTCCTCAGCTGGGCAGTGACTTAGATGATTCTTCTTTACCTTACCACCATTTCTTAGGACACAATGATAATATCACTATTCTTCATATTCTCACTGTCTGAAAATGTTTTGAAAATGGCTGTGGATTCAAAAGTTACTTGGTGCTGTGTGTTTGATAGAGTGAAACTAACCCACACATACAATAAAATCACATAATTCTCATTTCCTTAGGAAAAATAGGCTAAACACAAATTACAGTAAAATTTTAAAAATGCTCCATCCCTTTTACATTAAGAATTTAAGTGCTCACCTGATCTAAGATATGCTGTTCCTGTTTCATAAAAAGCAGGAACTTGAAACTCCCTCACTCAGCTCCTAGTCAGAGTTAGGCAGGCAGAAACAAAGCTCTGAGCTCTGCTGCTGGGATTGCTGGGTCCATGTGGGGTATACAAACTGCTTAGGTCCATCACCCCATTTTAAGGAAGATGAACTGCAACCTATATGTCTAAATGGCAGCTAGTTGACTGAGAACAGCTGCTGTTCTATAGTGGATTTTCTCAAAACTACTTAAATTTCTCATTCCTAGACAATTTTTACATCCTCTGCATCACTGTCATGCTTGATGAGCTCTATGACTTTTCATTTTCTTTTGAGTACTGTTGTCACCAGAACCTAAGGCTGTGTATGAGTAACAGTCTCGCTATAACCATATATGAGCACAATGACATCTTTCTGCTCCTACTCAGTAATCTCTGTAGCCAAGGGCTGCATTAATCTCCTTAGACACAAAATGACTGAGTTAGTGCTGTCTTGGGTACTTACAGAAAGTATTTACCTCTTTCAAGAATACAGTGTCTTCGACCATCTATCCCTCTCCAAGACAAGCACTTCACTGCTGTACTGGCAGGCAAGACAGCCAAATAAACCAGCAAGCAATCCTTCTAGATTCGTGATGTTTTGGAGCAGAAAGGTGTCATTGTGTTCATATATGGTAATAAAGAGACAAAATATATTGAACAAAATCTCTCAATGCTGTCTCTCAATGTTAAACCAAAGTTTAGCATTATAACTCTTTATATGTGTATAATCTATGTACATGAAATGATTATCTCTTGCAAATTAATTTTAGCATAATCATTAACATAATTTTAGCATAGTCATGAGCAAACTTTAAGTCATATATCAAGCTTATACAGGAAATAAGCTAGGTAAATTAAAAGTCAATCATGACCTTTGACCTTGAACATAAACAAATTCAAGTTTGTAGTTTTTCAAAGGATCATAATAAATATATTGTGAAGCTATAGATATTAATTTTATTAAAAAATATTTCAAGCTTCATTCCAGGTGAAAAGCGTCAAGGGAAAATAGAGCCCTACACTAGGAAGTCATTTAATTTGTCTCTTAGCCAGTTTCTGTAGGATTAGTATCGCTGCTGCTTTAGAGTGGGCTCTACTTCAGTGAAATTTGTGTGGCCAAGAATACTGGCATATACGTGACACCATTTAGCCCTTCTTGGATGGAAAATGGTTTATTCAAAGACAAAATTTGAAATGGAAGAATGCAGTAAGATCAGCTCTCAGGACTGAAAGCTAGTCAATCATTTCAGCAAGCTGAAAAGAATTTTATCCTGTCTTCAACAAAGTTAACAACGAAGAAAATCATGTGGGAAAATATGTTGCGTCATTCAGCCATGTGCTACCTAAAAAAAGACTTGGTTAATAACTGGCTTTCACAGCACTGACATTCTTACATGCTACACACAATATTTGGAGAGTTAGGAATCTGATTTGGTGTATTTAGAAATGTGGTGCAATGCTGCAATTTGGTGCAACAAAGATCCTCCAAAAGAAAAACTGGAGGTATGCAGTTAGCCAAGACTATTAGTGTCCTTGCCAGGTTGTGACGCAAAATGTGAAATGTTTTTATAGTCATTGTAGACTACAACCAGTATTTGGGGATGAAAATTCATTCCTGTTTTCTGAGAAAGCATGTCTGTGGAAGAGGATTGTATCCTCCTGGCTAGAGCACTCACCACCAGAAGTGAAACCTTGACTCTAGAATAACCTCCACTTGTGGCAGTTTGGACCTGCATCATAGGACCATGCTCTGAACCTGTACAGAACTCTGCTTAGAAACAGTCTCCCCTCCATGCTGAAGCTGAACAACTGTGCACTGCACATGAATGCCAGGGGCCTTCTCGTGTTGAAAGAAGTATGAATTTTTATTTTCCCCTTTTCCAGAAATGCATGTTTTTACCATCGAACAAGATTTCTGGGCAATCCTACACACAACATTTGGAATATATCCCAATATTCCAAACCAGTTGCTGTTTCTGGAGCAGTTTTATTTTTGCATGTCCACTCTGGAGCAGACTATTCATTTCCCAAGAAAAGGATCTCACGCAGAAGCCAGTTCTCGGCATCCTTCCTGAGGTCAAGAAGTAATGTGAGAATTCCATTTAATAAGGCTAGACGCAAGCAGCCTCATGCTGTGCAACCACAGCCAGAGGCTAGCGTAGGAAA
The DNA here is from genome assembly GCA_013400235.1 of Oriolus oriolus. Taxonomy (NCBI): domain Eukaryota; kingdom Metazoa; phylum Chordata; class Aves; order Passeriformes; family Corvidae; genus Oriolus; species Oriolus oriolus. The sequence goes on from VXBT01000641.1 coordinate 119,712, forward strand.
TGTTGACTTTAGACTCCTATCTCAGCTGTAATTTGTGACTAAAACCATTCAGACACTGTTGTAAAAAATTTGAAATGTTCTTCCTATCTGCTGTCACATTAGTGTTACTTGCGAAATACATGCATGCAGACAGACCACTCATAGCTGATCTAAGATGTTAATCTTCTGAGGTTTTGCTCACATCTGTGTGCATGGCCAGTTTTGTTTTTACCTCTAACCTTTCTATTTTTGTCCACGGACTCCCTCAGGCTGCTGTGTGTAGGCAGTGCTTGGGCTGAATCTAGATACACTGTGGGTTTAACTCCATGAGCCAGTCATGCCGGGAACTCCCCAGCTATGAAGGTGATGATTTCCTCTTTGGGTGGAGGGGCACTTGGGCTAGATCAGCCCTCGGAAACATGCTATGAACAGCCAGAGAAATTTCCCATCTCTTTTGATACCTAAACTTTAACATTTTCTGTTTGAACGTTATCTGCATACTTGACAGCAGATGCTCTTGGATTTCCAGTGCTGCTATTAAAGGGTTTGAGGCAGGCCCCCCCTAGTGCCTTTTAACCATGAAAGAATATGAAGTAACAAAATTTACTTTTAAGTTTTACAAATTTCCCTGGGTATTATAGAAACTAGGATAGACTATGTATTTTCATAAACATCAGCCTAAAAAGGAAAACACACATTTTGCAATGAACCATCTGTCAAGGAAAATCCAGATGAGCTAAGCAGATGCAGGAATTGAAGATATTTTTGATGTTCACAAAAAAAAAGTGGCTATCAAAACCGGATGAAAATATTTAATACTCAGTAGATGCTTGCAAGGAGCTCCTAGATGCAAAGAAATGTGAGTAAAATGAGGTACTCAGTTACCAGCAAAAATAAGATAAGCTTTTCATAGTAAATTTAAAATTACACTGAAGTAGATCAGCTAAGAGTCAGAAGATTTTAATTCAATATTACTGCCAACTTACAATCCAGAAATCACAAGTCAGGCCTAAGAAAGCATGTTATGAGTTTAAAGTAGCATGGGTTAAAATAATATACTTAGTAGTGTTGTATTTATCTGCCTTTTTCGACATTGAATTTTACAGTAGCAAACTTTAATTTTTTTTCTTCTCAATCATGATCTTTATATTATGAAAGCTGAAATTTGCATTTAGCCCCTGAATTCATGACATAAGTCTTTAAGACAAAATAGTAAAAAAAGCAAAAGAAAAAGAAAAAGAGCAACAGTCTTAAGACTTGTGATAAAATCAGGAGAGCTGGCAACACAGAGCATGTAACTGAAATTCTTCATCTGTACAGAACTTGCACAAAGCCATTAAGGACAAACCAACAGAATGGTGGCTTGAAGTCCTTTACTCCTCCGGGTGTCGCTTTCCTTAAAGCTGCTTCTTTGTGGGATCATTGCTTATTTGAAAAAACAGCCTTGAATAGAGCTGCTTTTCTTTGTATCAATCAACAGTGACTAAAACAGACTGTGTAAGAACATGGCTGAATGTTATTTCAGCCATGCTTTCTTTCTCCTTGCTATTTGGGAGAAAATGGTTTCCATTCTCTAAAAACTAGAGCACAGGTCATAGATTTACAGCCTAGATTTAGCTATACAGCTAGTACTAAAAAAAATGTTGTTCAGGCCTCAGTGATCTTTTCCTGCTTGTTACTTAAAAGAAGTCCTATGGTTAAATTTAACCTTCTGGATTCTGTGTATTAAACAGGGCTTAAATAGAGCGAGGTCCCTGCCGTTGCCATTGTCCTACCCCCATGTCACCTCTGCAGTTGCATTCATGTGCATTATTCTCTACCCTCATTTTAGATTGGATTATATTCATCATTATATATATATATATATATATACACACAAGTTTTTTCTTTTATTAACACCTTGATTTGAGTAGAATATTCAAGTATCTGCACATCCAAACAGTAACCAGAGCTTGAAAATTATCCAAGATGATGCCCTAACCTAAGACAAGAACTGATGACAAGAACAGATGGTTCAAGCAAAACCTACCCAAAGGGAGGTTCTTGTGCCATGTGTTATGGCTGTTTATTAGAGCTCCTAAAGGGTGGTGTAGCAGTGAGATAAAACAGGCACTCAGTAGACAGGATACGTGATGTGCAGTCAAATGGATTGATTTGTCTAGCGAATCTAATAAATGGATCTTGTTAATGCTGAGCAGGGAAAAAATTTCCTCAGCCTTCATTCATTATCTCATCCTCATTAAAAGAATGCTTTCTCACTAGAAAATCAGAAAGGACTCCAGTTTTCTCTGCAGAAGACTACAAGGCATAAATATTGGTTTTATTTGGTTGGCTTGTTTTCAAACAGCAGCACTGCTAGCGGTTGCATTTCTGATCACTAATTTATGTTCTTTGCTCTTGTTTATTCTCTGATTATCCCTGATTATCATCAATGTCCCTGTCTCTTCTACAATACAAAACTGTTCTTTGCTCTTCAATTCCTCTTCTATCACCCATTAATTATATGCCAAATTTCTGTATCTGGTGACACAACCCAACCTACCATGCCTCAGTCATTTTTCCTACTCCTCTGTGCATCCATTCCACTTCTATTCCTTACAAAAGAATAACAGTACAGCATCTGGGAACCTTGTGGGACTGAGCCCCTCCAAATTCATTCCCTAGTTTTGAGAAAAAAGAAAAAAAATCTCTTTTGCTATCCCTGAATTCCATACCTATAATTCACATAAAATATTTGATGCTTAAACTATTTTTTTCCCTCTGCTCCTTTCTCTTTTTGCTCATTTGGGAGAGAAAAATGTGTTCATCATGTACACATCACATATCCTTTCACTCTACACCTTCTAATCACTGACTGGACCATTATTTACTTTATGCTGTTCCATAAACCATTAGTGGCTTGAATGGTCTCCCTCAGATGTGTCCCAGCTCTTCTTTCTCCTTGCTGGCTGACTGTTCTCTGTCAGCATTCCAGCAGGGCACTTACATCCAATTTTGAAAAACTTTCTATCCCTCCATCTGTAATTCCTGCTGGCCCATTTGCCTTCCCTCAGTCAATAGCCAACAGGTAACTTGTGCACTAATTTTATCTTCTTTTCTGTCTTTTAATCTCATTTCTGCATTCTCTGCTGAAAATACCTTTTCGGAGGCCTCATTCAGTCTATCTCAATTCAGTGCTGGTGTCATTTGTTCCTTGACACATTTTCTTCCCTTGGCTTCTGCTGTCTGCTGAGCTTGTGACTCACCTGCTAGCTCTCGGCCTTATCTTTGTATCATCTCTGAACACTCCCTTTGTCCCTGGTCTGCAGCAGTTTCATATGGCTGTGTCCTTGGTTGCCCTCATCTATCTTATGTCTATGTGGCGTCATGTGCTGTGAGTTTTTAAATTAGCAGTTAAAGACCCCTGCCACTTCACACCTGCATTCTTCTGTTATCCATTATTATCCATCTATTCTCAATGTAGAGAGAGGAGCTATACTCCTTTTGTATAGCTTGAAGGTAAAACCAAAATATTTATCCCTGTTTAACCTTTTTCTCTTTTTCATTCCCTACTGTTATTAAAATACTGACTCACAGTATGCAAGGATCAGGTACTTTTTATCTATATGTATCATCCATTTGAATAACTGCAATTCTATTTTATTTGAGGTTATTTAACTGTCTGCTTCTCGTTAGATGACTGATGGAAGTATGGTTATGAGTGGCCTTTGCCAGATGAGAATGACCGAAGTTATGAAAAGGTATTAGCATAAATCATAGCAAAGGCATCTGAAAGCATAAGGGATTCGAAGATGAAATAAGCTGCTAATTTTCCCGGGAGAATAATTTTAGATAAAAGATGTCTGAAGTTACATTATGTATTACTTATTGTCACATGAAGTTGCTGAAATCCATGAAAAACAGCAGGCCTCTCTGATTTGCAAGATAAGGGTTCCTCATTTCCTTGAGATGTTTATATATGGAGAATATGGATATGGACAAATAAAGAGACAGATAAAAGTCTGGGGCACACACACACAAAAATACATGTTTAAGACTGTGGTAGCACACATCTATTACACAGAAGCAGTTCACTGTGAGACTGTGTCACAATCTGTAAGATTACATACCTGTTATATGGATGTGATATTCCTCTTTCAGTATCTTTTGGAAATAAGGTACTTTGAATTGCATGTGTGCTGAGGGCAAGCCTGGAAGATTCACTTCAACATCACCCATAAAATGTGGAAACTCCCAGTCCTGTTAAAAAAGAAAAATAAGAGCCTAAAAGTAAGATTTCATGGTACATTTTCGCCTTTAAAATGGCTTAAATTAATAAAATAGAAATGTTCTATGTTTAAGCCTCCCATTATTGGATTTTCTTACTTTAAGTTTGACTGACCCATTTGAAATAGAATACCTTATTTATATTAGATATTACAATAGAATTTTTACCTCAGCTCCGTGTAATTATATATATAAAAGTCCACTTCAGAATGACAACACTGAACCCACCTTATCAGCTCATAGTACAAAAAGTCTAAGGATAAGAATACCTATTTAAAACCTGGCAATACTAAGAATACCTGTATAAAAACCTTGCTATGCTACTTACAATTTTAGTAACTTGTAATTTGGCAAACAGTTTACAGGTATGAAATTGGCAAAGAAGGCCTGAGCCTTTCAAACATTACATATATCTGTATTCTACTTGTTCAACTTACAGGGTGTTTTCTGTATTTCACCTTCATACATTTGAATAAACAATCACTGCAACTGCAGGCCCTTCAGCATAATCTGCCTGAACCAACCCAAGCACAGTTTTCTCCACTGCCATATTTCAGCTGACAAGGTAATGTTGGAAATGTGGAAGCTCTTACCTAGCATTATGCATATTTTGGTAGTGTGTGTAAATGCAGCTGGGGAAGAGCTGCATTTAAAGGAATTTTTCACTTGGTTATCTGCACCCACCATCAATCACTTGAAAATGGGTATGATAGCATGGCTCATTAGAGCCCAAACTGAAAGCCTAGCAATAGTGCTAGAATCAGTATGATCACTGCCAGGATCATTATTCTGTGCACTGCAGATTGTTGGTGATCTCCTGTTACAAACACACTGCCCCTGTTCCCGTGCACACTCCTGGATTTGTATCCAATCAGCTAGTGCAATAAGCACTTGAATTACTAAAAATAAAATAAAGGAATCCTAAATGTGAAGAACTCTGTGAGTGACTTGTGATTCCTCCACATGAAAACCATCCCAGCACAGCCATCTCCCCATGAGAACCAATTCCATTATTTAATTTCAGTTTTGTAAGGATGGTAAGCTTCCTTACACAGCAATGTAAGAAAATAACATTCAAAGCTAAGAATTGTCTACTAAATTGGGAGGAGCTGTTGACTCCCTCAAAGGAAGAGAGGTCCTGCAGAGAGACCTTGACAAATCAGAGGGCTGAGCAATGACCAGCTGTATGAAGTCGAACAAAGACAAGTGCCAAATTCTGCACCTGCAATGGGGCAACCCTGGATGTACAGGCTGGGGAAGGAGATGCTGAAAAGCAGCACTGCAGAAAGGGACCTGGGGGTCCTGGCTGATGGGAAGTTGCATCTGAGTCAGCAGTGCCCTGGCAGCCAGGAGGGCCACCCGTGTCCTAGGGTGCATCAGGCACAGCATCGCCAGCCGGGCAAGGGAGGGGATTGTCCCGCTCTGCTCTGCACTGGGGCAGCCTCACCTCAAGTGCTGGGGGCAGTTTGGGGTGCCACAATGTAAGAAGGATATAAAGCCGTTAGAGAGTGTCCAGAGGAGAGCAACCAAGTGGGTGAAGAGCCTTGAGGGGAAGTCATGGGAGGAGCAACTGTGGTCACTTGGTCTGTTCAGCCCAGAGATGAGAAGACTGAGGGCAGACCTCATCGCACTCTGCAAATTCCTCATGAGGGGAAGAGGAGGGGCAGATTCTGCTCTGTGTTGACCAGCGACAGGACCTGAGGGAATGGCCTGAAGCTGTGTCAGGGAAGATTTATGTTATATACCTCAAAAGGTTTCTCACCCAGAGGGTGGTTGGGCACTGGAACAGGCTCCCCAGGGAAGTGGTCACAGCACCAGCCTGACAGAGTTGAAGAAGTGTTTGGACAATGCTGTCAGGCACATGGTGTGACTCTTGGGGTTGTCCTGTGCACAGCCAGCAGTAGCCCTTCTGGATCCCTTTCAGCTGAGCATGTTCTATAATTATATGACCTCTGAAAGATTAATCACTACATACAACTTAATTTCCAAGACTTGCTAATCTCTCCAACATTTTCTACAGTAGAAGGGAAACAGAAAAGTTTTATGATCTGGGAATAGCACAGCCAAATCATGAACAGCTGATTTGTGATATAACTATTTGTGATACTGAGTTGAATGGATTAACAGGAATGCAAGCAAGGAGAAAATCTGACACTCTTTACCTGGTTGGTAAGGCAGGCACAGCAATGCAGAAAGTTCCAATTTACTGATGCAGAAGATAAGAGAAATAAGGATGTTCTCCTTTAACCTTATCACTAATGCAATGCATGCACTCCTGGAAATACCTGCCCAGTGGCACAGTCCCTTACCCTGCATCTGCAGATATCCCATTGCAGGTGGTAGGCATTCAAAAAATGCCCAGAGATAAAAATTTTATGCGTGTACACTTTCAGTTCACAGTTTCTAATATACATCTCTGGACTGGTGTCTCTGGTTAACTCATACATACTCTCACCCATGAATAAATACAAATAAATACATTACATATTCCTGAAAATAAATGAACAGAGAACTGTGAACTCTGCATTAGTTATAAGTAAACTTAGGTCTATAAATCTAGCCTCCTGCTCCTGCCTTGCCCCAACGCTCCTACTGTGTCTTTCACTGATTTACAGATAAAATTCCACCATGCAGAATTTTGCACTAGGCTGTGTCTTTGCATCTGAGTTTTTTATTAAAAAGGTCTTTTTCTTATCTGGATGAATATTACCTGATCATAACATTTTCTACATATATGCCCCATACTGTATGAAGCATGCCCGAATTGTATCATGACCTTTATTACCCTGAAGAGCTGTAATATGGTGTGGCCATATGTAGAGAGATGGGCACAGGCTGGTGCTGAAGACCCCACAGCTGTAAACAGCTCACTGGTGTTCAGCTGAAGAAATGCAGATCTGGGCTGGGCAAAACTACTTTTAGGGGTAACAGGGAGAACAAAGAAGTACATAACATAAGGCACTATCTCTAAAACCTATCTGTAACATGAAGCTTCAGATCAAGGAGGAAACAGCAAGGCCTAAATGTGTGTTATCAAACACCAAAATAGCCCCAAGCAGCCCCTAGCATAAAGAAAAAGAAACCGCCCTGATGGACATCATATCCTTCCCAGCAAAGGACTCCAGATGCCAATGACATGCCATAATGCTCCCACTGAACCCCACAAACTGAAACTGCCCATTTCAGCACCCTCAGGAAAAGAGGGAGGATGGATGAAACACCAGGAAAAACAACAGAAACTAAGAAGTGTGTGAATAAGGATTTAGACATTATTATTACTACTACTACTGAAACTTCTTTCTGCACAAAAGTATTCTTTTCTGTAATGATTAGATCTCAACTAAAAATGATTTTTGGGTTACACTGTTTAAATTTAACACTAATAATAAAATCTTGGCATTATATATAAAGGTCCTTCCTCACCCATAAATAACATTTTGAATGTAACATCTTTATCAGAATGTTTATACAGTCTGTTCTTTAAGAACAGTCCCACGATATTACAGAAATAAAAGAATAAAAAAACCCACCAATAAATAATAAAATGTATTTGAAAGGAATTTTAAGAAAAGGAAACTAAAATGGTCAGTTAAGCCTACTGACTCCCATGGAAGTCACTACAATTGCAGCAGTTAGGAAAATGAAGCTTTAAGTTAGAGATTAAATAGTCTTTCGAGCTTCATTTGACTCACAGCTTTGGTAAGTGTGAGTGTCCACTGTCCACAGAGATACATTATCACCTGCAGAAACATATGTGTAGTATTATTACTGTGCTGAAGAAAAGTAGATTATTATTACCTTTTCAGGCTAACGCCAATGTCAGGGGGTCAAATCCAAACCCAAGAAAGTGGCCATTTTACTATCTAGATTCTAAGAAAATGTTGTCCAATATATTTTGACTCTGTTATTTTAATTTTTTTCCTTACTGACAGGCAAAAGACAACTTAATTTCAGCAATATCCAGAAAACCATTTTTCTAAGAAATTCAAGATGCCTTGTAGGTATATTCCACCTCACTTAACAGCTACATGAAGAGTGCAAAGGTACAAGTCCGTAAATCCCACTTCCCACTCTGAAACATAGCTCAGGCCTGCATCATGTTTCCCTACTTGGTATTTTCTCTCTGTGGCCTCTGGTATCAGTCTGTGCTCACCACTGCGACATGAGTGCCATCTGCTATATTCTTAAAGTCTCAGCTCATAATGATGCAAAGTTCGCTTGATTAGCTTTAGTCCTTATTGCTGAGGTGCCTGTACTCTGCCATTTCTGGGATCTTGTTGGGAACTGGGCCCAAAATACCAAATTTAGGATGCACGGCAGAATTTGAAAACTAAAGCCATGCAATCATACTGTTAGCTCATACATGTACCTTTCATACGGCATGAGCAGATTGTTTCTCCTTTAAATCCATCAGCATCAGATTTCTAATACTCATCTACTTCAGTGGTTCCCAACCTGGGGGGGATGGGATTGTGGCATACTCTGTGTGTGGAGACGAAGCCGACCCAGAACCAGCAGGCTTAAATCAGCTGCGCTGAGGTCTCTAACCTCAGCAGAAAGTTTTGTGGCACGTGCAAATCAAATAAGGTTATTGCCTCATTTCACTCTAGTCATTGAGGAGAGGGCAGCCAGAGGATGAATTTAAGATCACTGACAGGCTCATCCTGGTGCTTCAATGGGCAGACAGCACCTCTGACTTCCATCAGCTACCTTATTAAATGAAGAAGCACAGAAAAAAATGGAGGAGATCATGGTATCTTGATTCTCTTCCCTTTGGTTCTAGCTACCCAGGCCAAACAAATGCACATACTCTCTGCTGCAATGCCAGGTGTTAGTTTAAGACCCTACAGTTCAGCTTGCAGCACCAGTTTGGTACTTCTGTAAGTAAAGATATTTTTAGCAACGGTAACCGAGCATCAAAGCCAGACATTCTGATGTGATCTGGCTCTTTTCTGCCATCATCTGAGGAAAAGAGAAGGCATATCCTGGGCACCCCTGCCCTGACCTCAAGCCAGGACACACAGCTGCCCAGGGACATACTGGCAATGCCCAGTGCACTGGCTGGATGCAGGACTGCTCCTTGGTGGTTTTTGTTGCAGGTTCTGGGCCATGTCTCCAGAGCCCAGAGGATGAGGAGCAGGTGCCGGAAAGATTAAGTTAGGATCATTAGCTGTCTGGGAGGGGGATGCTAGCCCTCAGCAAACTACATCCCCATGCTTCATGCACACACAACCCCACATCCCTCAGCCACAAGCCTCTTTCCACCCAGGGAAAACTGGCACAGAGAAGGTGAAACCATGATTAGAAAACACTAACAACTAATGGTGAACAAACGTGCCATGGTTTTATCTTTCTTCCTGTTTTAATATAGCTCTTGGTGTGTTTTTACACACCAAATATGAAATAACACTAAGAATAATATAAATTCAGATATAAGGAAAGAGGAATAATGCACACTGAATATTTCTGCTTTAAGTGGTAATGACATACGCTGTATTTAATGCTATGAGCACATTTGCATTTTAAATGTCTCAAAATAATAAATAAAAACAGGGCAGGAACTGAGAAAATGCATATATGAATGTGTATATGTGTTACAGAAACTGCCTATAGCATTTTTATTTATTTATTAAAAACTTTTTGAGGTGAAGACTGTTTTCAGATATCTTTGCATCTTAGAACAAGATAGACAAACAGACATTTAGAAGCAATTTAAGGAGAGGCAATGGTTTTGTATTTTTGCAAGTGTTTGAAGTAAGAAATGAACAGCTGGAATTCAGAGACAAAGCCCCAACTCCTCTGTGGTTACGTCTAACCTCATTGCAGTGTTGCAACTTGCAGTGATTTCTACAGCTGAGATCTCTGCAGCTGTGAGCTGCTAAAATGCAAACATATTTACAATATTTCATTCAAACATAGGTAAGAAAGCAAGTCAGCAGCCATGACTAGAACTCACTTTCATGCCTGTGAGATCAAACTTACTGCTCAGCTTCTGTTCTTTGACAAATAGAGGAAGAAAGTTTGATAGGCAATGCTGGTTTTAGCCCTTGTTAAACAAAAACTTACATCTACTCTTAACGTTACTACCTATATACTTGAATGGCTTCAGTGGGGCTGCTTAGCTCCCACAGTGAAAGATGACCTGTTATTCTTCAGAAGACCTCCTCCTCCATGTTGGTACTATCAGTGCTAATCTATTCACAGTTTTCAAGTCAAGAAAATTTTATTTGATCTGGTCATCTGTTTTTGCTCCACCTCTCTGGATTGTTACTGACAATAATGGTAACAAAACCCCATCAGGAACTGAGGCACCAAGCCCCTTACTGAAGGCACTGCTTCACCTTTTATCACTTAGTCTTGATTTAAAGAATTCAAAATATGGAAAAATCACTGTAGTGGTGGAATAACTGCTTTGGTTGAGATCCAAGCTGCTGAGACAGAAGACTGAAGACAACTTCCAGGACCAGACACAGGTATAGAAAGGCTATCCCTGCACTATATGACAATGTAAGGCATGAACATACACGCAACCCTGCCGTTGTTCTCCATAATCTTTGTGCTCTTCCCTGCTCAGTCTTTGCTTAGCTTCTTCAAGCACCTGGCCTTTCTTCAGAAAGACCACTGAAAATCTTGCTCTTTTTCACTCTTACTTGAGAAAATGATAATAAGACAGCAATAACGCCCTCTATGAGACTTAAAGCAGCAATGCATGCTTGGCCTTGAATGACCTCTTCTATTAAAAAATCATTACAGAATTCTTTGGTCTATTATCCATTTCTGCTTATTTAAAGGCAAAAATTCCCAGGCCATGTAGGATCCAAACAAGCCCTTTGCACTCTGCACTCTCTGCACTTTGAATCTACACTACACATTAATGCATTGTGAGCATAGACAAAGCTGTGTATGCACATGTCCTCAAAAGAGCACCTGTTGCTACTGAACTGTCTAAATTGGTATTTAGCCTTTCCACAGGAAGCTCAAAGTACTCTCAATATTTCAGTCCACCTAAAATAAGAAATGCTTGCATTTCAATGGAAGTCCCATATCTATGCCTGATTCATGACAGATGGCACCTCCCTCTCTCCCTCCTGTGACTATGACTTGGGTATCATCATCTATTCATTCCTCAGAACCTCATAGGGCCTCGATACTGCAGATCTGTATTGCATGACATGTCTCAGATACGAAAATTCCTACCAAACCTGACAGCTAAAATGGTTATCAAGGCTCCCATCATCTGCTGTTCAGTTACATTGGCACCTTTCCCTCTGGCCTTCATGAGTGCAGTTGTTCTCCACTGATACAGAAATGCTGCTGCAAAGACCATTCTCCTAGTCTATTTTTTGACCATGACATTCCTCTCTTTCATACAGTAAAGTACAGGCCACTCCCTTTCATTCAAATTCTTTCAGATTTTTCAATACCCTCCATACAGACCGTCTATATGACAGGAGCTGCTCCTTCAATCGGTCTATAAGTTCAGGCTATAATTTTTTTTTGCCCTGAGCAGTTCTCTATCAGCTGCAGAGCTTTATCCTGTCTCATTCTTCTCTATTATTCTCTTTTGCTATGACAAAACATTAGGATGTCATGCATTAGGTATCCTGGATTACCTGTCATCCTGACCAATAAAGTTGCTATTGCTTGTCTAACCAGTTATAACTCTTGCATTTTCTTTAGCAATGAAATTCTGTAGGACTGGAGTTGTATTTTGGCTGTCGCTGAGCATCATCTAGCACAATACTGCTCTAGTCTTTATTGATCATTGCTAGTTCCTTGATAGGACAAATATTGCTAGTAGTGTGAAGAATTAATGGCTATCCATTCATTTTCTTACATTAGGAACAAATTGTGTTTGAAAACAAGCCAGTGCACAATGAAGGACGGACGTGTAGTCACCAGGAACAGCAGTGGTCACTATTTCCTGCTGAGGGCAAAAACTCTTCTGTCCTACAGCTACTCTTTAAGTTTTAAGTACTTATTAGTGTCAAACAGGAGCAAGGTGAAACCACTTTATCCATTCCCAAGGAGTGGCAGGCACCATAAAGCACAGCCTCTGTGCACTTACTCCCAGGATGTCCTAGGAGCAAGTGCACCAGTTTTTCCATCAGGCAAATGTGAGGTCTCATCCACCTAAGATGACATGCTGAGGTTCCTCTTAACTGTAAATCACTCTCGCCTGTTGAATAGCTATTCACGACTGCTGACAATGCTGATTAAAAAAAGATACTCAAAAGTAAATGTTCTTTGATTTTCTCTAAGTTTCTCCAATTTTTGTAAGATTTAACTCTTTTTTTACTGTCTTACTCATGTCTGAACTCAGTTGAGCTAAATAGCTATCAGATAATTCATCTGGATGAGAAATACCTGTGAAAACTTTTCCAGTTAATTCTTGAGTCTGTTGAGCTGATAAATAAAGTGGTAAAGTTACTATACTGTGTATCTCTTAAAGACAAAGAAATCAGATCAAGTAAAGCAACTGGGTCTTGTTCTCTACTTGTAACTTCCCTAAACCACCAGTGAGTTATAATGGTTTTTCTAACTACCTCAGTGACACACTTTACAAAAGCCATTTCTGTGGTGAATAGGAGAAATGAATAATACACAATACTTATATTTACGATTTACTGAGACTACAGCCAGCTGTCAAGGGAAATCACGACAGAAGAGACAATATTTCTGGTACTCTAGAAAACCAAATATCTGACTATGATGTGGAGAATAATATTAAATTTAAAATATATTGCTGTATAATCATCTTCAACAATATCAGAACATTGCAGAAGTATATACAATGAAGCACATACCAGTGCATTGTGAGAAATATATCCACACTGCAGGTGAACAGTAAAATGGTATCTGGAGCATTTCAGGATTTGTAAACACTGCTAATGCCATTTGTACCTATTTGAGAACAGCAAGCTCTATTTAGAATTCTAAAGTAATTTTGCATTAAGACAACTGTCTCCGGCTAACTTCACCTGTATTAAAATGCATATCATTCCTTCTCCTTCCCATTAGCCACATACATGAATTTCCTTGTTGCCTGATGTTCAAATTTTAATGATGTTTTATAGTATTGCCTAAACCCAAGAAGAGACATTTGCTGTAAAATACCTAAGCAGGTATTTCCTCGCTATAAGCTTTGCAACACAGTAAAAATGATGTTACAGAAAAAAAAGATCATCTGGAGCAAGGGGATCACTGTATGTTGTTCACTGTAGGCAGAAAGTAAATCAGCTGCATCAATGTTAGAAATGGATGACTGAGGAGCCACTCTGCTGAGGACAAAATTCCTTCAGATTATATATGTGCTCTAAAGAGTTTTACCATCACCTATTCTGAGTCCCCAAAATTTGGGCCTGGTTCCAAAGAAAACTATAAACTTGCCCTTGGGTATTTAGTGTGATCTGAAGTGGCAGGTTTTGACAAATGGTCTCAGTTTGAAACATTCACCTTGTTTTGGTTTAGCTATAACTAAACCAAATATCTTGTGCAGGGTTCAGCTTGCTGTGATTAAGGTAGTGAAACAGTAATATTAAATTTGCATTGAAGAAAAAAACATTGCATGCTGCATTTGACTGATATTTAAAAAATAATAGAGCCTAGGAAGATGATATAAAGTAAAAACACTGAATGCATATGGAACACAGAGAGAAATGTCTCCTGAATTTAAATGTGGGGTTTGCAAACAAGTAAATGCAAATTCCCTTTTCCTTAAAAAAATCATAATAACTCTTTCCAAAATTATTTTCCTCTTCACAACTTGTGCTAATTAATTATCTTGTGCTAATATATAATTTTTAATATATAAGGAAAGATAAAGGAAACTGCGTGCAAATATTGTAAGAAGAAAAGCTGACTTAGCAAAACATGGGTATCTGTACTTAACTTTTTGTTTCAGGGACAAGAATAATATGGAATATACTTGGTCTTCCCAGCTCCCTCTTGTTTTTTTAAGTTGAAATTCAAATAATTTTCTGTGTCCTGAGTTTTAGCCTGCTAATAGGACCAGCAGCAGCAGCATATTGTCCGCAAACAAAACTTCATTTCCTGAAGGCGACTTATCCCATTCGTAAACCCCACCTCCATGCTACCCCTCCACCTCCAGTTTTATCCTCAAAAGCTGTGCTGTGACCATTAGGCACATCTGTTCCAGGAGCTGAGAAAAATGAGAAAACATTAAGTCTCCCTGTATAAGTACAGGTCTACCAGTGTTATTATTTTTGGCAAAAATAAGAGGCTACACAAAAGTAATGTGCTGCTGGGATTACTGTACTGTATCTTCCATAGAGTGCACAGCCTTACATTAGTCATTCACTGCAGTTCAGTGAGATGAAATATCCTCTTATTAGAGAGATTTGATGTCACTTAATAGTTGCAGAATTATTTGCTTAAGCTCTCCTCTTTCCTATCTGCCCTCCCCTCTCCAAAAATCCATTCATTTTCTTATCCCTTGAGGAAGTGATGCTAGTACACTCTGCATGTTATACATACATAAGTTACATCCCTTAGAGAATGAACAATATCATAACCCAAATGTATAGTCTTCAATGTGAATAAAAATTAGGAAAAATAACTCTTTTCTACAGCCTCCTCTCTGATGCCCAATGCAAACCTCAGTTCACGAGCCTGAGAGAGGAAAAATGCATTTTCAGCTTTTTATAGTAGAGCAATAGGGCTTGCTTTTGCCAAGCACATGCAGAAAACATGAACTTCATCCTAAAAGGTTTTCAGTGTTTAGAAACCTCCTGGGAGAGCTTGTCAAAAACACAGTGAATCAAGTTCTAATTGCACAAACTCACCCTGGTCTTGGCAAACACAACTGTTTGCTCTAAATTTCAAAACTGTTCCCATCAAAATCCTTGGGAGCAGAGAAAATGTTATTAAGGTGTCTTTTTGAATCTCAAAGACAAAATCAAAGGCTGGTGGTGGTATGCAATGAATTAAAGTGGTCTCCTAGTGAGATTTGAATCTAAATATAGCAACTACGCTGACCATAAGGTAAAACTGAATTAAAATTTAAAAAAAAAAAAGACAGATGAGACAGGGTAAGACGTGGTGGACAAGCTCAAAAGATTTGGAAATTCAGTGTAGATAAGAAACCACATACAGCTCTTGGCAGAAGCTTATCCAGACTAACAGATGCTTTTGAAGGATGTCCTCCTGCAACCCTTCAGTTTAGTCCTTACTTTTGATCTTCAAGAAATTCCTTTCCCCTCTTGCTGCTGATGCTGCTTTTGGAAGTCAATTTGCTAATTTCCATTCAGAGGGAATTTTCTTTGAGGAAAATCAGAAGTGCCCCATGAGCCACTCTTTTTGGAGGGGAAGATGGTCTTCTACACCATCTGTTGCTTCAGAAATTTTGTTCTTTTACCCACCCGCATAACCTTGTATCTCTCTAATCTTTGCCACAAACAATAGCACTTAAGCGCTTTTCCCTTTGCTGTCTTTTCTCCCACAACTTCCTCCGTAACAACTACAAGTGATAGCATTAATTCAGAAGTACATATTTTTAATTGTAGGAACTTTCCTGACAAAAATTTTGGGAAACGACATGTTGCCTGTTCGCAGAGACACTTGTACGAGGGCAGTAAGCAGACACAGTATCTTGCCTGGAGATAAGTGCATGGCTTCCAAACTTACAAGTATAACTCCAAAACTTTTAATTACTGCCATCAATGAATCAGGGGAGCTACATTACAGCAGCTGAGTGATTACTCTGTCAGTCTGATTAATAGACCAGGTGGGGCTTTAAAGCAAGGTTCTGCATGTGTTGCTGCATGCAGAGAAAAGGTAGATGTGTGTGTTTTTTGAGGGGAGTTCCAGTTTAACTAGCCAAAGCCATATAGTGGACACAGTTACTGAAACTTTCTAAACAGGAAAGTATAGAATGCAAGTATTATTTTCAATCGTTTAAAGAAATGCTAAATCAATTTTCCCATCAGAGGAGCTGTTTTAGAGCAATTCACCAAGTCAAGATAATGAATGAGCTGTTCTTTCACAGCATTCCTCAAGGAGGAATTATCCCAAATGATATGGTTACTTAATACGAACATTTATAAAGGGACAGTCATTATGCGAATTATGTATTTTACATAATTGATTTCAACTTTCAGTTTATAGCAGCACTTTTATCTTTCTTTCATTCAGTGATAAAAAAGGCATCAATTATAATTCTCCTAACATTTCTGCAGAACAAATGTCTGCTACTGAAGTTGCTGTGCTCATTCAAACATATAATTATGCATAAGAGGGTCCTGGGCAATCTACATTTACCAAAATAATGAATAGATAAAAACTGCACACTTACATGTAGCAGTTTAGGTATATGAGAAATGCACTACAGAACATATTTAGGGATGTGCTGGTCTGTAGCAGTGCTACCTACTATGTGTTGACTTGGCTGGGTACTTCTGCTGTTAATTATGTAAATGCACTTAGAGCCCAGAGAACAACAGGCTTGCTGCCATGTTTTTAAAAGAAAACAGAGACCATGCTTTGATGTCTCCTCAGACACAGTACATTTTTACTGAGGTTTATCCAGTTTGCATGGTTTCAAGATATGTAAGTATGAAAGAAAGATGAGCAAACCAGGTTATAACAAGTATTACTGCAGTTTTGAAGAATCTATAATCAGAGCTGGAGAGTTACAATGCAGGGAAACAATTTAGAACCCCACAACAGGTTATTACAGGAATGTCCTATTTAGAAGTTAAAGACTACTGGGCTATTGGTCTGCCTGACGGCAGAGGTTGGCCAAATGGTCTGATCTGCCCAAAATGCAATTTCACTGGATTCCGCAAGCAAAAATTCAAAAGCTGAGCTAGTAATAAAATAACATTTCTCATGTAGTAGAGCAAAGACCCTGCTAGATCTTGCAGATGCTGAAAAGCTCCAGCTCATTGTCTTTCTACTTCAAATCTCATTCACAAAAGACAGAATTCCCTGATCTAGGGTATGAGAACCACTGACCAGAAAATAATTTTTTTTAAGTTTTTGCTCAAGTGAGCCATAGAAGATTAGAAGCTCCCAAGGAATATAGCACAGGGGCTTACACAATGATCAAGGACACAAAATTCATTTTAACATTTCCCTGTCTTCTTGTATTCTTGACCAATATAAAGGTTGATCAATGTATTGACTGCTCCTTAACAATCACTTAGAATGACCATGCCTTTTGTTAGAAACTCAGATTAAGAACTTAATGAAATACTATTAGTAATTAAATGCTCCTTCCTAAAATACTAATGAATTTTCTCCCTCTCATCCCAATTCTCTTCTGAGTTTTCCTGCAGTCAGCTGACAACCTTTTTGCTTTAAATGCTGAGTCAAAATACAAGGAAAATATCTCTCATTTAACTCCTGTAGCGACCATTTAAGAAGCAAGCAGTACTATGTCTTTCTGATAAACATACTATTCCAGTCTACACTGCCTCATACGTAACTCTAAATACTTAATTCTTTCCTGTGAACTCCTACTAGATATGTGGAAATTCTTATGCTAATAAAGAGACTGAAGCCCCATGAAACAGACTCTTTGACAGAAAACAGAGTTATTAGGGGCTTGCTACTTAATTGGCACTAATGACAACAACATTCTACTTCCCTGAAAAAACACTGAAAGTGTTCACTGATTTCAATGATATAAGGGCAATTACCAATCATACAATTAATGCCTGCATTTATCTTTTTATGAGCATGATTCTGCAAAATGATTTCTACCAGAATTTGTTGCCTTTTGGAACTAAATCACTAAGCAAAACTAAGTGCATGTCCTCACTCTAACTTTAATGTTACAGAAATCTATGATTTAGCCACAAAACGCAGTAATAATTTCATTTACTTTTCTTATACAACCTGAAGGTCCATCTAGCCTGTGTGGTTCTGTGTGTGGCTATACAGACACAGTTATTGTATTCCCAATGGAACCTGTAGTTTAGCTATAGTTTTCTAAGATTCTCACCACTTTTCTGAATTTCCAGTAGCAATCTGCGTCTTATAAACAAAGAATATAATTAATTGATATACTAGATAAAATGCTTTTGGTGGATAATACTGTCCTGATAGATTTCCTCTCACTGTCCCAGTGAGAAGTACGCACTGAAGCACTCTTTGCAGAAGAAACATCGGAATTGTGTATATTTGCATTGGGACACACTGTAGAAATTTTGTTTACCAGCTCTGTATGGGGAATAAAAACTTCATTTTCCAGATCATTTGACAGTTCAAAGTTAATTATATCTACAAGCACTATATAAAGTAAAAGTGAGATTGTTATGGCTAGAAAAAGGAATACAAGAATTAGGCTGAGAAAGATTGCATGGAAGTGGCTATGTAACAACTCTGTTCAGACTGTGAGAATCACCAATATAAACCAGGCATTTTATCTTCAAATCAACACATTTGTTTCAAGTTGGAGGCCCTGTCTCAGCGAAGGCTAAAAATGGAGCCAGGATGCTGGAACACAGTCCTGTACAGCTGGGAAAAGTCTCACCTCTGCTGATCTGAAATTCAGCAGGTCAAGGGAGCAGAGGCTGTTCTTCCTTCCAGATCCCTCCCACAGAGTAACTCAGTGAGAAAACTCAGTCCTCAGGCTCAGAAACAAGCATCTTCCCAAACTGTGCATCACTCAGCATGCCAAAATGTCCCTCAGCTCCTAGAGCTCATCATGCTCTAGTGAAACTGCCAATCTCAGAAGAGAGACAGAGCATCCTCCATTTCCCCTTTGCCTCCGCCCTCGTTTTTTGCTGCTGCTGCTGGCAGGACTCTGAGTTGCTCTCAGACAGGGACGAAGCTGGCTCTGCACAGCAGCCAAGGGAGAGAGAGCCAGTTTTCCTCTAATTACCAGTCCAAAGTACTCTGTGTGCTGCTGGAGCTAGTCAAGCACAGCTTGAGCTAGGCATCTGGACCTCAGGGAAGATGGAGGTAGAAGGGCACTTGGGTCTAGGTCTGAGACTGAGCCTAGCAGGGACTATTTTTTAAATTAATTTTAATTTTTTGGTCTTTTTTTTTTAATTCTGCACATAGCACAACACAGCAGTAGGTGGAATCAAAGTAAAGGTGTTTAAACCTTTTCCTGGTTGTACACAGCCAGAGCACAACTTCGTGTTCTATGCACTGGAACAGGCTGCCCAGGGAAGTGGTTAAGTCCCCATCCCTGGAGGTATGTAAAAGGCATTTAGATGTGATGCTTAGGCACAAGGTTTAGTGGTGGACTTGGCTATGTTAGGTTAATGACTTGATCTGAAGGGTCTTATTCTACCTAAACTATTCTATGATTCTACCATAAGCCCTGCCCTCCTCTCTCCCCACCAGCCCTCTCTAAGAGGCTGAGCAGAAGGCTTGGCATATCCGTGTGCAGCCACACAGCCTGGGACATGCTGAGAAAGGAAATGACCACGGAGACACAGAGGCTTGATAGGAAAATTGGAATAGACTATACAAAAGGAGTGGAAAGAGGGGAGAGACTTGAATCAGGGCAAGAGGGTAGGGATGAGAGCAGCAGGCTGGAACTGGCTGGTTAAGGAAAAAGGGACCCAATTAGGGAGAGAGGGAAGGGAGACAAGGAGTGATTTTGGTTTGAACAGCGGCTGCAGGGTAGATGAGTAGGATTCCCTAAATGTGGAGCCTAGAAATGAAAGACATGAAGACTGAAAGCTGGAATTGGATATAAGTAATGGGATATATCACAGAACCAGACATGAGGAGGACCCGGGAAGGGGGCAAAAAGGGAGACACAGAGAGAGGATTTTGAAGTGACAAGAAGGAAAAAGCCATGCTCGGGGATATGATCAGAAAGTGTCTGTGCCTCATTGGCTCTGGAGTTTGGACTGGTCACCATGACTCTAATTATCACCACTCTCTGTTGTTAACAAGCAGATGTGAAGTCCAGAGGCAAAGTATGTTTCTCCTCTTTCTTATGAACTGTCTTCTTTTGAACAGTTCTTATGAACTTTCTTCTTTTGGAAGAAAAACCACACACTGCTATTAGCAGTTGCTCCCACGGCAAATGTCCCTGCAGGGGAGGTAACAGTTCCAGTACCCTGATAAGACACATCGGACTCATATGGCAGGCTTTTGATTTTGAGATTGATATCTTTTTGCAAAAAATATCAGATTTATGCACACACAGAAGGTCCTGCATTAAGGCATCTGCCTGAAGATTTCAATGGTGAAGACTCAAGAACTAGGAGATGTCAGGCTAAGGTTATCTGTACCTTGTGAGTAGGCATGGTACAATTCTTTCTTAGTTACTGGAGCATACACAGTTTGTTCCAGAAGACACAACCTTTTTTCATTAAGGAGTATCTAACTTATGATTGTGAGGTGGAAATACGTAGTGACAGAGACCCCTGTAGTGCTCCTGCATGCTGCTTCTGCTGCACAAGCTGGAAGGTGTGTGGGAAGAGGGGTGTAAATGCAAGAGACAGCAGCAGATGTGAAAACATTTGCCTCCTGTTACAGAAGTCACTGCTGCTAGGAGAAACTGAATTCAACCAGATCTGCTATGAGACATCTAAGAGATACTAAGTCAATTTCTAGAACCAAACTATTTCCTAGCCCTTTTTTTTTCATTTTCTTTTTTTTTTTTTTGGTGGGATTGCCTCCCCATCCCACCTATGCTCAGATTTGTTCAAGTGACAAGTGCCCATGGCTGGTGTTGAAACCAGTGAGAGCTGGACCTTAACATATAACCACTGGGGAGAAGACAAAGAGTTGACAAAATATCCATGGGGAGAGCAAGAGTCCTGTAGTGCATGGCACTATCCTGATAGGACTGAACCGTACTCCTTTAAGATCAGCATAAAAAAGTAACCAGAATTTTCATGGAGCTAGATACATGACACAGTTGTTCGGCGTCATTCAAAGCAAATAAAAAAACTGCTTTTAAAATCATTTGAATGCTACAAGAGAAATAGGGCTGCCAGTATAATAATATATAAGATTACATCAAGTAAATATGTGGCTCTGTCTGTTACTAATGAAATAATATGCTAGACCCTCCTCCCTCAATTAGGTAACTGCTCAGATAAAAGATGGGTAATAATATGAATTTTCATAATAATGTCCTCAGACATCTCAAATTAGGGGCCTTTTGACTTTAATTTCTTTGTGCCTCAGTATAAAATGTGGAAAACAATGGACAATAATACTCCTGTTGTGAAGGCTATTGTGAAGATAAATATATTAATGCTTGAGAAGCCCTTAGGAAATACAGCAATGAGTGTCACAAAAAAAGTCCACAAGGAAATGAACGATTTCATCTTCACATCAAGGTTCCAATCATGTGCACTAAGAAAGGCCTGGGGCCACAGGCAGCATAGAAAAGGTAAACCAAAATATTGAATAGCTTCTCATTAAGTGAACACCATTCATCCAGTGCGGCAAGTGAGACAGAGATCCTGTGGAAAAATGGAATGTGAATAGATAATTAAAGATTGTATCATAATGCATGCACAAAATAGGGGTGAAAAGTTTATACTGGTGACTTAGTTCTGACATCTAATTCCTGAATGCATGACTCTGCAGCTTCAGTGGCGTTGCATTTTTAACACCATTTTTTATGTCACTGTGTTGCTTAAATTATCATCTGCTCATTTCTGATATTAGGCTTGTTTGTGTGATGCTTTTCTTTCTCTAATCCCCTGTATTTAGAACACATTGTCTAGATATGAAAATCTTTGCAGCCTGACCTTGAGGAATAGTAAGAGTTTGTATAATTTAGATTAGTGCAGTAATTGTTTGGCCCAGATGCCAGAAACATCCCCAAGGGTATTTAGCATTCATTCAGAAGATGTAACTGTTGCTTTTCAGGTTAAGGTCAGGACAAAAGCACAACTTACAGCCAAAAGAACATGCTGCAGTTCTTGTCTGGGAGGTGGCAGTTGCAGGTGGCTGGGGCACCCCCAAGAAGCTGCCTTCAGAAATGTCACCCAGTACAGTCTGGGCAGTCTGGGCAGCTTTCTCCAGCACACAGTCTGCAAAAACCAGGCCAAATCAAGACCATAAAAATGTACACTCACACTCCTGACATGGAACAACAATCCTTTTGGTTTCCTCTAACTCTGGCTGTCTGATAAAGCAGATCACTTAATCACTTCTTTTCTGCCACCTACTCCTAAATAGATTGTGTGCTATACATGGGATCAGTACTGCTGTTAAGAATGATTTGTTTCTCCACTTTGGGCACACAGTTCTGAAGTGGAATGAAATTTCATTATATACTCAATGCGTGCTGCACATTGTATATAGTCAACCCAAAAACCACCTGAGAGAAACAAAAAGTAAAGAGCCATCCAAGAAGGATTATAGGATTATATCCTTTAATCCATAGTGAGATACATTAGAAATTGATGTACAGTGTTTTCTCATTTTCATCTGCAGGCAATAGAATGGATTACCTAGGCACGAGTTTCCATCATTTAATTCCGTGTGTGGTACGTGATGCAGGAAACAACATCAAAGCAATGCTCAGTGAGAACTGATGGAGAGTGAAATCGAAGCTGGGTTTATGTGAAAGGAAGAGCTTCAATGTCTCTCCTGAAAGATGAAATAAAATCACAGCCAAAATGACCGTTACCAGCCAGAGCAACTACAGTGCAGTCTTCTGACTTACTGTATCACTAAACTAATGCTGGCAGGGTTGCAAGCCATGAATGCACCGAGAAGTGCAGCGCTCCAGAGGCTTCTATGACTGTTGAAAAAGAGATGGAAACAGAGCTGACCAGGATAGAATAAAAGCTTCTTGAAGGTGATGGCCAAATTTGGCTGGCCACAGCAGAAAAGCAGCCCTGCCAGCGCTGGGTCACTGAAACCATATGACTACTTGCCTGGGAGTGGGGCACCACCAGCAGCTGCCTTTGGTCTATGTCTCTCCCTGTGCCTCTGATGTCAGTGGTGTCAGATGGAGGGAGACCATTTCAGGGGATTAAGCCAGTTTCAAGTCCTTCTCTCTGCTGACATGCTGTCCTGCACAGCATGACCATCCTGCTACCACCAAGATCTTTATGCAGGGACAGGGAACTGCTTGCAAATGTCTGCTATGAGCTGCAGGTGGCCAGGCTTGGAGCTGCAGCCATGACTGCTGGGCCTGGGCTTCTTGCTCCCTTATGGCCCTCCTAAGTGCTTCAACCCACTCCCAGCATCGGGCTGCCTTGGGACACACACTGCCTTCCCCAGAGCCAGTCCTGAAAGCAGCTCTTTGATTTAGCTATTTTCATCCAGGGAGAAATGGATTCCATGCCTGCTGTGACTGATTTCAAAGGCTCTGACAGCTCCACCCTGCACTGGTTGCTAATGGATAGTCCCCTCCATGTCTGTGGCTGCCATCTCTGCTAACAAAGTGGGGGATGAAAGCACATGGTACCATCACATGCTACCTGAGGCTGTGTCATTCTGGCATTAGAGGTATCAAGACAAGTTTACTGGCTACTGCAGCAATCAAACAAGTGTTGGGGACAGTGAGGTGAAAACTACAGCTCCTTCCCAGTTTGATCAACATCATCTTTGTCTCTGTTCATACCATTTCAACTGTAGTGATGACGTGTTGATACGCCTACAGCACCCATTGGCTCAGGCAGGGCTCTAAGGAATCTTAATGAAAAATTATATTGCAAATACTACCTGGGTACTAGGAAGAGATAAAGAAGAGGTTAATTATTTGAGGACCAGCCGTACTACAGTCCA
The DNA here is from genome assembly GCA_013400235.1 of Oriolus oriolus. Taxonomy (NCBI): domain Eukaryota; kingdom Metazoa; phylum Chordata; class Aves; order Passeriformes; family Corvidae; genus Oriolus; species Oriolus oriolus. The sequence continues at coordinate 143,646 of VXBT01000641.1, forward strand.
AAGTCAGCTGCAACACTCCACTGAGACCATTTGGGAGACTCTATTGGCATGTTGATTGAGTTGCTTTGCTGCTCCAGAGGGAAACACAGATTCACACTGTGTTACGCAGTGCTGGTGCCCAATCTATCTGTCAGATCTGGTGTTATTCTGGGGAATCTCATTTTCCTAACAAGCATTACAGTACGGAGAAGAAAATGGGATCAGATTCCAGAAGAGGGAAATTTTTGAGCTTCTGACTAGTAGGAAACTGGAAACCTGGTTGACTGAAGGCCACACTTACACGACACCTATGACCCATAGGGACATGATGCCAAACACAGTATAGCTGAGTAATTAAATGGTAGTTGACACTCAGAAACAATCACGGCTGTAATTTCAAATCACCAAAAGCACAAGGGAATACCTCCCCTCCTCTATACATATGAAAACGAATTATTTATTGGTGGGCTCAGTAAAGTCTGGATTCTAACAGATGCAAAAATATCTAATGTATTCAGTGTCTCAAGACACTCAGTGATTCTATATGTCTGTTTTGTTATACAAATGAAAGTAGCAACTTTATAGCTTGTTAGAAAAAGTCAAAGGCAATAAAAGTAATTCAATCTTTTTGTTAATGTTTCATATTACAGGCTTCAAACTTTTCAAGGAGGTATAAACATCTGCCATCCAATCAGCTTTGCAGAAACAATGCAGCTAGACTAACAATATCAAGCGCATTCTTGTTTCTTTTTCCCTCTAAGGTTTTATTAAGAGCAAACCAAGCTAGTCTTGCTCCCTCTTCTTACTTGAACTCAGTATTGTCGATAGGTGGATCTGTGTGCTCTGTACAGCCTGTCCCTAAGTACCCGCGCTATGCCATGTAGCGAAATGGAAGATACGGATGCACACAGAGCTTGTTGGAAGGCAGTGCTCTGTCTAATGAAGGAAAACTGAGGTTTATCTTTCTCTTTTTAATTCACTGCTTGCATTTAAAAATTGCAAGCAATTCTATCACTTAGAAAGCAGCTGAACCTGTTCAGTCTCATCTCAGGTTTTTCATTTTCAGGTAAAAAATCTGTGTAACACTTATAACAAAGCAGATTCCTACAGTCAAGTAATACATTCCCGAGCATTGCTGTGGAGAGTTGAAATTATCAGAATGTCACCATTACTGTTATATCAACATAAATCACTCCAATATACTCTTAAGCAATGCAACATTTCTTAGACATACACCCCTCAATAACAAAGCCTATCACACACTGAGTGCAGCAGAATCTATGAAAAGGCTCTCCTTGCTATTAAAGATGAAAATAGTCCTGTGAAAGACATTGCAAACATTTCCAAATTTTCTTATTCTATAAGTGCGTGTTTTTTTGTGAATTTGGGCTGGATATTTTGGTTTCCAGGGACAGTATGTGAAAATGCTGGGTCTACTTTTGGACAACTGCTTTGTTATTTCAGGCAAATACCTGCAACTGCCAAAGAAGGGCTTCAGTGTCACATGTATGGCATGTACCCACTGTCAGGGTAAAAGGGAATGACTGTGACAAATGAGAAGCTTTTTCAGCTAATTCATTTGTGTGTAGTCATCTCAGAGCCAAGAGGCTCCAGCTGGGACTGGTGCCTGATTACACTAGAAGCTGTACCAAGTCAGATAGCCTCCTTCACCGAGCACCTTGGGGGCTGAAGCAGACAATCATACAACTAGTGAAAGAAGAGGACTACAGTTGTTCCTCTTCTGCAAATGAGGAACTAAGTGACAGAGCTAAAAAAAGGGCTCAGCCTTCAGCCAGTATAAATTGGCACAAGAGGATTCAGGTCAGCACAAATACACCAAGTTACAGCAGCTGAAGGAAACATTGGAGTTGAATTTATAATGCCTGAGATAAATATAATGCATCCAAGCAAGATTTAACCATCTGCAATCAGTATAAAGAATGAAATGTACTTAAAAATACTGTACTTCACATGTCTTGTTTAATAAAATCCACAGCATAAAATGATGGTGACAGTTATCAAACTAGACAAGCACAGAATGATAACACTGCGAGAAAAACCAGACTGCTCATTAAAATGGTAAGGTATATAATGTGCAATAAGGGACAAGATACACCCACCTTTTCTCAGCAGAAAATTATTTTGCTTATAAAATTCTTAGTCCCACAGTAACTGAAAGACTTGAAGAAATAAACTGTACTTTATAGTGAGGTCTGGCAAGGGGGCAAAAGAATGTTTCAAGGATTTTCACAAGGAATTTTTACATCCCGCTGGATCTTGAAAATATTTCAACAGAAATTTCTGGGTTTTAATTACACATATCAGTGCTACACTTTTTGCACCTCATCACCCTTTTATATAAACAGTACCTACGCTTTCATTAAATTAGAAGTGTTTTCCTTTAAAATAAAAGCATTTCTTTACCAAAGCATTATTTCATTCTATGACCTATAATACATTTCCATTCTCTTTGCCTTGTCCTCAGAAATCAACAATGTGAAGGAGATGTGGAGGCTCCAGGCCCTGGTTACTCAGAGCCTCACCTCCCTGCCAGGAGATGAGCAGGGACATTTCACTCTGTAGGACACTCCATTGCTACTCACTTTTTCCTGAGCTGGCCATTTCTGGGACCACACTAACTTGTCCCTCTTAGTACACAACATCCAGGAAATAACTCACTCTCTTGTTACGAGTCACAGAGAGATGATACAGGAAAGTTAAGAGAAAACAATCGCCTGATGGATGAAAGTGGAGCTCAGGAGCACTACTGTTCTGTGTTCAAAATTGAAAGGAGGGAGACTTGATATCACTCAAAGCAGTGACTCTCAGGGAAATAAAACCAGAGCACTTTGGAACTGAGAAATTCAGTGCAGCTATAAATCCATAGGTAGTAGCTGTAGAGGTAGAATCAAGAAAATAAATCTAGAATAGGCAAGAAAGATCCACATCTGACCCACTAAAAAGAAATGCCAATAATGGCATGAGAAACATAATTTTTTTGGTTAAATGGTATTTAGGAATATAATCAGGTATGCCACTGGAATTTCATAGTGAGTACAAATAAAGTGAAGATGTAGATCAAGACTGTTCCTTTCTAGTCCTTTAATTCACTTTTGTTTTCAGGATTATTTTTTAATAGTTTGCATCAGTACTGATGAGGAACACTTCCACAATCCATAGATAGATGGGGATGTAGAAAGGACAAAAGATGAAGGGAAAGTCTTTACTGTGTGAGAGACTGCAGGAAGGAAAATCTTTTACTTGCTGCAGACAGGTTTCTCCCAAAGTTACCCCACTTGAACCTGTCCCCCTACCTTCAGAAATCTTCAGGCCACAGGAGATACGCTACAACAGAGCCGGCCCTCACAGCAGGATCCTTCAGCACACATTGCACAATTAGCTGAGTACAAGTGTGTCTTCAAAATGGTTATCCATTTCTGTAACGCTGTTTGACAGGTGTGTCTAAAATCTGCTAGTGAAGAGAAATATACCCTGAGTGGAATGAAACACACCACATAATTCTGACAAAAGTAGTCCAGCGTATATGGCTCCTCCCTGTAAAACCTGCAGGCACCAGTAATGGAGCTGGATCTGTAATCAGTTTTATTAAAGGTGAATTTCCATCTACCCTGACTCATCTGAAAAACCTTTCACTGGTCACCTGCCCCTGTTGCTAAGTTCACATCTTGAAAGGGCAAGTAGTGCATGAATAAAAACCCATAGCAACCTCTCACATAGAGAAATTCTGAATGTCAGAGATGATGCAAAAGCTCTTTGCTAACTTAACTAACATGGATATTTCTTTTGGGTTTGGACTTGTCTTTTATTAAAATGTTTTCAAATGCTACAAAACCCAGAAAAGGTAGAATGGAAAGTACCTTGCCATTGACATGCTTACTTCTTCAGAAGTTTTTGTCCTAAATGGGAGGTTTTTTAGAAGGATATTTTCATTCAAAGTTTAGCAACTTCCTCAGGAACAAACTATACATCAGGGCTTAACACTGTTGCTTGTTAGGAAACGAAAAAGCTTATATACCTCTCTTGAATCAAATGTACAGCTTAGAGAGTCTACTCTGACAGGAATGACAAATTATTTTGTATATCTTGCTTTGTCTGCGAACAAAAAAACATTTCTTGCTTATCTGTTTCAAGGGAAAACCACTATACTTGTGTATTCTCTTTAAAATGTAAATCAGGATTCTTCTCCTGTTTGTATATGTATAAATTAATTCTATCAAATTACTGAGTGTAAATCCTGCTAAAAGTTGCATCAAATTCCATTTCCAGACTTAAATAGATTTTCTAAGAAAACAAACCAAAACAACCAAACAAACCAAACTCTAAAAATCAAGTCTTCATACACTTTGTGTAGCCAAGACCATATTTCTACTCAATCTTTAACTACTCAACCAAATTATATCTTCTTCTATGCACTTGCTGTTGGGTGCTGTGTTTTTTGATGTGCTCAAACACCCCACTAGATTTTAACAAAAACATTTTGATTGATAATATTTTTGTGTTACAGTTTAACAATGACATCTACAAAACATAATTAACATTACAAAATAGATAAATTAACTGGTTGGTTTGTGGGGCTTTTGCCTTTTCTTTTGCTCCAGAAGATATAAAGAACTAGAAACAAACACAGAGGAGATCCTAAACATTTCTTAATCTTCTAATTCCCTTTATAAAACTATGACAGACAAAAGACCAAACATTCTGCAGTAAACAAAACAAAAAAGAGAAATTAAATATGTTGATTTTCAACTGCAGTGTCATGTTAAACCATGACAGTTACATACAAAAATATTATGAAACAGATTTGAAAAATCCACCTGCTGATGTCCCAATATCTACATAGGCAGAGATCCATCACTAGTCATAAAGTAATATTATTAATAATCTAACTCTCTTTGACCTTCAGTTCTTTCAAATTACCCTGGAGGACAAAGTTCTATTCTCTTTATTTACAAATGTACTCCCATTTGATATTAATGGGATTATTTTGCTAGTTTGGTTAAAGATTCAGTTACAAGAGCCTTTCCAAAGAACCTTTGTGATACATAAATGCTGTCTGGCTTCTGTCTATTCTGCTCATCAGCTACAGAGCTTCTTCAGTTTGTTGAAGAATAAATTCTTCTTTCGGTATCAAACACCTATTTTCAGGTAGCTTTTAAATCACTGAGACATTGTACCTGATTGTACTGTCAGATAAAAAGTTGCAGTGTGTTTTAGGAGTTGCAAGAATTTGCGCCATGGGACTTTCAAAGTGTTCAGCAAGTGAGCTACAGTGTGTGACTCCACAGGGTGCTGAAATACTCCATGGTCTTTCCAAATCTGTAGAAATCTATAACCACTCACAAAAGACACTACAGAGGTGGAGCTATCCATCCACCTCGGACACACGAGGTTTAATAATCCAGCCACAATCGTCTCCCATCCATTAGCAAATTCATTAAGAACATGGCATCATAAAAATAAAAATAAAAATAAATAAGCAAATAAAAGGCAGTATATAGACTAATACATGAGTTACTGTCTACTTGCTCAAATAGAGGTATTTGGAATATGGGATTATTGCAGTATTCACACATGGGCAAGGACTCCGCAACATGGTGGTAAAGATGCAAAGACTTTATTGCGTATCCGAAATTCCCTTAAATACCAATAGAAAGACAGGAAATCACCTCATATAAACAGGAAAGATGTTCGCCTCAGTGTCCCCCAATCACCTGGAATATTTCCCAGACATTGCCTATTATGGTAAAAGGTACACAATACCTTACAAGGTCAGAAACTGCAATTATCACATCTCATAGGGCTGACACTGTCCAGAAACCCACAATGCTCTCTCAGCCCATCCCCGGTGACCTGGCTGTAATCCCAGGGTCACCTCCGGGTCTGAGAACGAGGCTCTCTCTTCGGCCAACAAGGCCTAATCTCTCTTCCAGCACACAGTGTAGCCCAACAGATTATAGTTCAATTTTTTTGTATTTACTCCATTAATTGACATCTTTTCCTTTACATCTTTGAGAAAGAGGACTAAATATATGAACTATTCATTAAAATAGTAAAAAGTTTTATTACATGATAATAGCATTATATTACACAGATATCCAGTTTTAATATATGTGGTCTTGCATGCAGTCTGAAACTAATGCTAAAAATCTAATGAGGTCCATGTACAGCAGTGAATGCTGTGGGTGCCAGGAATATTCATATGTTGGCATCTTGCCATATCAGTTATGAGGGCAGGCATAACTTAATACATTGTGAAAATCACTTTACTTCATCACTTTCACACTGTGAAAAAACCAACAAACTTGTAGGGTTTTTACTTTCTTACTATAAGCAAGCACATGTCCTTTAAAATGAACTAATGCTCACCTATATTTGGACTAAATTTGACCTGTTGTTTTTCAGAGAGAAAATATGAAATCTCTATTTGTTATGCAAGCCCTATACTTAAAAAAAAAAAAAACAAAACAACCTGGTGTTTTTATTTACATTGGATAATGTCTGGACAGTCACAACTGGAATATAGGCCTCTCTGCTGCCTCTCAGCCTAAAATAAGTGTTATCTCTGATGCACTATCCCAGACCGAATGAAACCTAAATTTCTTTCAAACCATGGCCAGACAGCAGAGGGATAAGTGGAGATCAACCTGCCTGTCAGAATCAGAGATGCTCTGAAGATGTCTCTGTGATAAAATACTGGCAGAGAAATGCTACTTCATCTCTTTTACCAGCTGTGGAAATAGCTAAGCAGCATCCTTCCAGGGCTGCAGCTCTGGACTCAAGCCATGCCATCTTTATAATCTTTTTTCTGGGTTTGGCTTAAGGGATGGTTACTGGATTCAACATATGGCTCATTATGTTGAATCTATTTATTTTCAGTGGAGAGAAAGGTGCACCTCTAGAGCCTGCTGCATCTTATCCTACTGTAGATGTTTGAAACCACCCCAGCTATACCTTGATCTCTCTGCTGACTGTAAAGATCACCAATTAAAATCAGGCGGAGATGTATCCACAGCAGCCATCTAAAATAAGCACTCAGGGTCTCTTCATTCCAGGGGCAGCAGATACAAAGGGATGTGTCCCAGCAAGGTAGGAGCACAGCCTGAGCCAGAAGCCAGTCACACTACGCAATGAGGTCCTGCTGTTGTCCTGAAACCTCTCCATGATCTGTTTTCTTGGGTTGTCTTGATATTTTCGTATTCATAACTTTCATATTGGCATTTCAGTCACATGTCTCTGTCTTCTACTGTGTTTCTCATCCCTGATCCATACATAGAATATCCAGTGGCCCAACTGGACTAGACCTTTGCATACTTCAAGGAGGGAGGGACTGAGAGGCAGATTTAAGATAAATATAAGATTTAGCTGTCTGTGTTATCCTCTGTACCTGTCTGCCTAGGTTATGCTAAATTGAAAAAAAGCAGCTTTTCAGGGCAGAGATTGCTCAGGAATTAGTTTTTCTATGCTCTATGCAGGGCTTAGACAAATATTAAATTATAATAATAAGAAGGCAGAACCAACATTTACAATTATGTGAATATTTTTCACAGCTTTGAAAATGGATTTCCAAACTCAATTGGTTTTCTCTTGTTGCTGAACACAGTCCCATGCTAAACACATTTGCAGTGTGGATGCTACCATTCAGAAGGACAGAAAATGCCTGTACTCAAAAACTAGATGTGAATTAACTTGTGCTCTTACTTAACATTAGCCTCAAAAAACCTCTTCTTAATACCAAGCATTCATTTTTGTTTTCTTTTTCCTAATTTCGCCAGTTTGTTGCTAAAGCTTGGTAAGTCATAAAAAAAGTCTGTGAAACAGATAGAATTTCTAGAGACATGTAATTCTATAGTGTACTTGAGTCAAAGGATCATGATCCTGACGGTCTTCACTTCTGTTGTGGAGAGAAACAAAGATGATTAGGGAACAGGAGCATTTCTCTTACAGGGACAGGCTGAGAGAGTGGGGCTTGTTCAGAGTCAAGAAGGGGTGACCTCACCAATGTCTATCAGTATCTGAAGGGAAGGTGTCAAGAGGATGGAGCCAGGCTCTTCTTGGTGGTTCCAAGCAATAGGACAAGAGGCAATGGGCAGAGACTGATGCACAGGAAGTTCCACCTGAATATGAAGAAGAACTTCCTTACTGTGCATGTGACCGAGCTGGAACAGACTGTCCAGAGAGGTTCTGGAGTCTGGACTCACTGGAGATATTCAAGAACTGTCTGGACACAATCCTGTGTAATATTCTCTGGGATGACCCTGCTTGAGTAGGGAGGTTGGACCAGATGATCCACTGTGGTCCCTTCCAAACTTGCCTGTTCTGTGATTCTGTGTGATTTAATACTTTGCTCTCTCAACATGAGATTATTGCAGTAGCAATGCTAGAACTACACCATAAATAAAACATGCCAACATATTTTCACAGTCCAAATAAGTAACTTCAAGTAAATAAATAACTCCATCACACAAATATCACTAAGAAATGAAATTAAAAAGAGCCTCTTGCTTTGTGTTATAAAAATATGGAAGAGTGCTCAGGACAAGCTGTTTCACATAAGATTCTTCTATATATTCAGCAACTTCAAGGTCAAAATAATGGAATTTCATTTTTCAAAGTCAACAGGATGGTTTAATAGTTTTTTTTTGTACGAAGACAGCTCTGTTTTTCTACCTTACATGCAATATCAAATTCAGTATAGCTTGATATATCCTGTATTTTCATTCACACTTTCATTACAGCTCTGCAAGGTACAATCATTTATTATACATTCTCTTGAATCTTTCTGAAACATCAAACAAAATGTAAAATTCAAAGGGAGAGAAAACAAAGGACCAGAAATCTTATGAGAAAAACAGTATTTCCTTTCTAATCCTCCCGGTTCTAACCATGAACCACAGTGAGCACAGAACAGTGGTGGACATTATAAAACAAAACTGAACCATAGGACTCTATGCAGCTTTAAAGTCCTTGTACAGCAGTGATAAAATCTGAGTGAGACCAGTGTCACTTCTATGATAATTACTCAAGTAAAAGATAGCTTTTTAAATAGAACTAAGTGTCTCAGAAATACTGTCTGCTAGCAGAGCTAGTAATATATTGGAGAGGAAGGAGCCATTGGTTCTTCTCAAATTCTTTTCTGACACTTAGTTCAACAGTCTAACATGTCTAGGACTAAGAAAAAAAGTCATGGGCCTTCAATGCTCCTCTTCTTTGCCTCAGCCCTAATTAGCTCCTTGTTCACAGAGCTTTGGGTGAATTATTCACACAAGGCTCAAACCACAGACAAACGTGAAGGGGAGAGCACAGCACCACATGAAGAAGGTTTTTGGCCACATACATGCGACCCAGATTCCTTTCTTAGCAGCTAGATTCAAAGGAGCAGACATCAGGCAGATTAAAATGAATTATCTCCCCAGTTAAGCTTTCAGGCAGAAGTCATTACACTACAAGGACCTGTCATCAAGTAACAAAACTTTCACGTGAAAGTGGAAAGCTGAATCTTAACAGCAAATACTAATTTTCATCTAATAAAGTATCTTAGTGTGTGTATACCTACTATCATGAATGCTTGAAATGTGGAAATATTTCTTTCTTGTTTGTCTGAATTTATCTTATTTCCTAAGAGAAGATTTGAATTTACAAAGCAACCAGCTTGTTTCTTTTCCTGACGTAATTTTTGCAGAAAACACTTTCCAATTTGGAAAGTCATGCAGTTCTTAGCTAGTACTCTGAGAAATCAGCAATGTTTTCACAATAAAAGGCCAGTGGCCTTTTTTGCAAAGTTAACTGAGAATGATGTTATAAAATGCCCCTACTAATAGTGACTGCGAACGAAACATTTATTTACCTTTTTGTAGTCTTATCTAAACACCATTTGCTCTAGAGGAAATAGACTGACTAGGTAGCCTCAACAGCCTGAGTGGAACATTAGGAGAGTGTACCTGCATGACAATAAGAAGGTCAAACACCAAGATGAAAGAAGCCAAGAAGGCTCTTGAGACCTCATCACTTGGCAGAAATCCACGATTCAGCTTGTCCCAGCTGATCCAGTCAGTAGTGATGACAAGCACAACTACAGAGGTCAGAGTAAACAGAACCGTCCTGGAAGGAAGAAGAAAAAATAGTTCAGACAGAATACGATAGTAATGAAGATGCATCATTCTATTTTATCTGTCTTCTAATGGTCAACTAGTATTTTGTCAGTACTTTTCCACTGGTGAAAACAGACTGAAGAAAATTAGGTGCGCAAACAAAGCTTTAAATTTAAAAAAGAAAGTAGCCAGCTGTATCCTTAGTGAAAAGAAATTTAGTAGCTAGTACTAAGCATGTTGCAAAATTAGGCTGGAGTATATCACTCTGGTTCTTCATTCGATATTGTTCATTGAAGATGAAAACCAATTAAGTAACATAGCGGAGAAGTAAAATAGGAGAGAAGCAAAATGTGCCAAGGCCTGCATGATCTAAGCCAAATTCAAATCAACTAATTGAGAGAACATTGTTTAAGGCACCAAAGACATTAGAACCTTTGAAAATCTTTTCTAAGCTGTAGGAGCTATGAGACTTTAACTGTGAAGTCTAATTTTTATACAGAAACATGTCTGTATAAAAAAAGAATTTCAATGCACTAAATTAATTTTTAGGAAATTCTGGGGATTTTAGAAAGATTTTGCTTTGTGTGTTCTAAGATGTCATTTGGACAAGTTTTCAACAATTTTATGACTTTTCTGAGAGGTCAGTGAAGAGTGAATCACAAAAGTATTAAAGCCTCCATATAAATGCTACGAGAATTCCAGAAGATACATTTGACTAATACATACAGTTCTGGAACACAGTATTTAAGAAAATAACTTTCTCAGCTATCCCTGCAAAATACCTCTGCATCATTTCCATCAGAACTTGGGTGATATCTTACAGAGCTGGAAGCAGTGACTGACTGAATTTCTGTTTTTGTGGAAGCTGGAAAATTTAACTGGTAATTTAAGGGTGAGCAAGACTTCTTCCAGTAGCCATTGCTGTCAGTAAATCTGTGCTATAATAGGGGCATATCAAAATCTGAATGCGTGTTCATGCCTAAATAATTGTGGCAGGGTGGACTTTTTTTCTACAACAATAATATCTCTTTTTCTTCAGCTACCAAGGGTTGTAAAATAAAGTGAAGAATATTTCCCATGACACTTCTAAACAGGACAAATACTCAGCAGAGGAAAAAAATCTGTACACCAGTGGTCACAGGCTACCAGTCTGTATGCATTTCTTTATGTACAGCAGCCTTGTCTGTGTCTGTGAGGAAGGGAAAACAAATATGCACATAGGCAATACTATATCTGGATTCCTAAACATCATTCTTCTGTGACATGATGGGCTGCCCTTCTTCAGAATGTAATGGGACACAAAATTACTTGATTGCTACCACCTTTACCTTTGAACATTTATTTTTGTTCTTAATAAATTGACTCAGTTACATGCAATACTATGGTTGACACCCTAACAATTTCCCTGAGAGAATTACGAGCATCTGGGCAAGAAAAAAAACAATAAGTGAGGCATACTAGATGTAATTAGACCTGAGCAATAGTCAAGCCTTCTTATTCCAAAACATTTGCTTAGCTACCATCTCAACTGTCAGTACCTGAACCTGACTGACTTTTCTACAAGCTCCACTTTGGCACATACCCAGAACAGTTTACTTTGGAAAGATAATTCTCTTGCATAGAGTCTCTTGAGACACACAAAGGTGTTTTTTCCTACTTATTTCACCTTCATATCTGAAATTCTCATGGTTAATATTCTTACTTTACCTGAAAGGTTCTCTAGAAAGAAAACAATCCTCAGCACCTGTCTTCAGGCCAAGGCAGACTGCCCCAGCCACTAGGCACCCCAATTTTCCTTGGCCTCTTTCTGTGGAACCACCCCTCCTGGGGCAGTGGAAGTGTAGAACCACAATTCAAATCTGAGCATTTTGCTATAGGAAGCATATACCCAGAAGTTATGCCCAAGACTATTCTGCCTCAGTCCTCTTGAATTATGCATTTGTGTTTTGGAGCAAGAGTTCAAAGCATGGAAGGTCAGACTGTGGCATGTAGGCAAGCAAGGCAGATATATTTTTATTCATGCTTCGTTGGCATGCATGCAAAGACCGATGTGTGTTCTCAAGTCCTAATTTCCTTGAGGAAATGCATATGCACTTAGAAAACTGCTTTGTTATTCATTCTGAAATGTCAGATAGGGAGGGAAGGGAGCAGAAAATGGGCTGCTAATAGAATAAGAAAATGTGAGACCAACAGAAAAGGTTAGAAATGGATTTTGAAATGGTTGCGCTAAACAGCATAATTAGCACTTGGTTGTGTTTTTGACCTATGATACTGGAACACAGCAAGATATTCCATATATGCTTTTGGAGTTATTATAAACTGAGCTTGTGTGGGTTAGAGTTCAGTTCACTTCTTGTGAAAGTACAGTGTCCTGGAGATTAAGAAAAAAAGATGAGGATTTCATTTAACTTGACATAACTTGTATTGGATAAAGCAATGTGAGCTGCCCTGCAATATCTAGCCCAATGTAGTTTGCCCTTTATTCTGCAATGAACATTACTGAGACAGAGCTACATCATCAAACTATTCACAGCATTGCTGGCAGGATCTCTCCTCATTACAGATGGGGAAAGGCTACAAGGTGAAGGGCAAGAGAGGACTGACTCTTCTCTGTATCAGGCATTAAGAAATGCAATTTTGGTCTCTAGTTCACAACGGAAATACACTTTTATATTTCACTTCTAATTCTAGCTTACTGTATTGAATGATTATGTGCTCTGGGCACCTATTCAGCTGCAATAACACACATTTTACAACCTACTGCATACTCCTTAAGACTGCAAATAAACACTGTCCAGACCAATAGCATATTGAATAGCTAAAATTACTAGGTAGGTCCAAAAAAGTCACTACTGTGCTTATCACTGCCAGTGATGATTTAAAATCCCCAGTGCTACACTGAACTGGGGGGACAAAAGGCAGGGAGGCTGAAAGAGAAGAATTTTTACTGCCAGAAACATCTCAAAAATTAGGCATTATTTTAGACTGCATCTCTATAATAATCTTTGATTACTGGGACTGAGTTTGTTCTTGAATTTGTCAAACCAAATCACTCATGCCAAACTGAATCCATACTACTGGCCCTCATTTGTCAACAGAACACTAATCTGCTTCTCAAAAACTTGGCAAGGTCTGAAACAGATGTATCTTCCCTTATGCACCTTTCCATAGCACTTTCTTGCACTATAAGCTTTGACCAAACTGACCAACTTTAAATCTATCACCCAGCATATTATACATTATGAGAGGCTGTGAACCACATGGACCAGAAGCCTGAGCAGGTTTTAGTCACTAGTGGTGGTTCCCTTGTGGCAGACAGGGTCATAACCTAAACCTTGTAGAGAGAAAACACAATGAAGTGCTGTGATCTTATGTCCTGGATGGTTGGGGACACTCTCTTCTGCTGTTTAGCATGTCCCACCTCCCACACCAGGAACTCCTTGAGCAGAGCCCATGAAGCCACGACTCGTTCTCTTGCAGCCCCAAGGCAGTACCACAAAACCATTCCTAGCACATCCCCTCCAAACCTACACCAGAAGTATCTTTGACTCCATACAGCTGCATCTTCAGGAATCAGTCTGTTATTTGCCTGTACTGAGTGAAAAACTGAACAACCCAGAATTTGTCCCAGGAAAGATAAAAGACAAGCTAATAAATGTATACATGTTCACAAAACATTTAATGTGGGATAGAAGAACTGTTTCCAGTCTGAGTCTCATGATTCTTCATGTCTAAATCAGCAAGGCAAAGAATATCAAAAATGGATTCTGGTCTGTGATGGAACCTGTAACTGCAACATAAAGAAAACGGTAACATAAAGAAAATGAAGTTTTTCATTCAAACATTAAATACAATTCTTTTCACAACACTGCCTTCCCTTTACTTGTGACTTTGAGCTGCTCATTTTTAGAGATATTTAGAATTTTCTCATCTTACATGACCCTCTGCCAAATCTTTTATAATGCTACAACTTTGAAGATCAGATAGTAAGAGTTCTGTTAAGACCAACTGAAGAGATGAAAGACAAACTTTAGTTATTTTCCTCATTTTCATTTTGTCCTTTTCAAGAGCTAAAAAGCATTATCTTGCCCTTTGACTACACCTTTTCCAGAAAAAAACACCTACCTGTGCTTAGTCAAAAGTAGCTCTTAGATTTGTATGACACAGTATTTTGAGAACTTTTCATAGTAATTTCACATGTAATTGTCACTAAGCTAGATCATTTGGAAATCATTAAACATTGCTACCAAAGATTCCTTGGTATTGCTTAAGATTCCAGAGTATTGCTTAATACACTGTTTGCTTGGGATGGGACACATTAGACAGGACCAAAGAAACTGGTCAGTCACGCTCCTTAGGGCTGCCCTTTGTGGGAGTGGGGTGTCTCCCATTATTCCTGTTCCCACCCACATCACACTGCCAGCTCCTGGCAGGTCTCTGCCCTTCCCTGGGGTTTCCCCAACTCAGAAACCACCCCCCCTATGTCACAATCCCTCGCTCTGCTGTGGAATGCACCTGCACTGGTGCTGATTGCCTTGGCAGTTTCTCATTGATGTACCCAAATAGTTGCAAATACCCTGTGAAAACAGATACAGAAAGGGAACAACAAATCTTAGTGCCCTTTATATTTAAAAATGTTTTCCAGTCCTCAGGAAAGAAAGATAATCCATCAAGTCAAATACACTACATAATTTTTAATCTCAGAATCAGCACCGGCCAAATATACAGTTGCACAAGGTACAATAACTATAAAAAACAATGCTCCTGCAGATGTTCACATACAAATGCCAACATTTTTTATTTCACTTGTTTTAATTAAGAAAGGCTCTGTTATTTAATCTGTCAAAAATAGCAACTCTAAACCCATTTAAAATAAAATATTTAGTCTGCCTGTTGCTTGGTGTCAGAACCACTCCTGCAATTAAACAAATATAAGGGACAGATGCTCTGCTGGTGAAAAGCATCTGTGTTCCCTGAAGCAGCATAACTTCAATCCTCCAGCTGGCCACTGCTCTTCTGCCCCCCACGGGACAGTCCTCTGAAAGAAGAGAGAGCAGGAACTCGAGATTTCTGCCTTTATCAGCAGCTACTGCAGTGTCACAGAGTGACACAGCTGGTGCTGAGGATCCCATATTCACAGTGTTCCTGTAGCATGAGCTGACCTGAGCACCCATCCATAACTAGCACACCACATGAGATCCCAGAAAGCAGTGTCCACTTCAGATGCATCCAGAAGAAATCCCACTCATGCACCCCAAAGCAATCCATGCTATTAACCAAAGGGCAGGTGGAGAGATAGCTGGCAGATCCTCTTCAGAAATGTGCTACTAAAGTGAATTGGTAATACATATAGACCTTAGAAATCTAAGAATATTTGGAGAGTTAATTACATTGCATCTCTTTTGCTAAAATAAGGTGTATGATCGTGATGGAGACAAGTATATGGCAGAGATATGGAACAATACTACTATCAGATTTCAGAGCACCACACTCCCCACGGCACACTCTGCAGGCGTGAATAAGTGGGAGAAATTACATTAATGCAGATTGCCATCAATAAGGCTTAATTATCTGAAGTCAAATATCAATTAGAAGAAAATGGTTTGTAATTCAAACTTCGAATTGCATTATCTTTTTAAAGTCCTTTTCACCACAATACTGTATGTCTGTGTTCTGTCCTGTTGAAACTAATAGGTAAGTAATTCAGCATTTGCCACTAACTACCAATCCTGAAACACCTGTTCTGAAACACTCCCTATGTTCTGTATGGCTCATAGCTATCAGAAGTTAGTAGATACTGTACATTTTGAGAACCATACATTCCCAGTTAAGACTTCTAAACAGTGCTTGTTTTCATTCTGACTGGTAAGCTGAAGAAATAGGACACCACAGAGCATAAAGGATGCTCTGAGTTTGGCAAAATTGGAATTGTTTATTCTGCTTTTTTATACATTCACTTACTAATCCTATGGGTTTTCCTGATCAGAAAGATGTAGGAGCAGCAAGGTTGAGGCCTTGTGATCACACTGGCATGCCTTTTCCAACCCCAGTGTTGCTAGAGCTCTAGACTTTTTGACTCTCTCAACCCTAACCCCAACAACCTTCCCCACAAACCTTGCTTTACATCTATCTTTTGACTGTAACTGTTGCCATTTTATTACAGTGTACCAATATGATTCCAGAGCTATTCAGGATTTTTGCACAAAGATTTGTATGAAGCCTGAAATTACATTTATGTTAATATATAAAGGAAACATTTTGCTATGTTTCATGTAAAAAAATTAATAAGATTAGGTAATGTAATCACATGGTGAAATATTAGAATTCTAGACAGCATCATTTTTTTATTACAGGTAGAAGTATCTGTGAGTTTCCTTTTGCCACACTATTAATTTACTAAAATGAAAGTGTTATCTATTTCAAACAGCAGCTCATTTAAATTAAACTCATCATCATGAGCTTTAAGTTTCAAATGCCATTTCCTATCTGTGACACAGAAAAGCAAAAACAGTTTATGAAAGTTCATGGTCTTACTTGTAAAAAACATTTTTAATCACCACGTGTCACATGCAAGGTAGTATAAGACTCACATGAATCATATCCAAGGCAATCTACTTCTTGTTCAACTTCCAAAGTTGGAAATTAATTGCTTAACTCCGGTAGAAAGCATTTGGAAAAAAAACCAAACCAAAAACTCAAACACAATTCTATATAAGGTAAAGAAAAGACATTTTTCTGTTTTACTTTCAGATGGATACATCACTTATTTTATCAATGGAATGGGAAGGGGAAGACAGCTGCTCAAAAAACAACAGAAACAAGATTTTAAAATTATTTTCAGAGCATCAAATGTGCCTTAGGATAGACCTGCCTGGCAATCTTTCAGCAAAAATGGTTTGTATTCAGACAAGGGCAGTTCATCAATATGCAAAATTTACCCGTGAAAGGGATGATTTCTGTAACGTGAGGGAAGCTGTGTCAGAACTGGTCACAATTCTTGCACCTCACTGTGGCTGAGGAGCCAGGAGTTAGGGCAGCATCTCAGTTACACAAAATGATACAAACAGGGCAGAGGCCATTACTTGTTCCGAGCAAGTCAGACCAGCTATTTGAATATTAGTGTTAATGAGAGCAGCTGGATGCACTAACAAGTAGGTTTTCCCATGCTACAGGGTACTTTTTGTTCAGACTCTTCAGCTGGAGCTGGTCCACTTAGGATACAAGAGACATTAGTCATGACAAGAGTCAACCATTCTCTGGATAGAGATTTCCTACACCCACATGTCTTAATGCATAGGTATTCCCAATCCCTGGCAAGAGTGAGGTAAAGGCTGTTCATCAGAGTGGCAAGACATGGGATCATATGGCAAAACATACAAAACAGGGACTTTGACTTTCATGTTCCCTGCATCCTCAGCAACTGTTAGAAACTGGTTATGAGAAGAAAACATCATTGGCCTCCACTTCTCAGTCATCATGAAATACTCAGTAAAGTCTTAAATTCATTGCAATGTAGAACAGGAAAAAAACTTTTGAAATGGAAAAGACATATGTCTTAACATTTAGAAGGAAAATCCTATTTCAAATGCATTTAGATGGTAATTGAAGTGCTGTTCTAAGAGCCTAAAATTATGCTTTTCAGACCTAAAGCAGGAGCTAGAAGTATATCTGAACACCTCCTTGATTTTCCTGAGTTGAAACACATTATTAAATTCTAGTTTTAGAAACAAGCAAGACTGTAAGTGTGGTTTTAACACCACATTTTCAATCCTGTCTATGACCTGCATTATTTGGATTTCTAGATGATTGATTTAACACAAACTGATTTTCAGAAGACACAATTAAAAACAACTAAGTCAGAAAATCGGTAAAAACTAATTAATTAATAAACCAATTCTTTCATTAATAAATAACTCAATTACTTCTCAATTGCTGAATTTACTAGCATTGTTTGTGTTCACAATTTATTTCATCATTAATGGACCTTTAAACCTGATCAATGTTTTACTATATAAACAATGCTCTGAATGTTTCCTTCAGGATATTCTAGACCCGTATGTATTTTCTGCATTTAAATCATTCAAATATTTTCCCAAATCACATTGAGGTCTGCTATATTTTATCTAGAGCCAAGTGAAAAACTGATCATTACTTTTTAAAAAAGAGATTAATTTTACATATGGGTTAGTTTACTGCAGTTAAAACTTTTTATAAGGAATTCAGAATCAGCCAGAAACTTAACCATAGAGGGTTGTTTTTTTTTTTCAGAAGTCTACATGTGAGTTAACATGTCTAATCTTTCATTACAGCCAACAGAGATGTAGTGTGAGATTTTATTGCCTAAACCAAATTTAGTTTAATATGATTTGGGCCACTGTGGAGTACCTTGGTTGGTCTTCAAACCTTGCCACAGAAGGTCTCCTCTGAGCCCTGTGTCACGTCCACCAGGCCTGCGCACTATTTCAATATACCAAAGCATTTCAAACTGCAGTCAATGCCTATGTTTAGGCACCTGAATCCCACCTTTATTCAAATGATGGAGTCTGCAAAAATTACGCAGGTGACTATAGGTAAGTTTCTGCTTGCAGCAAGCTGAATGACCATCATCTGCATTGGCCAGAGCTCCACTGGCTGAAGTAGGAGCTGGAACGTTGATAGCCATGATCACAAGACAAAACCACCAGGCACATGAACCCAGAGCTGAATCTCAAAACTGAAGTCGGTTCTTGATGTTTTAATTTCTTTAAAGAAAACAGTGAAAAGCCTGTTTGAATTGAAAAACAAATACATTTTATGTAGGAATTAACAACACTTATATTTGAATAAAAATAATGGAAAATTTATTTAGAAACTGTCAAACGAAATCAGTCACTGAAAAGTTGGGGTTTACTTGATTTTTAAAACATGTTTTAGAAAACTGAAATGATTTCACATAGAATTTTGATGTGGCAGTCTTAAAGTTATCCTCTCAGGTTTTTGGAAAAAAACAAGAACAGTCCCCATAAAATTTCCCGCAGTCTGTGCGATAATAAACCGATCACTCAGTCACCAATCAAGCAGCTCCAGAGCCAGCACAATTCCCAAAGAGGGGGAAACTCACGGGGAGAAAAGAGTGCTGCCAGGAGCCCTCAAATATCATTATAGCTGCTGATGGGACCAGGGCAGGGCCAGGAGCACCAGCATCCAGGCCTTCCCATGTACAAAAGAAGCCCAGAGGAGCACCAGTGACCAGGAGTGATGCCAGCAGGGTGGGCACACGGGGAGCGGAGCATCAGTTCAGGCAACACTTGCCACGGAAAGATGTGAGGAAAGGGCACTTTATCCCTGCAGCTCAACCAGGGAGCAGTGGCATCCACCCGGCAGAAAGCCGTGGCCCCTCTGACCTCTGCAGCCACGAGTGACACGGCTGCCCAGACAGAGGTCCGGTGGGAACACACTGCCCTGCAGGGCCAGGCTGTGCCCGGCTCCCACGCCAGCACCAGAGGGCAGCAGGAGGAGGAGGGGTGTGGGATGAGGGGTTTTATAGAGAGACCAAGAGAGAGACTGCTGGAATTGCACCCTGCCTTCCCTGAAAAAGCTCCAACAGACAGGATGCACGACTTGGAGGATTCCCTGCCCTCCCTCTGCCTGTCTGAGCACAGTGACTTAAGGGACAGGGGCAGTGGTGACAAGTCCCTGCCCAGCGCAACAGGCCTGCCTCCTCTGTGACTGCCCCACCTCCCCAGGTGTAACAGGTGTGAGCCCCTGCAAGTGGAACCCATCAGGGATGAGGAGATTTTAGTTCATCCAGCACAGAGGTGTCACAGAGGTTAGGCCTATGCCCTGCATCAGTACCACTTTGATGATCTTAAAGGTCTTTTCCAACATAAATATTTCTATGGTTCTATGAGTTACAAAGCATAAAGGATAAAAATGGGACTTCTTTTATCTAAACAGAACATATGGAACATGTTGTCCTTGCCCAGATATTGTCGTGTCGCTACTCTTATAAAACATTTATGATAAGTGGGTGGGAGAGCGGTACAGTATACACTTACATTCTCAGGGCTTCTCAGACAACATATTATATCCACAACTAAAATTTAAAAATACAGTACAATTTTAGAATAAAATAAACATAACGGCTTAATAGCTTTCTATGTTCTTGATTAGATTACTTTTATAATTTATCTATACAGTACTTTTATGGAACAAGAAATTTCTCATTATTTTAGGCTTCACACACCATCGTATCTATGGGATATATTTTCTCATTCATCAAGATTTTGTGCTTTTTACAATTATGTCTGTGCAAACCCCATCAAAGTAAAGCATAATTGCAATTTTTCTGAACTGCTCTTCAATTTTTTTTTCCCAAAGCATTTTAAATAAATAACAACTTGATTATATTTTGATTAAATGTACTTCCAAAACAACTCCCAACATAAAGAAAAAAAAATTAAATCTTAAATCTTGCTTCCTGAGCAACACATTTTTATGTCAAAAATCTTTCAAACAATATCAATTTTACCTTAGAGAGAAAAGAGCATTAGTAGACAGCAAGCTGAGTGCATGCCGGGCATGTCTGCTGGCAGCAAAGAAGTCCTGACAAGTGTCCAGGGCTACAATAGCAGAGGCACAAGCAGTATATCAAGGGACATTATTTTCTCTACGCTTGTTAGACCATATCCAGAATATCACATCCAGAATTTGGCCAACCATACATAAAAAGCACCAGTAAAGTAAAGTGGAGTTTTTTAAAGTGGAGTACTTTAAAGCTTTACTGGTTGGGGGCTGAAACACTTGCCCTGTGAAGAGAGCCTGGGGGATGGGAGAACCTAAGAGTTGCCCCCCACCAAATGCTTCTAGGGAGGTGAGCAAGAAGATGGAGCCAACCTCTTCAAAAAAAGTGAATGACAGGATGACAAGAGAATTGATACCAACTCAAAAGTTGTCTAGAAAATAAAAGTCAATATGCCTTATTTTTCACAAGTTGAGGCAGTTCCAGTATAGGCCTGAGATATGTCTTCTTAAAAAACAAAGAAACATCACATGCAAATTACTGTGATTTTGGCCTCCTGGAAAGTTAACCTTTCTAACAAGAGAACAGGACTAGAAATAAGACTGAGCAAGTCCTGACAGCCAGGGCTGTTCCAATAATTACACACTCAGCTCTGCGACAATATGAATATTGTCACTTTTTCAGTGAAAGATAAACCTTAGAAATTTTCAAGAAGAAGGTGCACAAGAGAACTTGGGAATTGTTATGGTTAAATTCACTAAGATGCCCAGATACATATTTGCTTAAACACTGAGTTTTCCAGGAAACAGTTATCCCCCTCAAACAGAAACTTTTCAGTATTTGAGTAAAATTCCTGGGTTCTATCCTGAGATTTATCTGCACTCTTTTCCAAATTGTTCCAGTGAAGAGAAACCAGATAAATTCTGGAAGGAATAGCAATATTCAGGGAGCTCAGCAAAGATGCAGTAAAACCCAGGCTGAGGCTTGTCCTGCACCTGCCGTGCAAAGAGAAGTGCAGGGGCTCAGATTAGCAGTCATCCATGTGGATTGGATCCTCATGCTGCTGGCTACTCTCACTGGTCTCACTGGGGTATCACTAGTTCTGATCAGAAATTCCTTCCCATGGATTAGAAACATTTATCAATGAAAGTTTAATCAATAATGATGCTTATTTGAATGTTTTGGTTTTCTTACAAAACAGCAATCAAAAATTTTATTGCAGGATTCCCAACAAAGTGTAAGCAAAGATCCCTTTCCTCCAGAAATAATTTGTCATCCTTTACCTTCCAGCCTTGGTCTCTTTGACTTCTAACATCCTAACAAGTATGACAGTGTTAAGATGCTGAGAATTTACCCATCTCAGTCACATATAATTTTATGTTGAAAAAATCCCATTTGTTTTTAGCTGACATTCCCTCCTGGCAGTTAGTACTCTTTCAGTTTTAAACCTGTTTCTTCCTTCTTACCTGTCCACTTGACCTGACTTAGTTCTGAATGGATTTCCATGTAGTTTGTAACTTTTACTGGCCCTAAGATCTGACAGTTTTTTGTTGATCTGGGGCTAATGCAAGGACTAAGGACACCTTAGCAGGATTTAAAGCAGGAGAGCAGTACTGGACTGCTGAATGACACTGCAGAGTTCAGGCAGCAGGGATGGACAGGGAGTGCTAAAAGTTTTAATTTTTTTCAGAAAATAATCAGAGGCATTTGTTTCTTCTCCCACAGTTTTCTCTCATGGATCTCCTTTAGGGTTATAACCATCTTGTAGAAAGACTTAAAGAGTAAGTGATCAACTTCACACCTCATGCCTATCCAGCAAGGTAATTCTTTCACCAGACCCAGGATAAAAGATGGGGACAGGCCTTTTATCTCATCCAAGGAATAGATGAGCTGTTTGGACAAGGAGACACATCTAGGTGAGGTTAGGTATCCACCCAGTTTATCTCCAGAGACCCAAATACTACATCAGACTTTGCTTTGCCTGCATGATTATAGTGTGCTCAAAATAGTTTAGGTGCTGCTAAAGAGACCCCAAGTTTAACAGAGATTGTGCTGACCAAATTTTGTTAAACATATGTTCCATGTTTAATATTCTCTTAAACACTTTTACCTGCTGCTGACTGAGTCCCCTCTAGTTTTACAGCTATATGATCCTTTTCTCCCTGTAAAATACTCCAACACGTGTGTTTGACAAGCATAAAAGCCTATAGGCTGCCATCCCACCACCTATATGATTGCTCAATCAATCCCCAGCAAGCACCTACAGTGAGAAGCTAGAGGAACTTTTGGAAGGGCTGTATTTTGGAGTGTGTCGCTTTCTCTCTAAACAGGAAATGTTTGTGTTGTTGATGAGACTTCGAAACAAATATGAATTTGGAATAGATGGATGCACTTGGCTTCTTTGATCAACTACTGGAGAGACTAGAATCAGCCAAATTTTTAGACTTTTGTATTGCAAATAACTACATCCATTTCACAAAGGTTCTAAGAGGGAAGACAGCTTTGGGGACTAGATATAGAATCTCAGAAATCTTTGTTTAGTCATTTGGATTAACTTTGTTGCCATTATCTTCGGTTTTCTCCTAGGTCATTCAGTCAACATACAGAATTGAGAGTAAATTAATTTGACTGGTTTTTCACTGAGGTTTTTGGCTTTATGTTCTACCTGGGAGCCCTGAAAATAACTGTCATCTCTAGCTAAGAGGCCATGAAAGATGAATGTGACTTACAATCATCCCTGGACCTTTCCAGCCATTACTGGCAATCTGTCACAGACGTTTCTGTGTTGATAACCCATCAGTGTCTACTAAAAAAAAAAAAGAAATCTATTTCATCTGAGGCAGTGGCCACCTTCACTAAGTTAAAGCAGGCTTTCACTACACAGTGGGAGTATTCTGATATCATATTTGGGGAGGAATAGACTTTACATTTAAAACTCCCCAAATATTGTTAAATATTATACTAGATCAGCTGTTGTTTTTTTTTAGTTTGAAAAGTTTTCTTAACTTAACTTTCTTAACTGCTATAACCAATGGTTGCTAAAACAGGCATTTCATTCTGCATTTTAAGGTGGCTTCAGCTATGGATTATACAGGACTGGGGTGACCACCAGTTATCTTATGAACAGTAATTGCAGACTGCCACAACATCTTCTCTGAAGCCACTTGCCTGCTAAGCAAGATGCCCATAACTGCATTCAGAATATTCTATGGCCCACAGATTCTTGAGAATATGCTGCTAGAATAAATTTTAACAATGCTGCCAGACACTAATGTTGTTACAATTTCTCTGTCAATCAAATGATACTTTCCCTGAATTTGCATAAATCTAAATGCTGCGAAAACACATATTTAATTCTATTTAGGTTGCTGGAATTAAATTTGCATCAAATTTGTTTAAAGAACAGGATATGTGGCTCTGTAATGAATGACACTAGCAAACCTCTGTTTCTTTACTTGAATGGGAATAACTGAACATACAAAGGTTTTTGGTTACAAGACATAATTCAAAGAGAGTGTAAAGATCACCTCTTTCTTAAGGAAAAAACCAAAAAGCAAACCAAAAATAGAGGTTTTCATAATTCAGTCTGAAGAATAAAGACTATTTTCTAGCTGGACTGACCATGTGGAAAAGTGTCCTCAAATCTCTTTCAGAAAGATGATAACGGAACGGCTCACAAAGTCAAAAAGTATGGAACTAGTATCTTAAGACCTGTGAAGGCTGATTAAAATTTCAGCTCCTGCTTAACATACTATGCTGGCAGCATATGCCTGCTGTGTTGACACCTTGGACCTTGCCATCCATTTCATTCCAAATAGCTCTGACCTAGGTGCTCTTTAAAAAGGAATTGTTTAAAAACACCTCCAAGAGTTTTGTACTTACATTATTACACTTAGCAGTGATTTTTTTAAGCCCATTCTTTTTGCAACTCAAGGCCTGCTAGTGATTGTTTCGTTTTCTTTCATTTATACTGAAAAACTTAATATTAGGTAGCAAATTGAAATTCTTCTTTAATTTTGAGCTGTTTCATAACATAGCCACACCTGCTGCCAATTAGAGTCTTATTAATGCTCGCTGGGTTTGCTCATGTTGCAAAGAGAATGATAAAACTGAGCCCTAATTGCCAGTGTCCTAATGAGCACAGCTGTGTCACAAGGCCAAAAGGCTCCTGAAACAACCCAAAGCCCAGACCTTAGATGACATTTGCAAATGGGATAATAATATCTTTTTCCCTCTTTCTGCTTATGCAGGGAGAGACACAAAAGTTGAACACTAACTCTCTCAGTTCAAGGAGCTCTGGCTTTGTCCTTGTACTGGGAATTACCTCAATCATGGGAAGTCACATCACCGCAGATATCCATATATCATGAATGATCTTAAAAATAAAAATTATAAAACTGAGGACGTAAAATGAATAATAGCATTACCAAGTAGAGATTCCTCTCCTCTAATTTTTTTAAACCTGTTTCTGTTTCCAAACTGATCAGAAAAAACAAAAAATGAGCATAATAAGATGGCTTGGCAAGATGGATGGATAGTTAAAATTTTCACAAGGTCCATAGAAGACCTTATGATAAAACTTTAGCTGGTGGCTGAAGCTAGAATCCTAAATCCTTAGCCAGGGAATTATATTTAAATGGTCTGATTATCTGGAGTACTGCAAGCCGCACAAATCTGATGGAGGTCAAATTCAAAATAAATTTTTTATATATTTGGATGCTTAAAATAACATTATAAGATAGTAAGTTCAGATGGTTAAGGTATGAGTATTTTGGCTATGACTCATTTTCCTGGGAGGGTAAAGCATTCTTCCTATGCATCACTTTCTGACTACGTACACCTAGATATTAGTGTCAGCTTTCTTTATTAATCTGTTCTTCCACTGAGAGGCAAAACCTGCTGTCATAAGACATGTTAAAGTTTAGAATGCTTCACTACACAAGGTAAGTATGTAACTTCTGACACTGATAAAGGCAGATTATTTGCCCACGTATCACAATCAATAACACAATCAGGTTTCTGATACAAGGATTATAAAGATATACATGTTAAGAATATTATTATTATTCAAAATCAGAAAATAGGTCTTTAAAAAAACCCAAACCAATACCAAAACTCATTAAATGAATGTAAAAAGGAGCGTGATTGGGTGGAAACAAAAAAACATGCACCAAGCATCAGAATTTTGCTTATTGAATAATGAGAAGATATGAACCAGCACTATGAAGAAAGAAGTTGTAAGAGGGAAGTACTATCAAATGTGAGAAAACAGTTTAAGACTAAACAAATCAAACAGGACAGCTGTCATTTTATGCTTCAGTAATCTATTTTTATGGATGCCGTGGAGTTTATTAACCACTTCAAGGAAAACATCCCCTACACCTAACTGGAAAAAAAATATCTGTCAGTATCTAAAAGAGGATTAAAGTTTCACTGACAACTACTAGGCTTTTATGAGTGAATTTCAAAAGATGAAGGTCAGGTGCTTATTTAAACACACTTATGAGAATGCATCTTTTCACTAAGAAAAGTCAATCATCTTGATGGTTAAAGTCAATACCAAAAGCCATCAACAACAACTGTTCAGAAGAAAAAATATTTTCTTAATTTTGGAACTTCACCAAGATTGCTTATTCTATGCCTGAATTGAAGGTCTTAAATTAATTCTGCTTCTTTATAAAATTAAATGGCATGACATACTGCTGACATCTTTCGTAATTGGGGTCATATTAACAGCATATTTCTTTCATTAAAATTATTGATATTATTAGCAGTTATAGATTTACTATAGATAGAAAAAGATTTTCCTCCAGATCTTAAGAAAATCTGCTGGAAGCTCTGAGGCCTCAAAACCCCATTGCATTTAATAAAATAATGCTAGTGTCACTGGAAAGTAAATTTTCTTTCAATAACAGCCTTGAAATTATGTGAAGAAACAAAAGCACATATCTGGCTTTAGTTCAGTGTTTACTTCACAGAAATGCTTTCGCTTCACTGTGCCATTATCCACCAGCAGAGCATGCCATTACTGGAACACAAGCTCTCATTCCACTAATGTTATTGCTTAAAGAACATATTAAGATGCTGATGTTTTCATTCAGAAGATATCCATACATCTTCCACAAGTAATTACATTACCAGTAATCCTTTTAAAAGGCTTTCTTTGCTCAGTTGCTTTGCCAATAGCTCTAAGCTTGGTTACATGACAATCGCACTTACTCATGGCGCATGAATTGGTAACAGATGAACCAGCTAATACACTGGTGCTCTCTGATCAGTCACAAATCATAGAACCTAGATCCATCAAAGGAAACAAACGTGCTTTACAAAGCCTCAGATACTTTGGTTTTATGTATGGCTGGAAACAGCAGAGAAAGCTGAAAACAGCACGTGTCCTTTTGCACATTTTGAAGAACAACTATTATCAGGAAATACAGCCACTAACTTTTTAAGGACTGCTGGCATTCACAATGATATAATATAAGTAGCCTCTAACTACAGGACAAACATCTGTTTCATGAAGGATAAAAACAGTGATATGAAGATAAGGAATACAGGGCATATAATGAAATACTCTAATAACACCAACAAATTCAGACTAAGAAGTTTTGCTAAATATTCAACCACTGCCTGAATTAAATCTGAAGACCATTTTCCATACTGTGAATTATGTCAAATTCATTAATGAATAAAAACTGTTAACCTGAATACTAACCCTGCACTTTTCTACTGCAGAGTCTACTCCTTGTTCTTGAGAGAGTGATTAAAAGCAGCAACTGTCACTGTCTATGTCAGTCAGTGGATACATAGACGATGCAGGAGGCAGTGTGCAGAAGTGTTTTTGAATCATCAAGCAGCAGTACACAGAAAGTCAGAGAATAAATTAAACCAAAAAATAAGCCTCAGGCTGATGTGTTTGAACTTCACTGCAAACATTCTTCATACATATTTAATTGCTCCATTGAGACTGTGACTGTTCTGGAGATGTTCCAGGCATTATTTCCATTCCATTAGTACACTTGCAGTATCTGTACTCCTTAACCCAAAATGATTGATTCTATAAATGTCTTTCCACTTACTGACCTGAACACTAATTGAGGTTGTGTATAGATTAAAAGAGAGTGTATGCTTTTTGAAACCAGCCAACATATATTGTAGTCACTGAAAGGTCTTGTGGCACAAGAAGAAAGTGGTACTCCTAACTGAAGAAATCAGTATGTGGTTTCACAGAAATATTTCAGGTAGGAAGAGCTGGAAATCATACTATAGGTTGAAGAGTTTTGCTAAACAACACTTTAAACAGAAGCTTAATTCTAAGTCCCACCTTTCTGAAACATAAAACAATCATTCTTTGAAATATAATTATCACATACCAGATGCTTTTGTCTGGCTTGCACCTTGTAAATTAATTTGCTTTAGGAGGAAGTGTAAATTTTTTACATTCCATAGAAACAAAACTTTAGGAGTTCAGATAATTTTATCAGTTCAGATGCACGCAAGAGGAAAAATTGAAATTTAAAAAACATCTTAATTAAAATTAAGATAATGTTGTAAAGTACAAGTTACTCTACTATGAACTAAAACTTTTCCTGTTTGAATTATTAAAGGTAAGTATAATTACAATACATCAGCTAAAATTTCGACTAAGCCACCCTGAGGAAACGGTCCTTACGATCTCCATAAGCACTGCCTTGATTCTGGATTGACCTTGAGGTGCTGGAGCGTATTCAAAGGGCAACAAAGCCTATGAAGGGTCTGGAGCACAAGTCTATATCATAAGTATATGGAACTGCTGAGGGAGATGGGGTTGTTTAGCCTGGAGAAAAGGAGGCTCAGGGGAGACCTTGTTGCTCTCTACGACTGCCTTACAGGAGGCTGTGGACAGGTGGGGGTTGGTCTCTTGTGATGAGCAACAAGTGACAGAAGAGGAAACAACCTCAAGTTGTGCCAGGAGAGGTTTAGATTGGCTATTAGGCTAAATTTCCTCACTGAAAGGGTTGTCAAGCCTTGGAACCGGCTGCCCAGGGAAGCGTCTGGAGGCATTTAAAAGACCTGTAGATGTGGCACTTATGGACAAGGTTTAGTGGTGAACATGGTAGTGCTGGGTTAACAGTTGGACTTAAAGGTCTTTTCCAATCTAAATAATTCTTTGATCAACCTGAGAGCTACAGTCAGTCTTAAATCCTTAGTATTTAAGACATTAAAATCAGTTATACAATTTGAAAGAAAAAATGCCTTTTAATAGAGGTGTGCTGGTGCGGCTTGGTCAAGCTTGTATCAGACATCGAAAGAATTCTTGGGAAACACTTATGTTCATATTATACTTTATTTATAATGTTTACAAACATGGGTATGTTACACTTCATGTGACAGAATACTGGAGAAAAGCTTAGACAAGAAATCTGGACCTGTCTTTGCGAGAAGTTTCATCCTGAGAACTAATGCATTAAAAATGACATTGCCAGTGCTGTCTTCCACCAGACCCTCCAGATCAAATTTATTTCAATTTAAAACTGATTGTTTCCCACTTAAATTCCAGCTCTTTCAACTCAGTATATAATTTCAAAGTCAAATAAGATCTTTCCAGCTTGTTTACTGCCATTGAAAACATGCCTCACTCTATTTCTTTCCCAAGACCTATGCTTCCTGTGCTATGACAATTGGCCTTGAATATTTCAATAGATGAGATCAGGTCAAAGCACGCAAATAATTGGAAGCTGAGCATGTGGTGAGGTCAATTTTTTTACTGGCACACCACTTCTGTGAGTGGCAAATATATGTTTATAGATGAGGGATTTAGCACATTTCTGTGCCATGTTTCTTTCTAAAATTGGAATTCCAGACAGTAACCTCCCTGGGGCAGAGAGTTCACTTCTCCTGGGCGTGCAATGCTGGCACGGGGGAGGTCCCATGTAAGAGCATTTATAATAGCAATTTGTTTTCAAACGACGGTCGAAAATATAGAACATTAATTTTCTAAAAGTTACAAATTTATTTTTTCAGTTTATAGTAGAGATCACAGAATCAGAATGATTTGGGTTGAAAGGGAATTTAAAGATAATCTTTTTCCAACTCCCCTGCCAACACCTTTCAATACACCAGGTTTCTCAGAGCACTATCCAACCCAGCCTTGAACACTTCCAGGGATGGGATATCCACAACTGCTCTGGACAATCTCTTCCAGTGCCCCACAACCCTCACAGGAAAGAATTTCTTCCTTACATCTGGTCTAAAACTACCCTCTTTCAGTTTAAAGCCATTCCCTCTTATTCTGTCATGACATGTCTCTCTAAAAAGTCCCTCTCCACCTTTCTTGTCAGCCCCTTTAGTCATTGCAAGGCTGCTACAAGGTCTCCCTGGAACTCTCTCATCTTCAGGCTGAACAACTCCAGCTCTCTCAGCCTGTCTTCATAGGAGAGGTGCTTTGAATAAAAACTCAAACCAACCCCTCTAAATGAAAAGTACCACGTATGAAAAAGGAGCTTGCACTAGAGCTACCAAAGGTGTACAGTCTCAAAGAGGTTTGTTCAGAACTGGGACAAAACTGTATCTAGTACTTTTATAATAAGAAATACCTTCCTCTTTTATTATTATTTTAAGCATAACGTTGAATAAATTAAGACTGCCATAGCAAGTCACAAAACTGAAAGGAAAACCTCATTCATTTTAATGTACTAGTTTGATAATTTCTTGGCCCTTGCCCTTTACCTTCTCAACTGTAAGACAGTCTTTAATAAATGAAATTAAATTCAAATTTTTCTATAGCACAACTGGCAGAATGTGGTAGGATGTTTAAAAAAGAAACGGGGAAGAAGTAAACAGGAGTATGCTAACAGCAAAAAGCAATAAACAAAGCTTTGAAAAATATGAACCTTTCTCAAGGCTGAATAAGTTGTTTTCCAATTGTTTTCACTGGCTTTGCTTTACCCCTCAGCCATCACAGACAAGGGCTGATGCCCTTTCCACTGAAATCCAGAAAGATTTACTCTTTGTCTGCATGAGAAGCAGCACTGTGCTCACCAATGCACCAGCACAATCAGTAATACAAAGCAAACACCAGTAAACTGGAGTCAAGGTGGTTTTGACTGAAGGAATAGGTCAACCATTTCAGTACATAAAGAATCTGAAAAGATGGAAAATGTCTAGTACTGTATTAAAAGTTGTTTGCACATTGTTATTTACACACTGTTTACTGAAGCTCTTTGATTAGTCAGTATCACAAAATCACTGTGTTCATCAGGATAACTTCCTGCTAGACAAAGCATCCTCAAATATGCGTGGTCTGAAATATAACTGGCACTTGGTTTTGTAAGGGCTTAGCTGCTAACATGATTTTTTTGTGTTAAAAGAAGAAAAATCTAGCAAAGACGCTAAAGTATCAAAACATACATTATGAAACTAGGAGCCCTGCAGGGCACCTTTTGTTAACAACCTTTTGTTGTGATTTGATTGAAAATTTAATTTAGCCTTTGTTTTAGGCCTTGCTTTTTCTACAGTCACAATTACAGACAGACAACATGCAATTATCTGAAACAAAAATATAGCCACAATATTCTCATTATGGTACCCAGCCTCAAAAAGATACTATGAAGTTGAATGCCTTGATTAAGATAGCTGTCAGTAGATGCATTTAATTTTACAGCCATACTGATTTTTTCAAAGTAGAAAAGCAAGTAAGAAATAAAAGAAAGGCTCCTTACATCTAAATTGAGGTTTTATGCATGGACTAAATAAGCTTATATACATTCATATTTATAACTGTTTTAAGCACATCCTAAAAGAATAGCCTTAATTAAGTTTTCTTTTTTATTGAAGGGGGTTCATTCTGATAGTGGTCATAGGGTATAAGAATCTGAGCGGGGACAGAATGGGATAGAAGATGAAGTCTGACAGCACTCAAATAATAACATCTTGCTACAACTTTAAGTCCAGCCTTTGCAGAAGACAGAGTACTATAATTCTTCTCTTTAGCCTAAATAACTGAATTTTGATATACCAAGCTATTTTTTCTTTCTTTTAAAGCATCACAAGTTAGAATGTACAGCCACATTCTAGTTATGTGCAGCACTTTGAATCTCAAGATGTGATTTCACTGGAACCATTATTACTCTGTGGCTGTTTGTTTGCCTGTTTGCATCACAAAACAGGTGGATACGGTGGAGAGTTTCACTAATTGTATTTGAAAAATTGATGACCAAAACACAGCAGAAGTCACATCACGAAGAACTATCAGGAAATCAAGAGGAATAAAACTTTTTTAATCAGACACTCAATGGATGACAATGGCCATATCCTCCTGAAACCTGCAGAAGACTAACAATCCCATCCGGAGTGCTCCCAGGGAGACTGATTTCAGTTTCGACTGTTAAACACTCCCACTAATGTTGGTGGAACAATTTCACTGTTTTAGCGCATCCAGTTGCACATAAAATCCACAAATCTTAAAAACATAGTTTCTAAGCTGACCTTCACTGGGCACAAATCAGTTTCAAATTGCTTCTTCAGATGGATCTGAAAGCCAAACAACATTTGCAATGATCATGTGTAAATACTCAGTATTTACAGAAAACACAGGAATATTCATTTTTCTTCATTAATGGAAGATTGGTGCCTGACAATTTCAGTGGTCTTCTACAATGGCGTTACAGCATTGGCAGATAAGGAAAGAGCAACTGGCATCATCTACCTGGAACTGTACAAAGCATTTAACATTGTACCACATGACATCCTTGCTTCCAAACTGGAGAGACACGGATTTGATGGATGGACAACTGGGTGGATAAGGAATTGGCTTGGCGGCACTCAAAGAGCTGTGATCAGTCACTTGGGCGAGTTATGCTCCCAGGGCTCAGTACTGGGACCGGCACTGTGCCACATCTTTGTCGGTGACACGGAATCTGGCATCGAGTGCACCTCAGCAAGTTTGTCAACCCCAAACTGTGTGGTAGAATCGACAGGCTGGAGGGAAGCGATGACATCCAGAGGGACCTTCACAGGCTTGAGGGTGGGCCAGTGCAAACCTCATGAAGTTCCACAAGGCCAAGTGCAAGGTCCTGCACGTGGGTCAGGGCAATCCCAAGCACAAGTACAGGATGGGCAGAGAATGGATTGAATTAATTTCTCTCCTTGGCAGAGGAGCCCTGGGGAGAAAGACTTGCAGGTACTGGTGGACAAGAAGCTCAACATGACCTAGCAATGGGCAGTTGCAGCCCAGAAAGCCAAATGAGTCCTGGGCTTTGTCAAAAGCAGTGTGGCCAGCAGAGCGAGAGAGGGGATTCTGGCCCTCTGCTCCACTCTCGTTAGACCCCACTTGTAGTGCTGCATCCAGCTCTGGGACCCCCAAAAGAAGGACATGAGCCTGGTGGAGGGAGTCCAGAGGAGGGACACAAAGATGATCAGAGGGCTGGAGAACCTCTCCTATGAGGACAGACAGAGAGCTGGGGTTGTTCAAAACAGGGAAGAGAAGGCCTCAGGGAGACTTATTGCAGCCTTCCAGAACCTAAAGAGGGCTAAAAGAGCAGTGGAGAGGGACTTTTCACAAGGGCATGTAGTGGTAGGACAAGGAGGAATGGCTTTAAACTGAAAGAGGGTAGGTTTAGATTACATATAGGGAAGACATTCCTTCCTGTAAGGGTGGTGAGGCAGTGGAACAGGTTGTCCCGAGCAGATGTGGGTGCCCCATCCCTGGAAGTGTTCAAGATCAGTTTGAATGGGGCTTTGAGCAACCTGGTCTAGTGAAAGGTGTTGGCAGAGGGGTTGGAAAGAAATGATCTTTAAATTCCCTTCCAACCTATAC
The DNA here is from genome assembly GCA_013400235.1 of Oriolus oriolus. NCBI lineage: Eukaryota > Metazoa > Chordata > Aves > Passeriformes > Corvidae > Oriolus > Oriolus oriolus. Next base: position 177,031 of record VXBT01000641.1, read on the forward strand.
CATTCTACAATTCTATGAGAAAGATGAGTCAGAAGTCAAGCTAAGTACATCAGCAAAATCTAAGGCACAAATTAAAACATGCCATTAGGGAGAAATACAATTTTTAAAAAGTACTCCAGCATTCCAGGCAGGTAAATAATTTTATTACTCTAATCATCACATTTATTTTAGAAAACTCAATTGACTTTTGGAATCCAGCCATGACAGTCTATGAACTCTGGCTGTGAGCATGAGCAGCTGATACACTCACTTTCTGATCTCCACTGAACCTTGTGGGCTTTCAGAGTTCACATCTTGCATAAAAAGCACTGCCTGACACTGCAACTTCTCTATGCACCATGTCCTTGGTGTGATGGACTCTTTTCCCAAAGAAATGAGTTTGAGCTGAACTGACCATGCTTTGGGCTATGATTTTGCAAGGCCTCTGCACACTGAAGCAAGAGTGCAACACTGAATTTCTACATGGATAATCTGAAATCTTTCCTTCTGTTGTATAAATGATAGTCCACAATGTGCATCCTGATGTAATTGCAATACTTGAAACTTCTGTCTTGGGGTGGCTGTCTCAATTATCTGACTATATATTATATTTGTATGTTATATATTTATTTATCTTTTAGTGCTTTTTTCTGCCTATATGATCACATAATGCATATCACATGAAAGCTACACTCATCCTGATTTTGGAGTCGACCTAGAATGAGGCCTAGGCTAGCTGTAAATGCTAAAGATACAAAAAAATTTTCTAATAACAAACGAAGGAAGAAAGGTAAAGCACTCAAGCAGAAAGAGGGCAATGATATAGCAACAACCACATCACTGATTCCGCTCTTCTGGAAAATCTTCCAGTGCCTGAGTGGGGGAAGAGGTGTCTCCTGCTCAGCAAGAACTCTGCAGAAAGTGGAGAGAAGGTGCTAAAAAACGACTTGCTCCAACTGTGGTTGAACGGAGAATTACAGCTGCCTATTCAGAGAAAAGAACTTTCTGGAATTTCCTAAGGAAAATTGTCATCTAAGAATTAGAGCTTTTCATTTTTTTGCGTAGAATGTGATTTTTTGAAAGTATTGTCATTTGGGAGTAACGTTATTACTGAAACATTGGAGAAACTGCACTTTAAAAAGTTTTATTAAAGCTATACATTGGATGAAATATTTTTAGTAATTGTTCGTGATATATCTCTTTCTCAGTAACAGAGATGGAATAAAATGTACTTTTAGAAAGAGGTGAAGATGGGTTGCCATATCCATCCAATTACGAAGGCTATACTTAGGAATCTAGCAATTACATAGGAATAAAAACAGGCTATTTTTCTAACAGGCTATCAACTACTGAATTTCAAGTATCTACCAAATATAACTCAGAAAGCTTAAGCAGGCTGAGGAACTGAAAAGATACAGGATAAAATACATATGTACTACAGCAGTTTGGAGAATTTAAATCCAAATTAAAGATGAAATTTATGTCTATGGGCCCAGTCCAAAACCTCACTGTAGCTAATGGATGATGCTTTTCTCTCTTCAATATAACTATCTTTCAGCCAGATTGGTCTGTGACTATTGTGTTAAAACCCCAGGACATTAAATGTTTCCACACAAGAACTTGCCAGGGGAATGCTGTTAGTTCAGGGATGTTAGAAGCTCCCTTCCACTCCTCTGTTACTGTCTCAAGTGTGTGGTGGTGTGTGTGGATGTAAACGAGCACGTGTGTTCTACCTCACGTGAGAGGAAAGCTGCCACACTGTACTCACTCTCCTCCTCTGCCAACACTTCTCTTATCAACGCAAATACTAATAAGAAACAATTTGTGGTTTTGTTTGATCTGTAGGAGTCCCCATCGGAAAAAAATAGGATGAGACCCCTTTATGAAACTTGAATGAGACAAATAAAGAACCTAATCTTCAAGCTGAAGTGATCTCACAATTATAGCCTGTTGCTTTGGTTTTGGGTTATTTTTTTGAATCTCAGAGCTCAGAGCTCCCTAAACTTAATTGTATGTCCCTCAAATGCTTTGCCTTCTGAGAAGAAAAGTGAGATGAAGAGTGATTTGTCTCACTCTCTTCCTATCACGACTAGGGTGTGGGAAAAAGCATGACACAGCTTTTCCAGATAGAGACTGGCACAGGAAAGCTACGAATTTCTTCCTTGATAGTTGAGACAGATGGGAGACTTCCACCTGCGTGCCCTCCCATATGCACATCTTTTCTCTGCTCATACATAAATCATGCCATGCAAAGCATCTACCCCTCATGCAGTGCATTAGTAGTCTATGAATAACACACTCCATGTGGCCACCTGGGAGGCCTGTGGAGTGATTGCTGTCTCCAAGGTGCTCCCAGAAAAGCCAGGGAAAGTTTGAGACAGACCACAATATTAGAGTAGCAAATGCTACCTCGGAAGCCACCCTCCCCACAGCTGACATAGGGCCCCAGATCTTCCCTGCCCTTTTCCTCTTGCTTCTGCAAACACTGCAGCATTTTGGGCTATTGCTGTGCTGGGGGAAGGGAGGAAGGGAAGAAGGAGAAGGGCAGACATGTTCTGCTAGGGACCAAGTAATGCTTCCAGCTGAAAGCAGTACCTGCTGAGGAGAGCAGATGGGTGGGAGAACCCTGAATTGCTGACACAATAGTTTCCATGCGCTGAGGAGTGGGGACATCTGAGAACAAGATCCAGAAATGTATCTGACTCATGTGATTGCCAAGCTTCAACCATTCTGGTGAATTTTGATCACTTTTACTTTTCCACACTAGACACTGTAAAAGCACTTTGCTATCCAAGTGGAAAAGTTTTCCTCAGGACATGAACCAGAGCATTTGTACAGGACCAAACATAGATTTGAAGAAAAACTTTTGTGCAAATATTTTTGATAATATAATATTTTCATATTGATGCAATGTTTTCAAATATTAAAAATAATAAATAATGAAAACTAAAAATAGTTAGAAACCTTAAACAACTCTCATTTATACGAAAGAAAGTTCAGCACTCCGTATTACGATGAATTATTTTCAAAATTTTGTCATGTTAACAAATTGTCATTTCACAGCATAGCTTACCAAAAAAACCCAGAAATTAAATAAATGGTCTCAAAAATATTTTAGTCATCTCTTGAAAAATTACAATCATACTTCTTGATGGCCAGACTAAATGTAACTATTACTATTCATGGACAGTTTTACCCTGACAGAATACATTTAAAAATGCCACATCAGATTAGTAGTCAGATCACTCAAAATAAATCATCTATGGAGGACCTTAGTGAGTATTTTGTATTGAGACAAAAAAGAAATAATAAGAAACTTATTTATTGTCTTGCTTATCCAAACTGGTGTTATTCACTTAGGTTATAGTATAAGATTTACTTTGAGCAATAGTATTGGAAAATGTTTTATGTTCTTTTAAACTATTTATGCTATTTACCAGGAAATCTGCCTTACCTTTTAGATGATTCCAGGTTTCTGTTCAGTAGTCAGTACCTCATCCCAAGATAAATTACTTAAATATTAGAGAAGTAATAGATAAACTTAAAAACCTCCAAACCAGGGAGAGAATACTGTATGTGTACATAAATGCACATATTTTATAGATACAATTATTTTGTTGTTTCATGCAGTTTTATTTGTGGGACTGCATCACAAAAAACTTTTACTCAATCTTAATGAAAGGTTTGTTTTGTTTCAGTTAGTACACAAGTTGACAAAGCTCTGATGTGCAGTTAGTTTTTCTCAGTGCAGCCTATAATGAAAAGAATTAATATTTTGGGAAGCTGTCTTTTGAAACAAATTTATGAATTAAATTCATATATATGAAAAGAACATAATTGTCCAGTATAAATTTATCATCTTGATTAGGATAACATAGAATATGGAAATATAACTTATCAAACTAAATGTTCAAATAGATGCATAATAGAAAATCTCTTGCCGAAACTGTTTTATTTCTTTGTAGGAGATGTGGCTATCTCATGATGAAGCTTTCTCTTCTTCCGGGACAAAATGTTGTCCAATTAAAAATACTAACCTAAGCTATGTTTGACACAATCCACCATAAACATATGTACACGAATTAGAACTCTGTAGCAATTCTGCACAAAAATTTCAGATAAAAGCTTCTAAACCTATATTATTAGGTTGATTTGGTAAATTAAATACCGTCATTCTTAACACATTTCTGAGCATGTGTAGTTTTATTTTTTATCAAAGAAAGCTAGCAAGATCTTATGGAAATACATACTAATAGAAGAATATTTAGTTTGTGAAGTCAAATAGCAAACATAGAGAATCACAAATTTACAATTATCTATACTTCTTTCTTTCTTTTCCATGTTGGTGTCTGTTTTGCATTGTTTCAGACAAGAATCCTGTGTCAAGGGACAATCGTCTTTATTGCACCAATACAGACTGATCATTGTGTACACATACAATGAATGTCTAGCCAGGGACATCACAGAAATGGATTCCAGCCTGCAACTTGCATATTCAAACATTCACCTTGTGTAAATTGTTCTGTCACCCTGTCTGCAATCAGGATTCAGATGCACAATCCACTGTTATTGCTACAATCCCCCATTTTGATAATCTACCTTTGAATATCAATTTTCTGTTACCTGGTTACACAGACCTCAGCAGCTCTTTTCCTCTATTCCAGTAAACTGGTTTCTTTTTGATGGTGCTCTGCTTTTCTCTATAGCTAAAAGATGACATGAAGAATTCTTTATGTCTTGCTCATTATAAATCCTCCATACTCTGTTAGGAAAATTTTGAGGACAATTAATAGTGGAGAAGTTTGTCAAAAGAGAGTATTCAGGTCTCGCCTCTATTGAGCAAATTGTGCACACAGCCCAGAGATGTTCTGATGATTTTATTCCAACTACTACGCTCAGTTGTCTGCAGGATGTGGACAGGTCACTGTGCAGGTCACTGCAAAAGACACTGTACGGAGGAGACAGTGATTCCAGGCACAAACTAGGCAGAGGTAACCCTAGGCCTTGGTGGCAGAGAGCTGTATGCTCACATGGGCAATGACAACACAGCCTCAGCACAACTGTGGCATTGGTGTGGGCTGCCTCTGACGACATCACCTGTATATAATGCCAGGGAGAGCTCACTCCTGTGCAGATATGTAGGGGAGACCTTTAGTGCAGGTTGGACTAATTAAATGTTTACAGGGAAATAAAAAAATTATTTGCAAAACAAGCCATCTTCTTAAATTCTACTTCTGCCCCTGCTTCCTCTAATATCCAACATCAAAATTAAGTATGGTTCTGTATTGTCTTATTTATCTTACCACTAGCTACAGCTATTGGCTTTTCATCAGTCTTGTCCAGGACCTTTAATTGACTTTATTCAAAAATCTTCTTTTCTTTTTGTTTCTTTCAAATGCCAGTCCTCTCATGTCATATATAATTTGTCTCTCCTAAATCATCCAAGTTATCAACATATCCAAAAAATATAAATCAGCCTGTTTCAAATCATGCTTATAATTTTGCAATACTGATGGTAATGACAGAGCACTGGAGCCAGTGGTCTGTAGAGAGACGCATCTGACTGCAGGAGGTGCAGATTTGTAACTCTTTGTGTGTATCTTTCTTTTGCAACCAACAAAAGAACCTTGTGTGTGTCTGCACATCTTAGTAATTCCATCAGGGTTCAAGATACTTCATTGCTTCCTAGACATCCTCTTGACAACACACTTTCTCAAATCCATTGGAAAGTGTGTTTGTACTTGCATTATATCACTTAGCAATATAAGAGTGTTACACAAAACTGCCTCAGAATGGTGGAATTAGCCATGAGCAGAGCTGGAAATTACCAAAATGGAGATCTTTTTTATGAAAAAAAAAGACAACCTCTGACTTCAAGAAAAGTTGATGGGCTTACAAAGGCAAATAGCAACGGATCATTCTTTAGCTAGATGAGTTGTTTGTGGAAGAATTATATTGTGAAGACACTCAGAAGTCAGCCAGAATCCTCAGGAGCAAACAACAAGCAGTTGCTGACAATGTTTCCAGAGAATGATTTAAAACAAGAGGTGGTAAAACAAATCAAAACCTTTGTGAATTAGTTGTACTGGAGAGCTGAAAACAGTTCCAAATGAGAAACAAAGCAGCCACATAATTACCTATCATAAATAAGTGGATGGTGCCTTCACCCACTTTACAATCCACCCATCTTTGGTACATTTATAGATGTTTTCTAATTTTGCAAAGTAAACCCGAAAATAAAAAAGACATTAGCAGAAAACAAGTCTAGTTTGTATCTAAGGTTTTCATTTCATCAACCACTTTAGATTGTGTATCACATATCTATACTAGGAATAATTAAAATACAGTGCAGTTTTACACTAGCTCTGCTAAACAGGTGTGCAACTAGAAAATCTCCTGAATAAATAGGTTTTGACCTACTAGCATCTGTGTAGGACGTACTGTTGAGGATGCTTCATTTAGGACATTTCAGAAACGAGGCTGCACACATCACATTGCTTAAGCAACAATAACGTAAATACAAATACCCCATGTTACCATGCATAAAATTATCACTCCTTTATTTTTCCTACCTAGTGGAGGAAAAAAAATCTTTTACTGATGTCTAACTTGCACTATATAGATAATGTCTACAGAATGTAGATTGCTATCCAGGGCTATTTTTATTTCACTTCTTAAAGCTAAAAATAAAAGCATTTATGTCACCCTTTGGGTTTTGAGCATACCCTTTAGCTTTTGAGCATGTCCTTTAGTACGAGACTCATGCATGAAAACCCATATTTTTTTACTTATGTCCATATTAAACTTTTTGTGTGATTTGTTAGTTTGAATATTATTTGAAATAAAATACTGATTTGTAACATTTCAGAGTGGAAGAAGTCAAAAAATCACTTGCAACAATACTTAAGTAATTTTAATACTCTTTTATTGGTCCCCCTGTCTGGCATGTAAATCTGAAAACTATCATGTCACCTTGATTTTAATCATTTTTTCCCATTTTTTCAGTCATTTCATGTAATTAAGTGTTTTCTTAAACCTTAACTAATCCCCTTCTCAGTATTTCAGACAAAGCTATTCTTCAGATGAGGGTGAAAAAAAATCAATGATGTTTTAGACTGAGCTTTTTGCTCAGATGACACTGCTATCATTGGCAGCCCACTTGGCACCTGTCTGTGAATTTTTTTGATACATCTGATTTACCTTTTTGCCCACCCCTGCACACTGAGACAGGATCTTCCTCCGCAAATCCTGCAGTGATGACAAGGAGCTGTTTGAAGCCCCCCCACCCCCATCCACAACTCAAGAATTCAGTCACGTTCTCTTTTTCACCTACTTTTCTAAGATCACTCTTTCATGAATTTTTCAAATTATTAACTTAATCTTTAAATTCTGTCACATCACTAATATTTATAATGTATATAAATAATAAATACTACTTCGAACATCAAATAACTGAACTCCCCGGCCTTATCAATGTAGCAGAAAATTATTATTTTATTCATAACTTTCACTGTACATTGCTGAGATGATTTCTAAATGATAGCACACTTAGTCTTACTAGTTTTCTTAATTGCATTAAGTAAAGAACTTTGTCAAAACCCTTGGGAAAGTCCAAATAAATTAGATCAAGCATTTCTTCCTCATCCATTATTTTGATGACATGTGCAAAGAGTTCTAACAGATCAGAGAAGGTTTTCTTTCAGCAGAGATTCCCCTGCTTCCTTTAGCAGAAATTAATCTAGAGCTTTGCTCATAGTTCCATTATTGATGATATATTGATATATAATGATATATAATTATGTAATATATTCAATCTATTTAGCTAAAACTGAACTTAGACTTACAGGCCAGTAGGATAATTCTAGTTTTCTGGGGAAAAAAAAAAGGCAGAAAAAGCAAAACAATATACAAATTTTAATATTCAATTTTTCAATAGGCAATTAAGTGCTAATAAAACTTGCATCAGCTTAACCCCTTCAGTTCCTTATAAGCTTTGTGTGTAGCCAGCCATGTGATTCTGCTTTCTTTTCAACTTTGTCTTATTATATCCTTTATTGCCTCAACTTCATATAAGAGCTCATTTTTACTTCTTTAAAGTATAAGATACTGCATTGCATTTTCTGTAGACTCCATACAAATAAATCTTTTAACTTCTCTGTAAGAGTTCTTTTGAAATCTGTTCTTTTAAAAACAGCAGATCTGATGATATTTTCATGAGTTTTTCTGGTTCTGATATTGTTGAAAAAAATCTTTGCTATTTCTTAAATTTTCAGCTATAAGGTCTTCAGTCTGCTTCTTAGAATATACATTTTCCATCTTCCATTTTTCCTGTCATTATCTGTCTTCTGTTTCAATAGTTACATTTGTCTGGAATTTATCTGGAAGCGGCTACATTTGAGATGAAAGAAACTCTTAACCCTCACAACTTTTTGCATTGATTTTTTAATATTTTTCTTAATCATCTGAGTCTGACTTGACATTTTAAATCCTATCCATGTGGTAATTCAAGGAATTGCTATAATTAATTTCATAGCCACAAAAGGAAATTCACATATCTATTTTATTACAAGGAATGACAATGAGACACTCAAACATTATCACATATAGCAAAAATTTTGCAACTCAATTACAAAATGTCAAAATAGAATAAAAGAAACCCTATAAATCAATCTAAAAATTATATTTCTACACCAACTATTTTGATTAGGAATTTCTTACTCATGTACCATTTCTGCAATAGTTAATATTATGTTAGACCAGGTTTACCTTTTTTTCTTCAACCATATCTCTTTCTGCCACAGACAGTCAAAGAAGATATGTTTTTTAATGTTTTATAAAAGGTTTGTTTACAGTAATTTGATTTTCCTACCAGAATAAAATGATCCTAATGTTTCCTTTCTTCCAGAAAGCTCTGGCAGACTTTCCCCAGTCTGGGTAGGGTTTGTCCTGAAGCATCATATCTGTGACCTATAGGGAAAGAAGAAATAGTGGACAGGTGACACTGGTGTCACATAAGACAGTACTAGCAAGGACTTTAGGAACATCTTTATTTTATGTATGGCACACCTGCATCAGTTCTGATAATGATAACAGACAGTAGAATAATACTATGTCCTGTGATTTACATATTCTGCCTCTAGAAGTGCATGCAATTCCTTAAGAAACAGTGAAACTTGTAGAGATCCAAAGATAAGAGGATAAGAGAACCAGTCTAAAAGTTGCAGCAACCTATTGGACATGAGTTATATCCCCCTGTGACTGTGAAGCTCTCAGGCCCAATCTGGAAGAGGGGAACCACTTCCCTGAGAGCAGCATCAGCAGAATTTCCACTCTGGAAATCAGAACTAAGGAGTGGAAGCCTGTGAATTAAGAACTATATAATATTTATAATCTCCTCTCAGTTCCTGCTATCAGTATAAAAAGCACACTCGGGACTGGCAACAGAAAAAAACCCACAAAACTTGCAAAAAAATTTTAAAAGTATGAAATATTTATTCTCATTTTCATAATTCCTATCTAAAGAGACCATCTGTTTCTCTGTCCAGAGACTCATATGTATGCAGTACTTCTGGGTGGTACATGAAAGTATTAAAAATTACTTTCAGCTCAGTGAGGGAGGTGAATACCCCTCAGGCACCTGCTTCTTTGGGAAGCTCTGTTTTCATATCCATTTACTTCAAATTAACTGTACTAAAAAGCATCTAAAGTTACATCACAATAAACTCACAAATTCTGTTGTGCAAAAGATCCAGAATGGAAAAACTATCCATTCATAAAGATTTAAGAAATAATTGATCAGATAAAGGACATGGGGGTGACTACCTGCTTCAAAATGCAGGTAAGTAAAACAAAATCTATCTTTCACTGTTATCAATACAGAGTGGGAAATTATTATGTTTTGATCAAAATGAAAATAAATATTAAGGTTTCAGAAGGAAATAACTTCAAACTGAAGACAAAATTTCTTGCTTTTACTTTCCACATAGGTGTTTTAAAATCCAGTTTACCATCCAGAGTGTAAACTACCACCTTCAATTGATGCCATTAACAATGCTTATCAAAAAGAACACATGGCCCATGAATAAATTAAAAATTAATTCAACTGCTAAATATCAACTTCAAATCCATTTGGGGTTAAAAGTGCTTAGTATATTAGCCTAGGCTGGGTCCAAAGGATAATGACTATGTTAAATAAATAGAAATTCACATTCTAGGATTTTATTATTCCATTAAACCTAACCTTAACAAAGAACAGACAATATCCCAAAACACCTCCTTTAATAACTGTATTATGTGGGTAAATCTTTTCTCAGATAAGCAAGCTATAATACTTTTTTATAAGGCCCCTATTATCTAAATAAATATTTCTCTAAATATTTAATGAACAAGACCTCTGTAAGGATTTAATTCACTACTTTAGTAATACTTTTTTTCCCTCTTAGGAAGAGTCTACATAGTAATGAATATTTGCAAAGAAGAACAGATATTTCAGGATATTTTATTGAAATTTCAAAATAGTTTGTCCAGATGCTTTCTGGGGCGTTATTATATTTGGGAGAAGGATGCAATTTGCAGCTCTACGACCAGTTACTAGAGGAACATGTTTCATTGCAATGACATTCGTGATGGAGATATTTTCTGAGGAAAACGGCAAGATGAGGCAGGAAATGTTCTTCCTGATATCAAATAGTTGGTCTTTCATCTCCCAACTTTGGCATTTATTTAAAGTCATACCACCAGATCAATGTCAGGTCAGTTGCAGCTAAATTGGCTGAAGCAGAGACAGTCATTAAAGGGATGCATTCCATAAAGAGAAATCTAATTACCTTTTGCATTAGAGAAATCAAATTCATTTTCTCGTTTGGTCAAGGACAGTCACTGTGGAAAACAGCTCACAGGAGAAAAGCACTCAACACTGTCATACAGCAGACAAGTTTTAGATATATATCAAATACCCATTGTTTTCAGAAAAAGAAAAAATACAAATTTTAATTTAATTTGCAGAACTTAGTGTAAAGAAATGTGTGAGTGTGTTTTTCTTTATTCGTATTTCAAAATGCAATTGCTGGACAGCACACATTTATCTCTGCTTTACTGGACTATGTTTGAAAACATTGCTGATACACGGGAATAAAAAAAAATGGATCACTAGTAAATGCCTTCATGCATCTTACATAATCAAGATAAAATAAGGAAAGCGACTTACAATGTAATTAAGTAATGTATTTGTTTCTCGAACTAGGAGGTGCAATATACTTTAATCAATAATTACACTGCTTCAATTCAGAAAGGAATCACCCCTACATACAGTCAGCGCACATACTTTCATTTTATTTAGTGTCTCATGAGAGAAACAGTTACACTGTATTAAATTTCAAAAGCACAGCTGTATCACACACATTGCCTGACTTTATAAGTTACACAAATGCCACAAAAAACTCCATTTCCATTTATAATTAGTATGTCACATATATATGGCATCCTAATTTTCATTTTGCCCTATAAATATGACTTTATCAACTATTCATATTACTCATGTTATATTAATTATGAAGCTAACCCATCATGATTTAAAAGTATATATTACTATCATTAAATTAATAGCAAAATGTATGATTAATATTTTTCTGTTGCAGAAAAAAAAAATATTCCTTTTGATATGATCCTTTTGATGTTTGATACAATCATCAGACCACAGAAAGGCTTGGGTTTGAAGGGACATTACAGATCCTCTAGTTCCAGCCCCACCCTGCCATGGGCAGGGACACCCTGCACTAGACCAGGTTGCTCAAAGCCCCATCCACCCTGGCCTACAATATATACTACTATACAATGTATACAATGATTTGAAAAATTATGTCATATCACATAGAAGAAAGAATCTGGGATTCAAAGTCATTCAGAGCAAGTAACTTATTCCGACAAGAAGTGCAGAAAGCAAAATAATAAAAAACTTTTAAAAAAAACTCAGTAAGGAGTAAGACACCTAAGATACCTGAGATGTACCAAGTGGTAAGCAGTAAGACAGCTTAAGGACCATTTATTCCTTCCATGAGTTACTCTTTGAGCCTATTCTTCAGGATACTCTGCACATACTTTACATCTCTCCTTAGACCTTCATGTCAAATGACGCTACGTTGTACCTCACAGGGTCCTTCCCAGCGCAGGCAACCTCCGCACTAGGAAT
>VXBT01000641.1:189360-307850 GCA_013400235.1 Oriolus oriolus
GGAACTGTGCTATCATCTTCAGAGCACAAAGAGATGACCCACAGAAAACTGATGCAGCTCTGGCTGCTCTGGCCAAACTGTTTTCATCTGGCATTCTAAATGCCTATTGCATTTTAGAAATGTAGAAATATATAAGCCCATCAGTTGGTTTAATAGCAGCACTGCTTTGTATAAGCAGCTGCAGAAACTGTTTCTTGCTAGAGAAATGGACTCTGGGCTTTAGGACACAATATATTCTATGCTACAATATTCATGAAGTGGAGACAAGCCCTAAACAGACGATTATCATTGCTTTATTCATACTTGGATAAATCATCTAAACAGAGTAAGAGTAGCCCTCCAGAATTCAACAGAAGTAGAAAAATCTTAAGATCCACAAGAAAAGTCTGAAAATACAAACCAAATGGTGAAATATGAAATATTTTTTATTATTTTGATAAAGCAATGAGTAGCAACAAGTCTAATGGACAGTAGGACTCCAACAGAAAATATCAGTAAAGAAGTTGTTTGTGTGCAACTACTCAGCCAGGAGGACATGACACCATGGTGTTGCTGGAAAATGGAGTACTCTGAATAACTGCATTTGCCAAAATATATCTATCTACCACTGCCAAATACATGACTCAAGTATTAGAAGTTTTAATTTTTTTTCAATTCCTATAATTTTACAATTTTAAAATACCTTATTTTAAATAATAAAGTACTTAGTAAATAGCACCAAATTAATTTCACTCGATACTCAGCCTTTAAATGGTTCATAACTTGCACATCTCCACTCATCCCAAACTCTAAACAAAAAACATTATCATCAGTCCTGCAACTGGGTCATTTCATTGATAAAAGTGAATATCATAAATTCTAAAAGCTTTCAGAAACTGTAAGGATGACACAGTGTCAGGACAGGTCAGAAGGCAGTTTTCCGTGGCAAGACCATGAACACTGCATTCCTCATCAAAACAATCCATCAATAGTTTGCAAAGACTGAACAAGACTGAACATTGCCTATGTGTTTCTGAAAAGTATGTGAGTCTTTTCTAGAAAAAAAACGGGGCTAAATCAGGTTAAAGTAATTATGTTTTCTGAAGTGAGAGTGTGAAGTCAATGAGAGCTAATGCATACTGCTGAGGGGATACACTCCCCTTGCCTTGCTGTTATGTGCTTTTAGGTAAGAGCTATATATAGGTGTCCCACTAACTGCACATCAATTCTTTATCATATCTCAGTCTTTAAGTACTGTACTACATCACAGCGATCATATACCAAACTAGGGAAACATCTAGTACTCAGTCATTAAAAGTTTCTGTCCATCTCTTTTCTCTTCTTCTTTGAGATATGTAAAAACTATGGAGCCGTTCACTTGATGTATGAAAGTAACCTAGATGGAAAATGGTTTTTTTTGCTTTTTTCATCTGGATTGCTGGGAGAAAATTGTCTTCCATGGATGGTGACCAGTCTGATAGCCTTCTATGACGGCCTGACAGGATGGGTCAATGAGGCAAGAGCAGCTGTCTATCTCAGCTCCAGCAAGGCTTTTGTCTCTGTTTCCCGTAACAACAGGTGAGCTCAGAATTGTGGCTTAGATGGTTGGACAGTGAGGGGGATCAAGAACTGGCTGAATGGTAGAGCTCAGAGGGTCATGATCAGCAGAATAGAATCCAGTTGGAGGCCTGTAGTCAGTGGCATTCCCCAGGGATCAACACTGGGACCAGTCTCAACTTTTTTTATCAGCAATGTGGACAAACGGATAGAATGCACCCTCAGCAAGTTTGCAGATGATGCAAAACTGGGAGGAGTGGCTGATATACCTGAAGGCTCTGCTGCCATTCACCAGGACCTTGGTAGGCTGGAGAGTTGGTCAGAAAGAAACTTAATGAGGTTCAGTGAGGGCAAATGCAGGATCTTGCATCTGGGGAGGAATAACCCCAAGTGCCAGCACAGGCCAGGGCTGACCTCCTGGAAGCGGCTCTGTGGAGAAGGACGTGGGGATCCTGGAGGGTGAGAGCTGACTATGAGTCAGCAGTGCCCTTGTGACCAGGAGGGCCAATGGTATCCTGGAGTGCATTGGGAAGGGTGTGGCCAGCAGGTCAAGGGAGGAGATCTTGCCCCTCCACTCGGCCCTAGTGAGGCCACATCTGGAGAGCTGTGTCAGTCCTGGTCTCCACAGCTCAGGACAGAAAAGACCTACTGGAGAGGGCCCAGGGGAGGCCACAACAATGATGAGGGGTCTGGAACATCTCCCTTATGAGGAGAGACAGCAGGAGCTGGGCCTGTTTAGTCTGGAGAAGAGAAGACTGAGAGGAGATCTCATTAATACATATAAATACCTCAAAAGTGGGCACCAAGAGGATGATGCCAGACTCTTTTCAGTGGTGCCCAGCAACAGGACAAGGAGAAATGGCCATAAACTGAAAAACAAGAAGTTCCACCTCAACATGAGGAAGAACTTCTTCACATTGAGAGTTGCAGAGAACTGGAACAGGCTGCCCAGGGAGGTCGTGGAGTCTCCCTTGTTGGGCTACACTGTGTGTTGGAAGAGAGATTAGGCCTTGTTGGCTGCAGAAAGAGCCTCGTTCTCAGACCTGGAGGTGATCCTGGGATTACAGCCAGGTCACCGGGGATGGGCTGAGAGAGGATTGTGAGTTTCTGGACAGTGTCAGCCCTATGAGATGTGATAATTGCAGTTTGTGACCTTGTAAGGTATTGTTTACCTTTTACCATAATAGGCAATGTCTAGGAAATATTCCAGGTGATTGGGGAACACTGAGGTGAACATCTTTCCTGTTTATATGAGGTGATTTCCTGTTTTTCCATTGGTATTTAAGGGAATTTCAGATACGCAATAAAGCTTTTTTCTTCTTGCACCTTTACCATGATGTTGCAGAGTCCCTGCCCATGCGTGAATACTGCATCCCTCTCTGGAGATATTCCAGACCCACCTGGACACATTCCTGTGTCATCTGCCCTAGGTGACTCTGTTTTGGCAGGGGCTTGGATTAGATGATCTCCAGAGGTCCCTTCCAGCTCTTACAATTCTGTGGTTCTGTGATCATACCTCAACAGTTACACAGCTTGCACATGATAATATGCAGTGACTCTTTTAATTTTGAAATTGTTTTGGCAGTTGAGCAGAAGTGTTAAGAACTTTGTTACACATCCTTCTGAAATAACTGTTAATTTATTTCTATCCCCTCTGCTGCATTTTGGAATACACAAAATGTGTAACTGTTTGAAAACATATTTAACAAATATTTTTAATTAGGTTTACAGATCTATAAGGGAGATTATATTTTTCAAGCTAAATATTATTAGTCAGCTGTAAATACACTGCTAGATTTTAAAGGTTTTTCTGCAGCCTCTATTTTGGAACATTCTTCATTTAGTTGATTTCTACCCTAAAAAATATTAAGCTTCTTTTAGGTTACTTCTCCTTCAATTTAGTTGCAATAAATTCTTTTTATATTTGCATTTTCAAAGCAACAGCAATCACAGAAACAAAATGGTGCCTTCAATATACTCTTTATTGTTTTCTCATTTTAGTCAGAGCCAGCAAATTGTTCACATACTGAACAGTATATGTTCTTACCAACACACACTGTTCTAACTATAAGTAAATCGTGAAAAACAACATTAAATTGCTGTCACAATTCAGTAACCAACATGAGCGATAAAGAATATTACAGTTCACTTTTGTGGCTCCCACAAAGGTCCCCAATACAATTTTGTGTATTTGCATATTTCCCACCATGTTTCCTAAGTATTGCTCTTATGAGCTCCACAATATTTGCACATGTGCACTCACAACCAAATTTCCACCACAATCAGTTAAAGAAATTCTTTTGTACAAACATGAAGGAAGCCTATGTTAATTATTGCCATTTTTCCTGATCCATACAAATTTATTTCTCCACCCACTGAGGAAGCAGCAAGCCTCTTCTTTTTTAGCCAGAAGATCTTGACTTGGTTCTGAATATTATAATAATGGTTACTGCAATCCATGCAGGAACAACAACTCAACAAGATGGCAAGAACAACTAAAAATATATACACTTTAGATTCCACTTTAGAAAAGTCACTTCTGCCAGCACTTCCTTTCAGTTTCCAAATTCAGTTAGGACAGAATGCTCCACAAAGCCAAAACCTACCCCACAATGAATTTCTGGTAAAAAACTTTAGATATCAAAAGGTGAGTTAGGGAGAAATCTGGTCTGCAATTATTTTAAGTGTATTCAGCTTATTCTGGAAATTATACTTTGTATTTCAATACCAGAAATAATTTCTAAAGAAATTTTGCTTTTCTTAAAAGCCAAATCCAAAATTTAAAAAAATTTAAAAATTGTAAAAAGAAGATGAATTTTCTTTTAACTGGAAATTCCTTGACAGTTCATGAATATAAATAACTGTTTAGGAACAATTTTACAATTGAAGCAGAGCTTCTGCAGAAAAACTCTAACCTGTGCCATTTCATTTCCTACCGTGTTTAAAGTCCCTACTGTGCACACAAATCACTATATTCGTGCAACAAAATATCCTGGCTGCCATGTGGCAAGCATTTGCTGTTTATATAATCATTGACAGCACATTTCAGAAGACTTTTTTCCTTGCTTTACAGCTTCCTTATTAGTGTTACAAATGCAGAAGCAGAGGTCTGGGTAATGTCACGTATTGCAGACAAAGTGTGAGACATAAAGCCGCATCACGATTTTTATTTAAGGCATTCAGTTCAGTTCCATTTTAGGTTGTTGTGGCAGGAGAGTTTGCTTTACTCATTTAGAGAGCTTGGTGGTTCAGGTGAAAGGCCAGAGACAGAAGCCATGCCATATTTGGTGCACATGACACATGCATTTAGATCAATGCAGATTCTTTTTATAGTCAGTGAAAATAAAAAAGCATTTCTGCAGTGAAATTCCTTTCAAAATAGGTTCTGTTGTAAAGATGTACATATTTTTCTTCACTCTAAACCAGAACCTGCTCAGATGATCATACTGCTGGCGCTGGAAATTCTGGTAACGTGAATCCCAACATGGTTTGCTATATTTTTTAGTGTTTGTCACCAAAATGTCATTAACCTAGTTAATGGAATTTGTGATGGCTCATAAGAGATGAGGTTTTGTCATAGGAAAGGGCTGTATTCACACATCCTATGCCTAAAAATTAGGCTTTTGCCCTCAGTAGGCTGTTTCAGACAAAGATACTTAGAGAATCCTTAAGAGTTCCTTGAGCAGGTCCTGGAGGAAAGCAAGCAAAGGATTTTAGAGAATGGACAAGTCATATCACAAAGGGGCAAACCAGCCCAGGGAGCAGAGACAGCCAATGCAAATACCAGAGACAGAGGTACTTTCCTAGTCCACAGGATGTGGTTCTGTATTTTTGAGACTAAAACCACAAAGTTCTCTAGGGAATGATGCCAAAGGTGCATTGGTTCACTTTTGTGCAGTAGATTATTGCTTAAAGCAGTCAAATCAGTGTGCACATTTTCAGTCTTATATCTACCAGTGCTTATATCTTAACCACTGCTATAGGCATTATCCATTGACTTTAATTCTAAAGACACACCTAGGCAAAGTTTCAGCCTTCAGGTCTCCTCATCTTCTGTAGCTGCAGAATCAGCCTCTTTCCCAACTTATCCTTCCTTTAATCCTGTGAATCTTGTACAGCTATCTACAAACCAAAGCACTGAAGAAGGAATTGTGCCAGCACATGATTAGTATAGAGGCAGCCTATGGCAGAAGGTTCAAAATGAGTTCATGCTGAAAGGGAATTTTAATGCAAAATTCAAGTAGCAGTTTTTAAATTAGGGTGGGATCCGTAATGTTTTGGAATATTGGAGGAATGCAAGTATTTCCTCATTTACCTCCAAACTACAGCAATGTACAAGTTCCCAGCTTCGAGCTGTATAATTGAACCACATAATCATAGAAGTTTTGTTTTAGCATATATGAAGCTATACACCTAAATGGCAGCACACAGTAATTAAGGTGTGGTTCATCTTCTGAGACTGTCTTAAACTAAGCAAAATTGTCGATTTCTGAATGTACCTGTAAGTCACAGACAAATTCAACTGCCTGGTCCCATAAAGGACATAGAACTCAGGAAGGTCACTATCTGCAGCAATGAAAAACTGGGGACAAATTCTAGTTTTGGCGTAATACAACACAGATGCTCAGCTGTTCTGGATAGATTGCCAGCCGTTCTAGATATACTGACGAGGAGTACTTATGTCTCTTAAGACAGTTCTTCTGGACTTTGCAAACAGGAAGCTTACCAGAGTACCCGCTGGAGAGCACACTGCCAGCTTAGGCATGGAATACATCTCAGTTCCCAAGACATGAAGGAGTCCCATGCCAGACAGGTTCACAAGACAAAGGTTTCTACTGATCAAATTTGATTTCAGGCCTGTCTCCTTTCAACATCTCCATCTAACAATTTTCTCAGTAACACTTGCACATACTCATGTGCTGTAACAGATGCAGACAGCTTTCTGCATGGGCCATTAGCTATTACTCTTGAGCAGTGCCATCATTTTTATTTGTATCGTAATGCCCTCAGAGACTCACAGTTAGAGTTGTAAACTGTCAGTGCAACTTCTGTGTAGTCTATGTTTTGATGTGCCAGAAGGTCATCATTTGCTGTTCTGACAACTGTAGTTTTGAAGTTGTGGCTTTTCAGAAAAAAAGTGACAACACACGTGCCATCTGGGGACATTCACATGCCTTCTCTTTTCCCACAAATACTTTTTATTTACATTTGGTGAGTTAACGGATGACAGAAGACCAAGAAATGTATAAACAGCACTTGTCCAACACTTAAGTACACAGTGTGATTCTGTGGCAGGTGAGGAAGCAAAAAGAGTAACCGTTGTGAAAATAATTTGTGACAATAGCATATTTCTAATGAATTATTTGGGAGGCTGCTATTTTCCTCTCTTTTTAGCTTCTACTTAGTCACTACTGAGGGAGTATCTTCTTATGAATGAGGGAGTGTGAGATACAATGGGTGTTTCTGACACTTGATTTTGGGGAATTGATTTCACTTTACTCAGTTTGCTATAGATCAACAGTTAAATAGGGTAAATACAAGTTACATAAGCATATCTTTCAAAATTCTCTATTGGTGTTTACATAGTGCAGAACCTAGTAAAAATGAAGGAATCCATTCAAATGAAGAGTATGATTTCAAGCCCTGATGTTTACTCTCTGCCTTCCACCACTCTGCACCCAGGCACACAACCACAGGAGAGCCATCTGAACACTGGGATGCCCTCGGCAATGGGTAGGAGGCACACAGGGCACTCTGCTGAGATACTTGCCTGTTTCCTCTTGCCAGGACAAGGCACCTAATTAAATGAAAATCCATCCCCATGCTGTTAACACTGTGCTGCTTTTCCAGTTGACTCACAGCTGTGATGTACTGACAGTTCAGAGTGGTTTCAATCCATTTCATTCCTTTACAAGAAGCCTCTACTTCAGAGTAAGTAAAGGGGAACTTGAAACTTCCTTTACACGGCCTTTTCTGTTCTGCACTCATGGCAAACACAGCTACTATATGACAATATTTTCACTCTAAATAGAGAATGAGAAAAATTTTGAACAAAACAAGTTTCTAATGAAAACTCTGACTGGAAAACAAACTGAAAAAAATCAATGAAGCACTTCTGAAAAACTTTCCTTGGCTCCTTCCCATATTTTCTTTATCATACTATTAGGGATTATAAAACTAGAATAATATTTATGTGCAGCTGCTGGTCCTTTGACAGATTTATGGGGAGCATCATTAATTGTTTTTAATTACCCTTTTATACCGAAGCTACAATCACACTGAGAACATAATCCATCAACAAGTTATAAATCCTTCTATTTGTCCCCCTTTCCTGTGCAATTCCGTGCTCAAGGTGCAAGCAAGGCCACAGTTTTGTTCAATCCTCTTTAAGTGGTAAAGAATTACTTTGGTTACTTCCAGAATAAAGAGCACTCATGGAAGATATTCAGTGGAAGGTGATTAGTACCAGTTTCACTTCAACAGAAGAAAATCTACAGACTCTGTTGCAAAGTCATTCGCTATTCTGAATAACAAATATTTTGTTTTGAAGAGTCAGTCAAATATTTTTCCTGTTGGATTATGTTCTTTAAGAAAACTTAGGCAATTTTTTAACAATTCAGATCATAATTAAAATGTAAAAATGCCCATCAAAAATTCACAAGAGGATCTAATTAGAAAGCTGAGAAATAATGATTACTCTTAAACTGTATCGGCATTGTTCAAGAAATTCTCAGTGCTGAAAGAAGAACACAAAATGAATGTCCCTATTCCCTGAATAGGGAACTTTTGGGATTTAACATTCAAAACATTGAGATCATAACTAAAGTCGTCTCTATTAAAAAATCATAATATTGAAGGCCTCGAGGATTTCAAGTGATACTGCTATTCCCTTAAAATGGTGTGATTGGTTCAGCTCAGATATACCAAATAAAGAAAGATATTACCTTTAAGTTTCCTTTTATTTTCATTCAGGTTTTAAGGTTCATGTTTTTGTAGACTTTCCACCAAATTTGATGCCTTGAAATAAAGTAGATGATAAGACACTCCTATATCACACAAAACTCCACTTTAGCTTTCAGATAAAATTGCTGCTACTTCAGAGTCAAGAAAAAATATTACAAATTTTAACAGCTCCAAATATTGATATTTCTTTGTACAGTAAGCACCAAAGGGAAAGCTGGTTATTAAACATTAATGGATACAACTGAAAATGTTTCACACTGATCCTTGTTTGGGAAGAATATTGAAGACACACAGGGGATAATGGTTTGTGAAGAATTCTTAAGTACTTGTTGGGTTGCTAGAGAGGATTTCAAAAAAGGAGGTACCGTAAAAAGAGAGCCGAGAGAAACTGCAGTATCTCTAGAGATAGAATTTTACACTCCCTTCTGGACTTGTGCTGAAATATGTCCCACAGCCAATTTGACAGTAAGTAGATAAGAGGTTTTGCAGGCTGGGAAGTCAAGGATTGCTAGAAATGATTGGTAGTAACATTGCCTTCTCACATCCCCTTGGCTATAGAAAATAACAGTCCTTAACTAAAATGCTTAGTTACTGAGCACAGGCAGAACTTTGTACTTTTGTTGGTTTTGTTCAATAAGGAGCAAAAGAACACCAGGACCTCTGGGCACAGAGAACATTCAAAGAGAATGGAAGGAAATTTGTTCCACTTTTAAGCACACTCGAGAACACAATCCTTAAAATACAGTTGTTTTTCAGCCCCTGGCATACTTTCATTTGAAATTTAATATCTCTTATGTAAGCAGAGGATCAAGATTTTTTCAGGTTTTGTTTTTGGCTTTATATGCGTGACTATCCATCTGCAAACATTCATCCCATGCTGAAGCAGGATTGATGTCACTTAGAAGAAAACAAGCAACATTAGATAATGGCTGCACAGTTATTTGCCATTACTTAGACATGCTTATTTTTATCTACTGTCTACACACAAGACCATGGGAAATCAGCTAATGGTCACTCATTAAAACATACTTTTGCCTTATACATATTCATAGGACACACTGTAGCGAAAACCAATATATTCTTTCAAAAAAGACAAAGGAGAAAAAGCTCAAGGAGACCAACTTCACATGAAAGGGAAAGTTACTTTTCTTAAATGTTCAGATGTTGCAAATTAAAAAATGCTGCTTTATCAGCATGGTGTAAAGCAGATTTTTTTATCAGATTCTCTTTTGAACAACAATTTTTGGTCAATTACTACTTCCCAGGTGGACATTTGTCAAGGCTGAGCCATACCATGTGCACAGCTGATATGGTACAATCTTTGCTCTACAGCTGGTCTTGCTTGTCATCTCGGCTTACTTGATTAAGTATTTTAATCAGTGTTTTGCTTAAGATCGTGCACCTTCTGTTGAAAATTGTCTGGCTGGTATTTAGTTGAAAACCAGTTGACTTCTCGACGTCTTACTTAGACTTTGGCCATTTCTCATGCCATAATTTTTGAAGGGTTTATCATTAGTATCTTAAATTCCTTCTTTCTTACAAAACAATAACGAATATTCTCCAATACCTGCAAATTCTCTACTAATAATGACAGTAACCAGCTTCCAATGAAGCTGCTAAGCTGCTTTAAGTTTAGTATAATGTCATGGAGAATATATAACAAGTCTGCCTTATCTTGCTTTAAACTTTGACCTTTTTGCCTCTAAAAAATAAAATATTGAGTTTAGTAAAATATTTATCCCTTATCTTCTGACTGTTTCGTTAAGTCACCCCTTTATTCAGCCAGATCAGGTATTTTGAGCATTTTTTTGAACAAAGTAGATCTGATTTTTCTCCCAGAGTTCTCAGGAAATGAAATACAGATTATATTTACATGCTTGAACTAGCTTCAATGTGCAATCTAAAATCACCTTTATTCTATTCATCCTGTCTATGTTCATATATGTATCCCTTATGATATTAACATAACCCAGGAGCATCATCATTTGGGCTTTTCTGAGTAGACCGTTTGGCTGATCTCCAGCTCTTTGCCTTTCTCTCTTAGCACAAGGAGGGACACACCATATTTTGGGAAAACGTAAATCTGCCCTCCCGAGCCCACATCATATTTTGTTAGTATCTTCTAGAAATTTTTATGGATAAATGAGAAAAAAAACTCTCTAAGCATAAACAAAAGGACTTAAAAAAAATTATATCTTTGCCTTATAACTGTAAACAGAAGGCAAAGATTCAGTTAGATCATTAGTGTTCCCCAAGAGTAACTACATATTCTCAAGGGATATGAGACAAAATATTCACTTTAACCGGGAAAAGATAAAGATACTGTATTTACTGGATATCCACCACTGCAATAGGCAAAGTGAATTTATATCTACAGCTGATTTACTTTAAGTTATACCACCTCTATATGAAATACATACATTCTGCTTTACTAAAATTTCATCCTCCCTGCCTTGACTACATTAGGTCACCTTTGAACCAGTCCTTAGACTGCAGTTTTGAGGCCTCTCAATTCTCACTGTAATCATAAGTCCTTGCTCAGAAAAATATTTTTTAAAATTACTCAGCCCAGGACTGAGTAGCCCATTTGTATGAGAGCACTGTGACATTGTACCTGACAACTCCACTCTAACTCCAGTTTGAAAGGCACTCTGTTGAAAACTAAGCTAGTGCTGATTCACTTGCATTTTAACCTAGGTACATATTAACCTAGGAGGCATACTGCTGGTTTAACTACTGCCTAGCCGAATCAATGTGGTAGCACTTCAAGCATAAATGACAAATATAAGTGGTGATGCTCAGTGTATGTATAATGCATAAAGCTGAAATACACATTCCTTGATTTCTTTTGTCACATAAGCAGGAATCTCATGAAATATGTCCATGTCAGTTGGCTGAAAAATTGGAACAGAATTTTTAAGGTTTATTTATATAAGCATATAAACATTATCTATATAAGCTTGAAAACTAGTAATATCTGTAAACACTTTTATTAAAATTGCAGCTCATCTCTGTATATTGGAAAAAACATTTTATAACAGTTGAATAATGAAATATGATTACAGTTCTAGATTAGCTAAAATTGCTATGACCTTAGGTCTAGTATAAAGAATTTCTCATGTAAAAATACAGTATATACAGGCATTTTAGTTTGCAATAGGACTTCCTGACTCCTATGCAAACCTAAAGTTTAATAAAGACCTTTATCAGCCTTGAAAACTTTTTTTCATTTTTGATAGGAAAATGAAAAAAGAAAACAGACAGTCAAAGATGACTTAAACAGATTCTAGAAAGAGAGTGAGATGGAAGACGGAGAGTGAGACGTGGAAAAGATAAAATGCTAAAAATGAGAGTATGAGTTGAAATAAGCTTAGTAAATTGACATAGTAATGTATAGTTGCAAAAGAATGGAGATCCAGTTCAGGGCTTAAAAGTGCTTGTTTACACTTCCTTCAAAAGAAAGCAGGATTGACGCTGACAGGTAGATTACCCCTAGATTAAAGAAAACTACAGCTTTAAACCAGGTACTAGAATAATTCATAAGATGTCTCAGATTGACTATTAGTTCCAGAAGTGTTTGCAAGGGAATCCAAAGAGCTATTCAAGTAAGACAAAATACCAATCCACAGGACAAGAACCAAGCCAAGGTAAATGAAAGACACAACTTCCAGGAGTAGTAAGTTCATGTGTAAGACCCCAGTGTTATATGTTTGAGAGACAGGCAGAAATTAGATACTACCGAAGTTATTAAATATAAAATTCTCCTAATTGGAACAGTCTGTAGATTTTTCATTTTCATGAGTAATTAAGATGTCTTCAAAATACACAGAATTCAGTCCTGTCATGAATCATTGAAGAAACAATGGATAATTGCTTAGTGATTTATAAGCTTTACTATCTCATTGGATAAACAAGTGAAGAGACTTTACATGAGTCTTCAAAGACCTTTGGTCCACTATGGAGCAATGCTAGAACACAGCAAGGAAAACTCTAAACTGGCATCAATACCAGCCAGTGTGTCTTCTCAGTGGGCTGCAGTGCCATCTACCCACACTGAACATCTACACACACAGGGAGCTGCCCTAACATGCTTTGGCCTCCTGAGACACAGGCAGATTAATTCTGATGAAGGAACACCAAACATTGCTTTCATTTTTATGACCCAGGCCTGACATCTGTCCATTGCACCCTTATGCATCTCATGCTGGGTTTGCAAATATGGATTTGCTACTTTTTTTTTCCTGTGCCAAACGAAATGTAATGAAGGTAAACTGATTCATCATGTGCATTTTTCAGTCAAGTTACTAGGCTAATTAGTTAAACTATGTTGTAATCCTGTATCCAGCAGACAGCAATTAAATTTAGTTTAGCATGAGAAGACTTGGGTTTTTTCTTTGCTCTGAATGATGTTCTATCAACTGTTGATTCACTGGGGCTTCTTCTGTACTACTGTACGAACAGGAAGGTGATTAGCACTGTTGAATGAAGGGTCTCTGTGTCAGATACTTCTGGTGATGTATGTTCACCCATCCTAGTGACCATGAAACTTTTGTGTTCCAATAATGTTGGACATAAATTTGAACAGCTCTTGAATCCAGTGTTGTAAAGCTACCTATCCCCGGCTTTCCACACAGATGAGCCTACCATCAATCATTTTCAATACAGAAATAAGGCTATGAAATATCTGGGACAATCCTGTAGATGATTTACCCATGGAATTTGCAGGCAAGCTAGGGATAGGGCAATGGAAGGACTGACTGCAGAATCAGATCTTCGGTCTCAGTTCTTTAACCACAGCACTTTTTTAGTATTAAAAAGCAGTATTTCTACCATTGTTAGTAATTTTTTTTTCCATTTCTGACACAATTACCAAAAAAACCCACAAAAAAACAAACCAAAACATCAACAAAAAGCTGAGAATTATCAATGAGGGGAAACAGGACATATTTAGAGCTGTTACTTGCAACCTGGTGTATACAATTGATGAAAATCATCAGAAAAATGATTATTTGTTAGCTGTTTCAGTATAACAATCAAAGTAACATAAAACCAGCAAATGAGTGTTTGATTTCCTGTGTCATATATATGTAATATATCTACATATATGCATACTTCCTCTGTCAGATACTTATTTTAAGCCCTCTTACAAGGAGAAGAAGGAGGATGTAGGCTTTTGGAAAAATAAATTACTTGATGGATTTCAGTTCTTAAAATATGTTAAAGATTAGTTTATTTTTAATGGTTAATTTTTAATAGCACACTTTTTAGTGGCTTCACACGCAAGCACAAAAATATTAATTTATACTTAAGTGGAGGTACGTTGGCCTTTCTGTCCTGAACAGTGCTCTTATGATCTGACTGGCAGAGACTAGCACCCTGAAAAATTAAACTGGGACTTAGGTCCCCGTGCCACAAAGACTTTTGTATGAGCAGCAGTTTACAGATTGTGAAGTCAAATGCAGTCAGCATTCCTAGGCTCAAGCTCTTGCCCCAGTCTCTAAGGCAAAGAAGTCTATTTACACTGGACTATCTACCACCCTCTCACTATCCTGCTTCCCACCTGCCTCCTAGCAGCATGCCATGCTCAAATTTGTCTTACTGAGTATGTTCCCATTCCTATGATGAAAGAACATTGCCCAATAAATAAATGAAGAATCTTAAGGCTTAAGACTTTTTTGTACAAGCTCAAAGATTAATTTTATCCTCCATGGGTTTTTCTCCATTGATCCTTCTGGTTACACAAAATGATCTAAAAACATTCTTTGGGAGTCAATGAGAAAGCTCAACATATGCCAACATCCTGGCAATCTGCATTGCCCCTACACTGCCACAACTCCACTGCAATTTTCAGTTACAAAATAAATGCAAAATGCTAGAAAACAGAAATGGGCAGTAAGAAAGTGCTTCTAGAAAGGAGGTTGAAGAAGAACTGAAGACACTGTGTTGCTGCAGAAAGGTTACCAAAGCAAAGAACCAGGTAAACCAGGTACTTCAAGTGGAAAAAATTAGTATCAGGTAAAAGGGCATACACAAGCAAACCAAGGCATATTTATATATGGTTTTTAAGCTATAGCATCACAAAAGTCCTCATTTGAGCACTGAGCAGGATATTTCTGAAGGGTGCTATTTATGAAGGGCATTTCTCTGCCAAAATTCTTATATGACATTCTAAATGTATGGTATGTACACATCTATACTATTTTTACAGCAGAATGCCAAGTCAGCACAGACAACATGCGTACGGCTGCCCTTACTAAATTATTTCACAATAGTCATTCTGCTGCAGGAAGATACTGAAATAGAGCTAAAATACCTTTTGCCTCTGGTCATTCTTGTTTTTCTAACTGTTGTTTGACTATTTGGTTAGTTTGAGTGTGTCTTCTTTCACATTCTAGAGTCTGTATTTTTCTGATGCAAGAAGTTTCTGGCTTTTAAATTCTTGCACTATTTTTACTAGCAGTGGACATATTAATGTTATACAAATGTGTCACCCTTCAGAGAAATATCATTAATCATAATTATTTTAGCAGTTTTTAGAAGTTTTATGGGTAACTTACAACATTTTTTCTTCCTTTTTAGTAGTGTGATAGCATCAAAATTCCATCTTGAAAATAAGTCCTGTGGTTTCCGACTATGCTCCTTTCTCATTAACTGCACTATAAATTAGAAACCCAACAATAAATATTATGGCACAATAATTAAGAATAGATTAAGCTGTCAGTTGGAACATGACTAGCAGCAGAGTCCTACGGCTTACATTGTTTCATGACCTTTTTCCACTTATGGATAAAATTGGGGACATTAAAATCTGTAGTTAGCTTCCTGAGATCAAAATAACAAAGCTTTTGGCACCATTTTAAGCCCTCCGACCTTGTACTGAAGCTGATGGAGAAGGTTAAAATGAGCCATTCTGCTGATTCATGTGTGTGGTCATAATATCTGAAAGTGATGCGTGGTACAAAAACAATGAAGAGGCCATTTAAGAAAGTTCTGCATGGCCATGACCATCTTCATTTCTACACTTTTGTTTGGCCCCCACGTCACCATAGCAATAAGAACAGTCTGCTTTAGAGTTCCTGGAGGATACAACAACAACAACAAAAAACCAGACAAGCAGTACCAACTACAAGGAAATGTTAAGGAAGGCAAGTGAACAAAACCCATCAAACTTTGGCTCTTTGAGTTCAAAGGTACTTGCTCAGACAGCTCTGCCAGTTTGCTATACTGGAGATTTAATTGCTTTTTCATCACAGTAAATATCAAATTATGGGTGTATTTTGGATATGATTTCTTTTTTCCGGAACTGACTTTGCAGACTCATGGTATTTGTCTTCTGTGTGAAAAACAGTCTAATGTGACTTTCATTTAAAATAATTTCCAAGCTAACAGTATTTCTTGGCCCAGATGCCCAGTCTGACACTTGGGCATAAGAGGACAGTGCAAGTTTCAAACTACATTTGTACCTTTCTGCCCCTGCATCTCCTCAAGCTCTGACTTGGCTCTCGGTGTTCACACTATTAAACACCGATGTTGTTTGGGCACCTTTTCAAGGCATCGCCATCACATCAATTTGCTGTCAATCTGCCAGGCAAAGAGTGTGATCTTTTTACACCTGCAGCTCCAGTTACAAGAGTGCAGACTTCATTTTTCTAGGAGTAGTGAGATTCACACACCTGGATTGATGAGCTATGGCTTGCCAAGGACAACACCTTTTCTTCTGTTTTTTGGGATGTTAATAACAAGATGCTGCAAATACAGTAGATAATGGAAGTATGGCTTACTATCCAGATACCTACTGGAGGGTGAACTAGTGTGAGAATCCTCCCAGAAAAATCCAGGATGTTGCACATGCATGAAAAGTATAATATATCTCTTTGGAACTGCCCTTTGCAAAGTTAACATTGTGATGTTTGACGTGGAAGAAAATCCTCAGCTGTTCTACACATGGCAATAGAAATGTCTTTGCCAAACAAAAACAAAAATGAAGAAGTTTATGATTCACATAGGATCCCAAAATACCTTCTGCTCATTTTGAAGGTTAACGGCAATTCTGACTCAGGAACTACATCTTACCAAAATCAGTGGAAGGTTACTATGAAAAAGGATGAGAGGGCTAAATTCTGCTCTCCCTTGTACAGATTAGGGCAAGGCCATCAATGTGAATGTATGGCAAGGAGGACCATCATTTTATATCCATCTAAAAGAGAACAGAGTTCAGCCTAGACTTTACAGTTCTGCCTGCATTCTTGTCCTTCACAAGGCAGTCAGACTTTCCTGTCACAGTTTATTGCACTCTCATCAGATTTGTTTGACGCAAATTACAGATCTGACACCCTGGGTGTCTGTCACTGTTCCTCACGAACAATGTGTAATGCATATAGCACAATTAGCATCAATGGGGATGGCATGCTCAATTTAGGAACAGGTATGCTATAAAGTTGCTGGAAAGTACATATGAAATAAAGAACTTAAAATGACAAAAAGTCTTCATTAACTAAATTCAATTCCAATCATGGGACACAGTTTAAAAAATTAGATAAACAGTTTTAGAAATTATGCCAACTGCAAAATAGTTTCTAAATATTAATTAAAGGTTCTATTTGGAAGTATTTCATGCATGATTTCCTCACCATCTGTATTTGTAAAGTCTGAAAAGAAGAAAAATGTAACATCTGGTTAAAATTACTTGAAGGTATTAATACTACATTGCTTGAATCTAAATTCAGTAAAAGCATTCACCATCCTTAAAAATATATTCTTTTCTAGATGAAAAGACTACCAATATATTATTTTTGTAGACTTGTCATGTGTCTACAAGTGGTGTCAAACTGTATTTTTAGCTATGGAGTTTACTTACTCCCACAAGGCTTTATCTTGCTTTTATGTTGACAAATGAACAAGGCTGAAATATACGAGATCTGAGCTTCTGTCAAGATACACCCTGTTTCAAAAGTCATTGTTCCTGCACAGCTGTTTCCTTTAAGCTATTGACTTAAGCACAGTTTTATTATTCTTCTTGGCTTATTACTGAATTCCTCAGTAGATGCAGTTAATTGTCTCTGAGCTTTACTTTTGTATACAAGGCAAGAGAATGCAGCAGAATCATGACATGATATACCAAGATGCAATGAGGTGACTTGGATAACTAATTGAACTCACATGGCTGTGTTGTGGCTAGGTTTTCCTATTCCCATGTTCCTTTTTTTCAAAATATACTTGCAACATATTACCAGATTAAAGTGAAAATGCTACCTGCATTGCTTGTAGCACCTTTTAGTTATTAGCACAGGCAGTAATCATTAGTAGTATTAAAATAAAGTCCTGGTTCATGTCTCAGATTTTATCTTTAATGTGTCTCTACTGAATGATGAAAGAAGACTACCAGTTCTCTGCTTCTTCTGTACTCATCAACAGTACGTCTCAAGATTTTATAAACAAATATTAATTTCTAAAATATAAATATGAAATTTTATTCTAGGTTATATAGTAGATTTTTTTCCCCAAACTATTAAATTCTTGGACTAAATTAAGCCTGGACCATTTTTAATACAACCAAAATGTTGTATATATATCTATTTTAATACAAAAATAGATCATGTCTGTTAGACCTCATCTTTTTATGAGATTAACCATGTAGTTCTGTAAAGTTAGTAAAGCTGTACATACAACAAATATGTTCACCTTACCATCATCACAAGTCAAATCTTGGACTCTTTTCTAGGTTTCCATTTATGTTAAAATAAAAAATTGTAATTGAACTTAAAGAACAGGAAAATAAGAATGTCCAGTTTTGTTCTGTACCATCAAGGTAATAGAAGGTGTTTCACTGACGAAAGACTTGCTCTGAATTACCCCTTTGTACAATCAGAATATAAGATTTTCCTTCATGTTACAGAAATAATTGACCATGGGTCCAGTTAGCCAGTTTTATGGCCCTGTGTGGAACCAGAGCACTTGTACTGGGTTTGCATGCCATGGTGAAGCAGCTGTCCCACTGCAGCCCATGGGGATGCAGAGATCCAAATGCAGCCCATGCAGCAGACCATGCTGGAGCGGGTGGATGCCTGAGAGAAGGTTGTGATCCTGTGGGAGACCCATGGAGAGAGGACCCCTGCTCCCGTGCTGGAGCAGCCTATCCTTGAAGGACTGCAGCCCGTGGAAGAGTGACCCACGCTGCAGCAGTTTGGGGAGGACTGTTGCCTATGGGCTAGGCTTACGCTGCAGCAGTTTGCAGGGAGCTGTTGCTTGTAAGATGGACTCACATTGGAGAAGTTAAGGGAGAGCTGTCTCCTGTGGGAGGGACACCATGGTGCAGCCAGGGAATGACTCCTCTCCTTGAGCTGTGGGAGAAGCCTCGGGTGGTGAACTGACTATAACCCCCATTTCAATGTCTCCTTGCACCACTGGGGTAGGAGGTGGAGCTGGAAGGAGGGAGGTGTGGGGCAAAGATGTTTTTAAGGGTTTATTTGACTTCTCATTATCCTGCTCTGATTTTGTTAGTAATAAATTCACTTCATATCTCTAAGTTGAGCCTGTTTTGCCCATGATGGTAATGGTGAACAATCTCTCTCAGCCCTTATCTCAATCCATGAACCCTTATTTTCTCTCCCCTGCCCAGCTGCAGAGAAGAGAGAGAGCAGCTTTGGTGGGTGCCTGGCATGCAGCCAGCATCAACCCACTACAGCACTCCTGTTTGCTTTGCATCACTTCTGGTAAGCCATTGCCCTTTCCAGTCCTCAGTAGGCTATGAGTGTATTAAGGGACTCTATAAGGGACTCTATTAAGGGACTCTCTGACTTGCTTGGAGGAAGCAATACCTTGATATTGGTGAAGGGACAAGCAGCCAATGTGATTCCTTTTACTAGCTCTGGAAGAAGGTAGCTCTGGAAGAAAGTAGGGAATTAAGGAGGAAGACAGGCACCTACTACCAGAACAGGCATGCATTTACTCAAACAGAGTTTTCCTTAGTCACCTCAAGGTAAATTACTAAACTAGAATTGCCCTGGTGCAACAAAATAGATTATAATTCCATGGGGGATGACAACATTGTTTCTACTCAGTACAAAGAGTGAAAGAACTATTTGGATCAACAATGAAATACTTTCTTTTTTTAAGTTGAGTCTGACTAGTGTAGAAAATCAGCATGTGAAAACTGAGCATTCCTTTATTCTACCAACACATGGTGATGTCCTGATAAATGACAACATCTGTACAGCATGAAGGGGATTTAAGCTCTCAAATAATTTAACTACTACTGGTATAAGCACATATATGTTTAACATAATGAATGAATGTTTAACATAATAAATGAATGTTTCTCTTCAGCACATGCATTTACAGCCACTGCTCTCCCCTCATCTACCCAGCCAGTCATTCTGCCACAGAAGGCTATCAGATTGATCAAGCGTGATACCCCTTGCTGTTTTCTTCTTACCAATAATGCATACAATGGCCTTAATTTCTCTCACATAACTTTAGTTTAACTGCTGCATTTGATGACTCTATAACCAAGACAGGCACCATCAGAGGATGTTCAGCTCCTGGACAGACTAAACTGCCCTCTGAATGGAGACCAGTTGCAGTCCCTCTCCACAATCTAGAGAGAAACACAAAGGTGTTGACACTTTGTGCATAGGTGCTGCAGTGAAGTGCTGAGGTTAGCAAGCTGGCTTGTGGAATATAGCACAGGAGACAGATTCCTTACCTAGAATTTCCATGTCCTTTCTAATCAGCATTCTTCACAAAAAGTTCTTTCTCCTGGATTTTAACATTTATGATGAATGAAGAGTTGGTAGGCTGCGTATAAAAGTCAGTAAGGAGCACAAACTCTTGAAAATAAGTGATTTGCTTATTTTTACCAACAGAAGCCAGCGCAGGAACTTCCATAAAATGCTACAGTAATGTCAGATGTAATACTAATGTGTTTACTTCCTTTTATTCAGTATCTGTGTGTGGCAATACATTCTCTACAGAAACATGATTCTGAATAATCTTTCAAAGTCTTGTTAACTGCTCTGTGTAAAAATATTTCAAGAGCATGACATGAAAACTGCACAGAGTAGTTAGTCTAGCTGTCAGACATGATTGTGAGTGACCTCTTTCTTCATTTAGAAAAAGGATACACACTTTTTTTTCTTAAAGCACCAATTACTTTAATAGAAATACTTTTTAGTTGTTATTTTCAAGCAAATTAAAAGCTAAAGAAAACACTGGAGAAGCACAGAAAACAATCAGATTACAGACAGGCTGTTGTTCCTTAGTTATACAGACATGAACAGAGAGATAAATTTGAACTGCTGTTCTTAACAGGAAATTCTTAATCATCTAGTCAGCAGCTGCCATCCTATGAGCAAAGTGGGGAACCCATAAACCTCCATCTGTACCCATGGAAACTGAGTATTCTGAAGATGTATGGGATAGATGGAATACAAGAACTACTCCTAAATCCTGTCAAACTACTACTTCTTCCTCTTCACTCGCAATGAAGACCACAAAGAAATGAAGAAAATCTGCCACCTTACTAAAAATCAACCTACTGTTGAATAAAGTACTGAATACTATACTTCTCTTCAGAATCTGTCAGAGACTTGGCAGCAGGGATCCACAAATGTATGACCTCCAGACTGATTACTGTGTCTCATTGTATCCAAGACTGAAAAATACATACTGTGAAAAGAACTCCCACTGCTACAAAAAGCAGCTGCTAGTCTGCTTAGCAACACAAGCCACCGTGAATGCATCATTCTGGCACACTGGTCTCTGCACAAGCTCCCTCACGATTTCAGAGTCCAGGTGGAGGTCATTGCCATGGTCCTCAAAACTCTCTGTGGGACTGGCCTTAGGTGCTTGAGAGATTTCCATCCCCTCTGCAGTGATGACCTTTTCTGACAGCTCTGTTCCCTTGGAACAATGAAGCTGTCAGCCAAGGGAAGAAGCTCAGCAATGCAGAAGAACTAACTTTACAGAAGCTAAACCTTGGTGAGAGTGATACCATTCAGAAGAGAGGGAAATTTCTAAATCTCACCAGCTGAAATCCTCAGACCTTTAGCTTGCCTTCCCCAAGTAAGTTTCTTCCCCACTAAACTGAACCCTGAAAAATGGGTGGATGGGTTGGATACCAGCCTTCAGTGTATAATCACTGCCCGATATAAACACAAAATAGACATACATAGTGAGAGGTGTAATATACTTTAATAATTGCTCTTATTGTGTGGTTCCTAGACTAGAAAAAAAGCATAAAAAGCTGCCTACCTACTCCATCTCAAATGTATTGTCTACTGAGGCCAATGAAAATTATTGAAAAGTGAGTTTCAAGCCATTCTTCCCAATTCCTTGCTCACTGAATTAGAATTATTGGTAATTACAATTTAAGTTCTTTCTCTAGAAAGACAATGGTCCTTACCACCAGAAAAGACACTTCTCTCCCCTTCTTCCATAAAGTACTTTTACTTTTACTTTGGGGAACAGTGATAGGAAATGTAAAGCAGTCCACTTAGAAGTGCTGTGTTTTAAACAGTGCAGTGCTTCAGATGGACAGAAAAATATTCTCTTTAATATTTTTGAAAAAGGACAGGAACATTCAGTCTCAAAAAATTTAACCCAGTTTAACAAGAGTTTTCAGCATCTGAAAGA
Organism: Oriolus oriolus; assembly: GCA_013400235.1. Classification (NCBI taxonomy): domain Eukaryota; kingdom Metazoa; phylum Chordata; class Aves; order Passeriformes; family Corvidae; genus Oriolus; species Oriolus oriolus. Next base: position 211,492 of record VXBT01000641.1, read on the forward strand.
AAAATAGCACAGGTTGTCGTAAACATTTATCAGGATCAGAAGGAATGAGACTGAACTTTTAACACTCTTTTCATACTATCACGATGTCACACTTAAGTCCAGGGACTTTATCCTTAACTGAGATATGGGCGTTACTGAAGAAAAGTGCTGCACAGAGTTCAAAAACATGTCAGCTAGTGGAAGCAACTGGACTGACTAAAAACCTTAGGGTAATAAGATGACCTGGCATGAATACAAATGTGTATAATTCACTCAAGGGATTACATTTCTGACATCATAGAGTACAAAAACACTGCCTGAATTCTTTATGGACAGCAACAGAGCCCCAAAAACAAAATCAACACTGCTCTCTGAAGTCATTCACTGTATTATATAGAATAAACTGTGAACTCTTCAACATTTGCAGTTCAAAAACTTTTAAAAACACAATGAATAATTCAATTTTTCTCTCAAGTGACCTCATAAAATGATGCTGGGGGATGGATTCAATGTTTATAAGTGAACTGAAACTGGAGCAGCAGCTAGTAATGCTACAGCACAAGGAGTGGGAGCTCTCAGAACTCTTAGAGGGCTCCTCCAAATTTACTGGTTTGTAGGCTTGATCTGCACACTACTTTTTACACAAATACTGCTGTAATGGTTGTGGGATGATCATTCTCACATTGTCAAACTAGTTTTGATAAGGGTGCAGTTAAATTATTATAAAAATGCATGTGAAATAAGACTTTTCTTTTAAAAATACCTTGGCTGTAAAGTCATCAGTAATAAAATGGTTTTTCTGTATTTATCAGTACAAATGCTGATAGTTAGGATACTTCTTTGCACAGAGGTTCACCAGCTATAGCCACATGGATGGCACACTGAGTGCTTCTGTAAGGTTGACATATTTTGCTGCCTGGTAATGTTCATTAGCGAATTGTCCACAAGTTGATGCAGTGCAGCGAGTACATCTTTTCTGTGCTACTACTAAATTTTAGAATTTATTTTTATTTAAATACAAGCTATTCAATCTGCTCCTCTTCCAAAAATGAACTGATCATTTGCTGCAATTGTACACTTAATTCTGAAATGCATTATGCTTTTTAGCAATTAATTTTATTTAATGAATCACAATTTCTAACGCCAATTTGAGTTTTCTCTGACAAGTCTGCCCTACATTACCATGTTGCAGTGAATGCATGTCATCAGCATCTGTGCTTCACTGCTAAGAGCAGGTGTAAAGATGTGGTTTAACTGCAGAGAAAGGACCACTTTCACCAAGGCCCACCTCATGCAACTCTGTGTAGATAAAAGTTACAGCTAGGGTCAATTCAGCCTACTCTGTCTCCTGCAAATTCCTTTAACAGTGTTATGAAATTATAGCCATTAGAACTGGCTAGTGGATTGCTGTGGTCATGCCCCTATTGTATTCCTGTCAACCTCCTAATTTCTGTTTCTTTTGTATAGTTTGGTGGGTCACTTTGATCAAAACCTCAGTAAAAGGGATTCAACCTTCTACATAATATTGACACGTTTGACAGAGAGGTCTCTCCTGGGCTGAAGAGGAGCATGTAGAGATCAGAGAACATGCATCAGGACTGCACAGCCAGCACAGTCCTTGGTGCCAGTGAGAGCCGTAAGCTTGTACACTGTCCCCTCTGAGCATTAAAACAGACTACATCATCGCAACAAGAAAACAGCAAGCGTGGAGGGTGTGCAGGACTTACTCCATTGCCCATGATACAACAAGAGAGTGAAGCAATTGTGCTAATGCTAAAAAATTCAATCTGCACTAATGTTTATTATTGCAGCATAGCCTTAGCATTGTACAGTTTGCAAAAAACCCCTGACAAACAGCCAGTGAAAGGCAGTCAGTACCTTTTTTACATCACAGAAGTGTCAAAAAACGAAACACAGAAGATAGAAGCGCAATAATGAAGAGATATATGAAGTCATCATCCATTAAGTGGTCAGAATTTTAATTCCATGTGAAAGAACTGAAGTTTAATGTGTATTGAGAGGCTCTTCAGTATAAAAATACTGGGCAAGAGACTCAGAATGAACAAATGACGAAGACAGAAGGAAATATGAGGAGTTTAAGATATTGTGTGGTGCACAGAAAGGATGACAGCAGGAAGAGAGACAGGCAGAACCAGAAATAAAAGATATTTGGGAACCACTCAAAACATCCCAGAATACTGACACACAGAAATAAGAATACAAAAAACACAATAACTTTTTAGCAGCTACAGTTTAAAGTAAATGACATGCAATGAGTTAAAGAAAAAGCTGATTTCTGAGGTAGCAAGAAGAGACAGCATCATTCAATGGCTAGATTTCAGAGCTTTTAATACAAACCCCACATTACAGCTAACTTCTCAGTACCTTCCTTGTCAAATGACTTGGTTTTTTTAATATTTGTTAGTAATTCAGATTTGATCTTCGCAGTGCAAGGGTTCATTCCGCTGAGTGCTACATAGTCTTCAACAACCCAACAGAGCAGCAGCATGTAATGTTAGAATGGCTTGGAGGTCTTACCATACCATGTTTTCAACTCCAAACTCCTATGTCTTTCCGAAGGAGAAAGAAGGTGTAGGATTGACCAGACAAGAAGACAGAGATACGACCTCACAGAGGAATAGTTAGCCAGTGTTGGCACCTGTTCTGAAATCATTCCCAAGTATCTGGCTTTGAGTATTAGGTGGCGCATTCAGGCCCTTCGTGCTACCTCAACTCATTTAATAGTCCTTCATCTACCAGTTAGGACAAGATAACCTTATAAATAGGTTAAATCGATAAAAATAGTAGGTTAGCAAAGCGTGAACAAACTTTGTAGATGATACAGGCCCAGTCTGGCTTTGGTCATGCCAATGAGAATATACATGGAAATCACCACAGAACAGGAAATTCAGCGGAAGTCAATAAGCCAAAGCTTTCTGTGGCCACAGATCAGCTTAGTCATAAATGCTTGCCTTCAATTGCCTTACAAAGATTAAGGCTGTTTCGTATCAGTAACAACAGAACACAAAAAAAGGCTGCCTTCCAGGAACACACACACGCACAAACAATTTTATCTATTAATGCTCAAGACCTTCTTTGAAACGAGTCTTGAAATTTAGATAACTTAAATAACAATTCTTCTTAACAACTTTGCTAACTTCAAGGCAAAATTCAAAGTTCTGGAGGATACACTGACATGCTTGTTCTCATTACTGTCCATACAATCCTTGATTTCACACTGCTGTCGCATGTGGATTCTTGCTGGTTTAGTTGTGTTATGGTTTAATTTATTCACTGCTGCATGAACCTCTGACTTTATGTGAAGTTCTTTTAATGTTTCATCAGGAAAGCCTTGACATTCTGGAAGTATTCCTTTATCTTCCTTAATTCCCAAGGGATGTTTAACAGTTAACCATCACATGTTTTAACTCTGCTGGTTTTTGGGACAATTTCTGGCTTTTCTATATCCCCTTTATATGACACAAAACCTTAATACCTTGAATGTAAACATCTAAATCTGAGTCGCCTTATAATTCCTTTATTACCAGTGGAGAGAAATAAGTGGTTCTACAGTATGATTCATTTGCATCATTTTAGATGTCAAACACACCCCAATGACTTAGCAGGCCTTTTTCTCTTCATTGATTGTGACTGCTGAAAAAGCTGTAGCAGGGAAACCTTCTAACTTTCCCAGCATTTCTGTGAGATTTCTCTCCTTCTCTCTTTTCCCATGCAAAACTATAAGAAACAATTCTAGGAGTTTTGTAAACAGTCGTCCAGCTGTACTTTTTTTTGAATTCTTATGGAGATATTTTAGGATGAATGTTTTGAGGAATTGACCAATGAGTTTGGTAGGTGGCTAAGCTTGAAGTCCAATGGCATCCTGCAACTTTCTGTAAACATCAAGCAAGCTAAATTCATAAAAACCGTTCTGTATGTTAATAAATAGTTCATTCTCTTTGCCTTATTCACCCTGGACTCCACGTCATTGTTAATGGGACACTGCGACAATTGGTTACTAAGAAAACCTAGAAAAACAGATCAGAATAAAATATCAAAATATATAGCTGTCCAAATGTAAATCTTACCAATTCTGAGACCAAACCACTAACTGATCACACAAATCCTACCTTCATCCTCTGGGTCAAGTACTGACCCAATTAAAACACAGTGTAAAGCTATACAGGTATAAAGCCTGTTCCTCATCTGCCATGGTTATTCTGGAGGTCTATGAGATATAAAATGAAATGCATGCAAAACATGTCTGTTGTCTGAAAATTATGGTCCCACCTAACACCTTAGTGCTACAATTTGAGCTGTGCCTTGCACTAGTGCTGGAATTTTGCCAGCAATACACCTGTATAATCACAACTACATGATTTGTCCTCATTCTAATAATGTTTCTGACAGGACTCTGTCCATTATGAAGCAGATTATGTTGTCTAATAACTCAGGTTGTTTCTTTACAATAAAACTGGGGTGTTGGGTGGTAAAACTAATTTTGTGGCATCATGTGATGAGCCAAAAATTTAAGAAAAGAACCTCTTCAAGTTAAGAGAAACGGAATACGTGCCTTGATTCTCTGCAACCACACATTGGTATGAACTTCATCCCTTTGGCAGAGTTATACAAGCTATATACAAGTTATAAAAGAAATACAAAGCAGAAGAGAAGACATGCTAGAAATGAGCCTAGAACAAACCATCAGAGAAAAAAACATGTACTCTGGGTTCATACACAGCTGAAGCCAGGGGAAAGGGAAGCACAGTCCAGGCCATTCACCAGCTGGAAGTATCCCTGGTGCACATACACGCCATTGCAATTTTCCGTAGAAGAAATTATTCAGTATCTTTGCAGAGGCAGATACCTTTTAGAATGCTGCCATCGATGGGGACAGAGAAAATCTTTCCCTTAAAGATTGGAGGAGAACAGGGATGGGATGAATACAAAACTGAGAGTAGGGTCTTGTCTCAGCTCCATCACCAATTCCCTTTTTTCTTGTCCCTTTTCCTTTGTTTCAGCTCTTTATTGTAAAACAGGGGCATATTAGCATATGTATCTCCATGAGTTGCTATAAAGATCAATCCCTAGTGTCTGCAAAATGCAAAACCTTTTTTATTACTGCCAGTGTAGGAGGCAGTGATTTCTTTTGTGATTTGGAGAAGCATAGTACTGTAAGAAATTACAAAAATAGCTTTTTAATGGAGGTTTTAAAAGTACTTAGAAAAGTTTAAGTGAAACTCAACAATCTCTTTATCCATTAAAAAAAGTACTTCAAGTTCCCACTTCAAGTAATGTAAAATAACAATAAAAAGAGACCAGGAAGAGATTAGACTGATCTTACTGAGTGCTTTCTATTAAATGAAGTTTTATAATGAATTTTAATTCAAATCCAATGAAACTTTTTAATATCTCAGTTTTTAAGAAGCAATTGTATATTTTAAGTCTGATACAATCAGCAGAATTGCACCCAAGTTGGACTTGGGTTTTGGCAGCAAAGAGCTCTTGGAAGCCAACCTATCTGATTTTTTTCCGTAGAAAGTGTGCTTGAATATACTGAATTTCATTCTTTCTTGAGCACAATCACTAACATGGATATCAAAAAAATGACCTTCTGGCTAGGGTATCATAAGTCTAAGTTTGACAGTTCCTAAGGTTTCTCCATATATGCAAGATAGATTTAGTGATTTCACTTACAATTCAGGGTTCCTTAATCAATTCAATTCGGGGTTCATAGCAGGGTTGTTAAGAGAAGACTTCTCACACCATATTACAACAAATTAATATATTATGCAGTACTGCACAGGAAAATTAACTCTGCACTGTGTTTACACAAGCACTTGCTGAATTGCTCTGCTGATATATTGTGGGCTGAGTTAACCTATGACAACACGGAATACAGTTTTTAAGCTACTGTAGCTGTTGTGAGAATGATCTTTCATTTTTAGGTGTAATTCAACACAAAATGAGTAATATTCTGGTAACTTGAGTGTTTAGGCCATTACTTTCTGGACATATTCTAAATACGTTTTCTCTACAAAACAACATTAAAGTTTCTCAGCTGAACGCCCACCCATCAAAATCATGCAGTTTAAGACCAGCAATAGTGTCTTCCTTAATTTATCAGTTTCAGCCCCGCTCTTCTTTGTGGAGAATAATGGACTAGGTACAACATTCTCAACATTATTTTAGGCAAGAGTGCCGTGATACACTTTTTCATACTAAAACATCCTTCTTTAATTTTTTCCCTTTACACAGTGTCTAATAGTTCATCCCACAGATCCTGAATGAATTCAGAATTAAAGAAATGCATTGCTGTGTACCACTGCCATCTGCTGCTAATCTCTCCCTGTGGATACAGAAGGTCTTACTTCACCATATATTTAATCCAGTAAAGATCTTCAGCTGAATGTGCATGGCTGGTCCAATACTCTTTTCAAAATACTTTTTAAACAATCTCTCCTCATTTTATCATAGAGCTTCTCATTCATGTCATAGCAGATTGTTTTAATTTCTGTTTCAGAAAGAAAATTATTTTCTTCCCCCAGTCAGTGAAAAAAGTTTGTGCTTGCAATCTCATCCAGAACCAGACTGTTCCAGAGAGGAAGTGTCCATCTTAGAGACTCCAACAGTTTATACACTTGCCATCTGTACTCAAAGATCTTCAGTAAGAACATGTTATTTCTAGAGTCTCACTTCTCCAGCACTTCTGACACCCACTCATTCACACCATTTCTAAGGAGTACATCATGTCAGAATGCAGAATTGCTGCATAGTTACTTTAATTTATATGCTACTCTGACTTCAGTTTCTAAATACATGTAACCAGGATGTATCAAGATCTGCTGCATAAATATAATCAAGAAGCAAATACTATTCTACATGAAAAAGAGCAAAGGAGAGTATGATAACAAGGAAGAGAAAATAGAGGACCCCCACTCTCATTTATAGCTGTATGACTGTTTGAAGCTACAATACAAATCAATTGGACAAGATTTGAGTTGCAGGAACACATATCTTCTGCCTTACAGCTTGTCTTCTGAAAAAGATGGAGGCATATCTTTCTCCTACAATATTTGGAGAACAGAATATCTCTTATTAATATTTAGTATGACCCTTCATGTATTTTTAGACAGGGATCCAGACTGCACAGAAAAGTGTGTACAAGGTCACAAAAATATGTGTATAAGTTCATAAGCATTGCAATTTAAAAAAAATAGTTGGGAAAATGTCACACCTAATTGAAAGATGTCCTACTACATTTGCTTGTCATTGTAAGATGTCAGTAGCTGCTTTGGAGAAACACTAGGAGATATTTTGGGGCCCAAATTTGGGGTTTGCTTTTCTTACTCTTGAGCTCTGAGGTAGAGCTGGCTGTGGCCTTCTTCAAAAAAAATCCTGAGGCTTTACTGATAGACATACTGAGCACAAGTTTTAGAGCCCAGAAAATGGTTATCAACAAAGATACCTGCTGTAACAATGAGTTGAAGGAACTCACTGGCTGGGAAACAGGGATGAAGTAACTCCTCTGGCAATGCCTGGTCAGAATTGATAATGACAAAGTAACAGGGGAATACAAAAAAAGATCAAGCTTGAAAAGACAGATAATTATAATCTAGAGCATATGAACAGATGGCAACACCATCAATCAATGAATAAATAATAGTGCAATCTGACTTGATGGGATGATTGGATGAACTCAGATGACACCAGTCACACCCCACCTTATATAACTAAGTGGCAGTCATGAAGCAGAGCAGGATATGAGCACATTCATGCCCCAGAAAGTGGAAAAAACAAAATTAGCAGGTCTCATATGACTGGATATATTTGAACTGCCACTGTGCTGACGAATTTACTTGTGTTTATCACCTGGAGATAGAATCACCAGCTACAGAATGTTTCTGCAACTGGACTGGCCCTTAGCAAGAGGAATGAAAACCAAAAGACACACAGGTGAACAAAAAGGGCAACTGGCTTTGTGCGTGCTTCTCTGAATGGAAAGAAACTTGTTGCCACTAATAGTGTTATTAGTTACATTTCTGTGCAACCCTGTGAGTTTAGTAACAGGCGTCATCCTTTTTGCTCCTTCCAGTTCATGTTTCATAGCTCAATTTCATTTCCACTACTCACGTGCAGCAGAGTTGTTAGCTGTACGGCACTTCAGATGCTGCTGCAAATTCAATTACAATTTTATTTTGTGATTTGATATGTCAGTGGAATAGAAACAATCAAGAAGATTGACGCTGATCATAACCTAAATTGTCACGCCCAATCCTCAACAGAAGCATGAGTGAAAAAAGGTGTCAGTCATTCAAGACCCTGACTCTCCAAACTACCTTGTAACTTGCATCAAAATGGATTCTTCACTGCTTGCAAATAAACCTATACACTATTCTTCGCTAAACAGAATTTCCTGGATAGAAGAATTACTTTTGAAAACTCACATAAATTTAAGAGTGAATATTTGTGGCTATTATTTTAGTTTAAAAGTTGAATACAAAATTCCAGAAACTTTATTATTTTTAATGATGATGTTATGTTTTCACTCAACATAGATTTTATACTGGTGTCCTTCCCTGTACTAAAGATAATTTCATTTTTTAGTCACATTAGTATTTTATTTTCTATGTATTTTCACTGCAATAATATAGTATGTCTGCTATCTTCAGCAATATGATAGTATTTGCAGCATCCGTGCTGCTCATCTTGTGTGAACATGCCCTAGCAACACATACATACTATGAGATTAAATAAAATAAAGAGGTAAATCAATCTAGTTGCTGCAGAGTGGTAATGAACCCTTCATTACTCCAGGATGTTGACATAGATAGTTACATCTCAGTAAAAGAGGGCAAGAATAATAATCACTCTTAATGGACACAAGGAAAGCACTTCAAAATCATTGAATCGCTTGCTCTCCTATCTACAAATAAATGTTGTTTGTTGTGATCACAGAGGCAACAGTTAAAAGCAAATATCTCTAAATACTTTTAAAACACTTCCCAAGACATTACCAGCCATTAAAAATGTTTTAATGTCAGTAAGTAAACATCTATTCTTATCACAAAAATTAATAAAGAAGAAAGTACACAAAGCATATTTTACAGACTCCAGGTATCTACCAGACGATAACATTAAGTGATGGGTTTATTAACATGTAATGCATGGGCTTCGTTACTTCACCCTACACTGTACAGTGTATTAGACCATTATGCTTCTATTTTATAAACACCAGAAAAGCACTTACAAGGTCAAAATGAAGCACCAAGTGAGAATATATTTGGGGCAGTTGAGTGCTTCAGTCCTAAGCTACAGCAGTTAGATTGTGTCCACTCTCTGTACATCAGGGAATGAAAAAAGCTGTTTCTCAGCAAGACTACCAAGAGAGGCCCAGATTCAAAGAATTACTTTAGCAAATACATGTCCCTGTGCTCAAAATTATGATTCAACAATTCCATCTAATTATGAAAATATCAAAATCTTTTTAAGGGCCTCCCTGTTCAGCCAAAGAAATCCATAGACTACCTAAGATTTCAGGAAAGAGAGGTTATGTATCTACGGTTGATGTTCTCTGAAACATGGAATCCAGGCCCATACTCAGAATATAGGTCTTACCACAAGCAGTGACATTTCTGTCTTCAGGATAACCTCAACAGCCATGTTCAGGCTTGCTGAACCTTCTGCTATATGCAAGAACATACAGAACAGAATAGTCACAGCTTAATTTTTCTTCACCTGCAAAATAATGCACAGGCCATAAGACAAAGAGGTGTTGAGGAAAAAGGACAGAGAAAAGTAATGATGATGAGAGATGAACATGAGGAAATAATCTCACTGTCTTTCGCTGATAAGCCCGATGAAGATGGGTCCATAATCTTTCATACAGTCACAGCTCCTGAGCTGTGACTTTGTCTTTCCTGCAAACAGCATTTTCAGGGCCAGCCAACATTGTAAGAATACCTCTTTAATGGCAGAGAGAATATCTGTGGCTGGCTCTGTAAACAACAGGACTGGAAATACTTCAGAACAGAATTACTGAATGAGGTCAACAATGGATAAAGGAGATGTTTTAGAAACAGGCAAAGCTGAATTTTCTAATAGGCTTTTGAAAAATTCCTCATCACAGGCTTCTATGGAAACTCAACATTCAGAGCTTTAGGGAAGGTCTTTATGTTGATAAATAACTGATTAAAAGACAGGGAACAGAAGGTAAGTAGGTTAGCCAGACAGCTCTAGCAATGGAGAGAGGTCATTAGCAGAGTTCCACTGGGATTTGTGCAGGGGATGCAGTTATTCGTCATATTCCTAAGCAACCAGGGAAAATGGATGAGCAGTGAGGTGAGAAAGCTTTATAATGATATTAACTTACACACAGTGAAAAGGATGATGGCTTGCTGAATGTGAAGAATTAGGAAAGGTGCTTATGGAAGAAAGTCCCTAGGCAATAAAATGGCAGATGAAATTCTTTGTAGTTGAATGCAAAGTGGTGCACAGAGAGCAAAACAATTCTAAGATCAAGAGTCATTATGAACACAAAATTGCATGCGTTTCAAGAGAGCGTAAGAAGACCCTACCACATACCATTGGCTTGTTCTTACTCTCCTGGTTGGTTTCTGCTTATAGTCACAGTTTGAGGTAGGATACTAGTCTGGATGGATTTTTGGTCTGACCAGGTGGAGGAACTGGGCTTTTTTTACAGATGTAGCCTGAGTTCTAACATGGTGCATATGACAGAAAAACATTCTGGGTTAGGACTCTACAGATTTACTGCGTGCTTGCATGGCAGTAACCATCAACTTAAACCTGTCAGCTATTGATGTTAATAGCATTAAGAATCCCATGGGAGGTTTCAGCCCTCTAGAGTATTCTTTACAAACCATCCACAGGCCCCTTTACTGGCTACACTGGGATGGCCAAGGTAAGACATGTTAATCACATAAAATGGGAAAATACAGAAAGTTTTTTCACCAGAGGATGAAGACAAAAATGTTTAACAGAGAAATGTGAATGAAAAAAAAACATGGACAAAATATCTTTCTTTCACAACAAGCAAAGCCAAAACACAGAATGGTATGAGGTTTTCCCCTGGAATTATAGGGCTGAAAAACTGGAGCTTTTACAGCTAATGCTGAAAATCTCAGAGAACAGAAAATCCTTCTCGCATAAGATCAGACAATCTTTATCAAGAGGAGCAGTATTCCACCACAATTTATATTTCAGAATATCACCTAACGAAGTGACTCTTCCCTAAGAGACTTCACAGAAGCCCAGACAACTTGCGTATATGGGAGTCATTATCCAGTTCCACTAACGAGGAAAGGGAGGTGTAGATTCAGTACTCAGAACTAACCTTTTGAAATCCCAATACTATGTCCTGACAAGGAGTCTTAGGTAGAAGGTCTCTACCTCCATATCCATCCGTCCAAGTGGATACTATGTGTCTACGTCAGTACTGGATCAGTGGAACAACAGTGGTCTATCACTCTGCCATCCAGACTATGCTGGAAGTACTACTTCTTAACTTCCTACTAATTCATCTGCTAAGATGATGAAAAAGAAATAGTCCAGGAAGTCTTCATCATCCCACACAAGGGAGAAGTCAAACTGAAATCAAGCAAAGGTGTCAAAAAGAACAGTCAGGAATTGCTACAATGATTCAGTTCACACTCATTGTGTCAAGTACTCTGCTAAAGCACAGTAATGAGACAATTCCTGGCTCCTCTTGTTAAAAAGAATATGCTGTACATATGTGGTAAACACTAGTTTGATGAATAATATACTAAACCATCCCTTGAGTTTATCATTGTTTCTGATAATAGGAGCAGGCAGAGTCTCTGCTGCTCAGTGATGTCTCAAACGCTCCCAGTTCTCTCTAGCAGCTAACATGGGAAAAGAGAATCTCAACTCTCTTAACTGAATTACCATTCAGAAAGAAGGTAAATAGGAATAGGATCTCTTGTCAGGAGGATCAGCCTGATATATTCATAGGGATCAGTACCAGACACTGGCTGAAGATAACTGCTTCACCTTCTGATAATCCTACCAAGCAAGGCCTAGGAAAGATACAACAAACTTCTAAACTTCTACTGTTTAGACTCTTACACACGTACATAGGGTTTGTAGGCAGCAATATGTCTTTAATGCAAATGGCAATGGCAGTTGGTAAGGAAAGCTCTCCAGGTACAAGTATAGTTCACAGCTCAGGGCCAATCTTTGTAGAGTCCAAAAAGCCATCATCAAAAGTGAACAACAGTTTTGACAGTCTGAAAGCCAACACTACTCTGCTCTCTGTGTCACTCTTCAGTGCCCCTTCACTCCTGTAGGTATCCTCTGAGCATGCATTACCACACATGCTCAGGACAGTGCCCCTCAGAAAAACAGCTGCAGCAGGTTGCTCATCTTCACAGAGAGGTCACTCAATTGATGAGAGATTCTGCCCTCGAATCAGCTCCTTCCTCAGCCTGCTTGCACTCTCCCAGAAGGCAGCCATAATTGCTAGTTTATAGGCTTCTTTTGGTGGAATCCAGCCTTTTTTCCAAGGTGTCCTACTCTGCAAAACTCTGCAGTGTCTGCCTTGAAAGCATTCTCCATGAGGACAATACACTTTATATGGGAGCAGGAGGGCCTGTCAAAGCAGGTGCAAGATATACTTCCATGGCTTCAAAGATGGAAAAGTGCAGAGAGACAGTCAGTGTACTGAACCTATTCCCTTCTTCACAGACTTTAGAACATCTGACACCTATTAAAGATTTCAGCAAAGCTGTTTATTAGTAGCAGATGCTCCTGTCCAGAGCTGAAGCTTCTGTGCACCCATAGCATGGCCCCATTCTCATTACACACAATGGAAATAATATTGCTGATTTTATTAGAAATTGAGTGAGATCCTGTCACCAAACTAGTCAGTGAGCTAGGAAGTGTTGAGGAGAAAGTCTTCTGCCTTTTCAATCTAAAACAAACAGTGACCCAAAATATATTTTCCCATTTCAATCACTTTTCTGATTTAATAAGCCCCTCCTCACTGTCCTAGGGTAATAGTATTGTTTATTGATACTCATTTTTCAAATGGAATCCCATCTGTTTTGCTTTTACTTATTCCCAAAGTTTCCAGTTAAACAGGGAATAAGATCCTGATTCCGGTTTGGTTCAAACACAGTGAAGTGAAGGCTACATCTTCGTTTTTATCTTCTGCTTTGGAGTCTATGGATGGATGGTTTCTTTAAAAAAACTTCTTAAGCATTAGAAAATATAAACACTGCTGTGAATGGGATGATGTGCAAACATTTCTTTACAGGTTTGTTTTTCCTTTCCTGTTTAGAAACAGGATGGGGAAACTTCACAAAATATAATAGCACAGAAGACTCATATCACTTCGACATCAGTTCCATGCTGGGATTTATAAGCAGAAAGTCAAGCAAATTCAAATATAAATAACACAACAATTTCTGTTCATATAGCATAAGATTGATTGCTTAAGTTAGACGCCGTGGGAGATGATTTGCACCAATGTATGTGCCCATGCACCGGTATGCATGTGCAATCTCCTCTCTTACTAATACCTCTCTGCCTGACGTTGTAGCTTTGTTTGATGTTCCCAGGCTTAGCTGCCCTTGAACACTGTCGTTTCCATTGCCTGGTTGATATACTTTGCCTAGAGATTTGCACTGCAGAAGCAATATCACTATTCTCTTTTGCTCTGAAGATCTAAATATTAATCCCTACACCTCTTAATTCTCCTCACGCAATCAAAGCATGTCCTAAAACACACTGACCCTCCAATCCCATGTTCTCTACTGTTCCTGAAAGCTAACAGAACCAGACTAATTTAAACAGTCTCCTCTAATCAAACCACATCTGTAGTTTCTCCCAATCTCTCTCCCATTCTTCAGTGATATCTCCATCTGCCACTGGAATCTGCTGTGACACAATCCAGTTGGGTCTCCAGTGCTGAAGAGACCTGAGAGGGCTTTGAGTACACAGAAAATGATCAGGATTCTCATGTCTCTTTAATCAACCATTTTGATCCTTTATACAGTGTTGCACATGACGAGTTTTTTTATGGAAATGAGAAAAGAGGGACTGAAAAAAATTACCTAATGTAGTACAACTGGTGTGTAACCTATCACTGGAGCTCTAAGTCACATATGTATGATGTACATGATGTCTCTCAATTCAACTTAGCTTACGCATCACCTCTTCTTCGATAGTGGAAGAAAGATCTGGAAGCCCATGGAAAAAAAGCAAGATAAAGCTATTCAGAAGTACTCATGAATTTTATCACCAATTCAGAAGAAGTCTACATTAATTGTCAGCATTAGTCAAGGCACCAATTTTGCGATATCCTTACTGTAAAGCATATAAAAATTATTTTCTCTGTACTTGCTTTTCATGGCCACTATTTCACAGAGTACAGTTTGTCTTGGACAAACCACTGACACATATTGAACAACACCCTGAAAAATTCCTTGATGCCTTTTTTTACCCCTTCAGTCTGTTGTACGGTATGTTCCAAATATGGAGAGTGGAAGACGTTGTTAAAATACAATTGCTAAAAATCATACCGACACTAATTGTAAAAACCTAATCTTAAAAAATAATTAAATTCACTTTTTGTCACTTTGTGTTTAAGAAATGCTTTTTCTGAACAATTAAAATATGCACGTTTTATTTTGCTCCCAAAAATTAACTGCCATTTTCTGGTTCTCTTTTACTAAGCTATCTTTGGCTTGCACATATTTGAGAAGAAAGCCTTTGAAACAAGTATAATCCAAGTGAAAATTTTATTTTTTTAAGTCCTAAATTAGATACAAACTTAATCAGATAGTTTCACGTGAGACTACCTTCAAGTCCTGGCATGTAACTGGCTTGTTTTCCCTCATCTCCATTGCTCTCTATCACGTCTTTCAGTTTAATTTTTATTCTCTTTTTAATTGTTTTCATCAGACTTATTTATCTTTAGCTGTTACTCACTATTTCATGGGATAGCAAGTTTTGATGCTACTTGATAGCAATGAAGGGCCACCATGCAGAATTCAATGGCAAAATTCCCACTCACAGGAAAAAAAAAAAAACAAACCACTCTGATACACTTTCACTGAAGCTCTTCTGGACTATTGGCTAATTAAACACTTGCCATTAAGCATTTGTTAACTTTTTACTTTTCCGGGGTGGAACACTTAGAGAAATTGAGTTTTCTCTCTTCTTCTCTCTTCCTTCCCTTGAAAGCAACAAACATATTCCTTTCCTTTTAAAATGTAATTATATTTCTTACCATCCACGCTGTGACAAAATCTCCCATCCAAGTCCCAACTGCAGCTACCTTCATAAAATTTTCATTCCTGATGCCCATGAAGTCTGTTATAATATATGCACTGTGGAAACAAGAACACAAACGTAAGATATACATATTTGCTGAATGTAGTTATAAGAAACTTGCATTAGTGACAAAAATTATGATTATCTGTGAGAGATTTCTCATTGCTTTCATAATAACTTCTTCTGCTAGATCTGAGTCTTGACATAGAACTGAACCCATATAGGTCGATTCCAATTAGAAATGCAATGTGAATCTGATTTTGAAGTCCACATCTCTTTTGAAGGTGCTAAAATAACAGTTGGCAAAGACTTTAGGATTATGTAAAGCTTCTGGAAGTAGAAAATGTTTTACACTTTTTATCTTTTTCCTTTATACTTATAGAATTGCAACATGCTTGGAATCGGTGACTTTGCAAAATCCTCATGAAGAAAAATGAAAATCTTCAAGGTATCTTTAAAAAGATAATTGAACCGCTTAACTTTTCACTCTATCAGTTATACAACCACATTTTTTAACACATCAGTGCAAGCAAGTTTTGCAAAATTTCAGTGAGATGTCACTGTTTCTAGATTTATACAACTTATTTTCACAGATATATTTTACTTAAATCCAAAAGAAGCATTTCCATTCTGCTTAAACAATGCAACTGATAGGATTTACAACTTCACATAATAATTTGACTTTAAACTTCAAATTCACCAAGATGCTATAAGGACAGTTAAGACGGTAAAGTAACTTGTTCCAGATTAAAGACTTTCTGAAAAAACATGCCTTTTAATATACTGATATCCTTTTCTAAAAGACTTTTATAGTGGTCAGCAAGAGATGACTGTCCTCAAGAGCTAATAATGATGATAATGAATATGTATGGCAACTATATTTTAACTTCACAAGTGATATCTTTCTTTTCAAGACATTTGTAAACATTGCTTATGTAACGTTATGTCTATTTAAGAGCGCACACAAGTGACAGAGTTACTTGTAAAAGTGCCCTTGAACATTGTGCTATCCATTATTCAAATCTTACCATTATTACATACCAAATATTGCAATGTCTAGGAGCTAACAGACCCTATCTCTGCAACTGGATCAGTGCAAAGTGATCCCACTTTCTGGGCCAGTTCTGTTCAATCTAAATATCTGATCAGGATGGAAGGTCTTGCTAGCACAAATCCATGCATGGCATGGTATAATTTCTTAGACACAATTTAATATGCTGTAGAGTAGAAATATTATCATCACTGAATAGTTTCATGACACATGAAAAATGTCCTACAGTAACAGCCCTTTTCATTATACACATTATGACCTTTCAGCTGGTATGTCACTAGCAAAAATGCCATCTGGATTTTTGGGGTTTTTTTTGTAGAACAGCACATAAATGCTGACTCTGATTTTCTGCTGGAAATAAAAAAAAAAAGAGAAAAAAAATTCCAAACTATTTTTAATAACATTCCATGGAGTTAATAAGATCATCAGTATCCTAAAATCACCATGTTATAAATAAGATTGTAAGAAGAACAGTAACACTGGGTCAGCCTGAAGTCTGCCTGTTCCAATCATCTGTCTCCAAGAGAGATCAACAGCAGAAACAAAGGAAGACTGAGAATAGGCAAGAACATCCCTCCCAGATATATTCTCGCAGATGCTTTATAACTGGAAAATATTTGGAACTCCTTTTTTCCTACATCTTGGGCATGCCATTCTTGTAGCATCTGTGAAGACAGAAAATCAAGCCTGCATTGCTTAAGAACGTGTCTTATTCACAAAGAAGGCACACCAATAAGTGTCATTTTTAAGGAATAGCCCTCAAATTCCAAGCATATCTTAGTCTCCTTCATCAGTGGGAGACACATACAAAACCCCAGGGTTCTCACCTTTTCCTATACGCACTACACATTCTCGTATGCATTATACATGATTACAGGTGTACAGTAAGCAAACACTTGCATAACACCCCCAGAAAATAGGCCACTTGGGGGATTCCTATAGCCCTGTCACAGAGAGCAGGCCTGCCAAAGCCACCCCTGGCGGGCTGCTGGACACAAGGAGGGCTAACCAAAAAGGCTGAGAGGTCACTGATCCCTGAATATGGGTATTGCCTAGTAGAAGAGAAATCAAACCAAACATAAGCGATTCTTTTTAATGGAAATTGAAATTCTCAGTGTATCCACTTATTCTTATGAATGTTAGAAGTATCAGAAGGCTTATAATAAGGTTGAATGAGCTGGACACAATACTTAAATACACAGAAAGGCCTTGAAAGTATTACATCTTCCCAACAGTTCTATTTGTCATTTCAAAAATGAAGGCATCAAAGAAGCCTAGTATAAATTGTGCATTCCAGTCTACAAGTAATTAATGTCTGAATTAAATATACAAATTGACAAACCTTCAGTTAGTGTCAAAATAGCATACTATTATAAAGAAACTGTTAGGAATATAATCTGTGCATGTTTTTAGTGCATTTACCGATTAAAATACAGCAAGAACTTTTTATGAGCAGGAAGAATATTTTTAGCATTGTCATCTTATTAGAAATAGCAATAAAATACATTGCTATTTCATTAACTGTTAGCATTACACCCTCTGTCTTTTATGCTCTCTGCAGTATTATTTTTATTTCGAAACACAAAAACATCCCTATTTTAAAACAAAACCAACAACAACAACAACAACAAAAACAACAAAAACAACAAAAACAAAAACAAAACAAAAACAAACAAAAATCTCTATTGTAAAATAGAGATTTGGGGCTGCTAAAAATGAATTTTAAAAAAGAAAACTAACCCTCCAGTTTTCTTTTTCAGGTTTTAGTTTAAATAGAAATGAGAACACATGACATTTTCAAAAAAGCCACACTTTTCCGATGATGTTATCAGCATATAAATTATAAGAGTACCAAAAGTAAATTAATTCTATTGTGGAAAATCCTCACATTTTTCCAGCTTTAGCTAGTGATTAGAGTAGTTTTCTTTAACTGTTAAGTCTGCTTTCTGGCTAGGACCCATGTCTGCACCTTGCAGGAGGACTAAGATCTGCTGGGCTCCAGTTAACTGTCATGGTCAGCCCAGATTTTCTATAGCTTGTCAAAAGCCTTCTGTTTGCTTCTCCGTATGTGTACTCTGCAGTAAGGCACAAGCATATTGCACTAGCAGCACAATCTAAGGAAACACTGAGTGAAAAAACACAGCAGTTACAGCTCAGAGTAAAAATGCTCCTCTGAAACAGGCAGGATAAATGGAAATAATTAAAGGCTGAGGAACCAGTACTTGTGAATATTATAGATAAAGGACAAATTTGTGACTGGGATTTGGGAGCCTTTCACTGTAAGACTGGAAGCTGCAGCTCCAGGGAAACTGCTCTCAGCAGGCCAAAGTTTAAGGAAGGTAGACCAACATTTTAACAGAATAGGACAAAACAGAGGAACCAAAAGACAAAGGAGACTTGACAGAGTTCTAGAACAGATTAAAAAAAAGAAAAATCAGAAGTAACTGTCTACATCCACGTTGACGCAAAAGGTATGTTAACAACCATGAGTCAGAAAAAGACATACGAGCCCAATGTATTTGAACGGTTTCTGGAGTTAGCAGCAGCGTGCGCAGAACGGACAAAGAGGGAGACAACAACACTAGCCTGGAGATTTTGTTCAAAGGAAGGTATCAGAGCATTTTTTCAAAGAAGGATGACACTTTACCAGCTGCTAAAATGACTAACTGAAAGCAAATGGAAGGTTTTAAATTTTACATTGGATAAAGATGCACAAGTCACTATAGTGCTATCAACACCGTTCCAAGTACTGGAAAAAACATCATGACTGAGACTCAGTGCTGAGACCATGTTTTCTTGACCATCACAGGATCTAAGAATGGGCTATAGCGTGAATAGAGACACTTAAATATAAGTGTAAATCAGGAAGTCAAACTCTCAATGGATCTTAGTCAGACTGGGTCAAGTATTTACTTGCCTTACGTTACTTCTTGATGGCTAGCAGGTCAAAAAAAAACACGTTCACATATCAAAAGGCATTGTTAAACCTATGTGATGTGACATAACTTGGTCTCCAGATGATAATCCAATGAGATCTGGATCTCTTGTGAGGCCTGTGACATAACTGACAACCCAGACATATCTGAGCTGAACCCTGGGTGTCCAGGGACAGCAGTGAGAGCATAGACACTTTGGGGAGGTTTTAGTTGCCTTTTAAAGCAATTTCAGCAATCTTGAGGAATCTTAACTAAGCTTCAGCTGGTTCTTTATACACTCTAGAGTATTGAAGGCACTGGGCTGGCACATAGCACACAGTGCATGTTCTGTACAGAGCCAACAGGAACTGCACCCACAGAGAGTAGCACCTTAATGCTCTTTAAAAAATATCTTTTATGTTGAGTAAGAAAACGTCTGCACATGTTCTGCAGTCTGATATGCACTTTTCTGAGGTGGTTTTATTATCTGGCCTTCCTCCTAAATAGCTGATTATCTGTATGGAACTCATCTTCCTTGGTGCATCTGACAAAGCGAAATCCTTTGGCAAACAAGTGGCAGCACGGGAGTTCACACAAGCTGCAAAGAAGTATATGTTTAGATGTGGCACCACAAGCTTCCATTAGTCTTAATTTAGAAGAGGCAGAGAATGTCAGAATAACTGAAAACATACATAAAAGACTGTAGATACAGTTCCTTATCTGTATTTGTCACTCTAAAATGACAGAATGGCAAAAGAGACATTTGGTAGCACTTCACTCAGCTGAAAAGCTATTCTTCTAATGCTAGGAGTTGAAGTCAGAGCCACAGGGAAATGGAAGGTGCCCAGAGACAGCAAGACCTGCTGTCTTATAAACTGGCACATCATAATGAGGATGGCATAATGCATAGCCACCAGCAAACAGCATAGAGAGCACAACAGCTATTCATCCAGTCCCTAACCATCCCCAGTGCATGCTTTAGAGACAGAGATGAAACTTCTCCTATGACACCAGAACAGAGAGAATTAAGAGGCACTGAACCAGGGATTTTGCTTGACAAGACATCAACGAGGTAACAGCCACAAGAGGCTCAGCAGGCTAATCTCCGAGACACAAGAATCTGAGAAGCAAAACCAGCTCGGCTATGGTGAGGCGGATCCATGGCACAGTGCAGAACACCTGAGACTGATGGACTGATGCTGTAACTGAGCATCACTGGTTGGTAACTTATTTATACAGGTTTTTTTGAAATCAGGCAGCAGAACTGTAATTCTGTGAACCTCTGCTCACCAGTCTACAGGCCCAAGGGCTGTGTAACTTACTCTGGGGACGTTGCTTGTAGAGCTCCCAAGTCATTAGAAGTTCTGCTACTAGGATACATAGGAGCTGCTCACTGTCCACAGGAACAGGCCATTTAGTTTCTAGCTTTGCAAGACTGCCTTTAAGACAAGGCCCATTGAAAAATGCAGCAATTGCCATTCTGTCTGTTAATATGGAAGAGTTATATGCACATAACTTAAATGGTAGGGTACACATGAGATCCAGTCCCTATTCCAAAGGACACTAGTTTAATGTCCTTCAAAGTTAGAGAATTGCACCTCACTGTCATTCTCAGTATGAAAAGGTGATGACACAAGAGGGCAAGAAATATGTGTTTCAGACTCTCTTACGTGAGACAAAACTGAAGCTGCATAATCCATATTTGGTATAAGTATCATCTTTCACACATAAGAAAAATATTCCCTTTCCTTCACTTTTAGAATGGATGCCACTGGTCAGTACAGGTGTTTGGATTAGATTGTAACTACAGGCCTAATTAAGGTGTCTAAGCAAACTGGGACAGGATTTTGAACATTTTTTTGTCCTTAATGTAGCTTTTTCTACTGCTATTTGTAGCAGTTTCCTGTGTGAGTTTTTGTGGATCTTATTCCAACATTCCAAGCATAAAGCACTTGATGCTCAGTAGAGTCTGGACCTCTCTTTAGAGATCAGGTAGCATTCATACAGATTAATTCTTGCCTAATGATGCTAGTCATCCTAGGCTGTCTCCATGATCAATGGATTCAACAGCAATTCAAAGCAGGATGTTAATTTAGATGATTTTCTTGTATGGCATAGTGATGTCATGTATGAAAATGGCCAACAGCTCACGTCTAAAGGAGTTACAAAATGTAACTCATAGTTACAGGCTGTCCTAGGTTACAATGTAAGAGGTAGCCAAAATAATGTATTCTGTTATCATCTTCACAAGCTGTTAAAGCAGGTGGGGCAGTGCTCGTTATCTCCTACCATGACTCATCCCTGATAACACCCTCCAGGAGCTATCTCTGTTTAATGGGCAATCAAGGACCCACCCCATGACTCACAGAATTACATCATCCCGTTGTGAGATGCTCCGCCCAGTGGGGATGAGACAGGCATTCCCACCTGGATATAATCTGGGGTTTGGAACAGCACAAACAGCCCTCACCTGCTGGATTCCCGGAGGACAAGAGTTACCATTGGACATTCAAGTGAAGACCAGACCCTTCTTTCTACAGGACCACTGCTTCAACAGGACCACTTCATCTGGTCTGCTTCCACCACCCTGACTAACAGGGTGTCAGATTGTATTCTGACTCTGTCAGTGTTCTTGTACTATTGCATTTTTTTAAAATTTTCCTATTAAATTATAATTCTGACCTGCGATCTCCCACTGGTTTGTTTTCAAACTAGTACACAGGCCTACTGCCAGAGGCTGTTAGAGTCTGCATCTCTACTGGGAAATCTTAGGGATCTGCAAATTCAAAAGTGTTAAGGACCTCCACTATGGGAGAAACGCAGCCTCCCTGGCTAAAGGTAAACTTTGGTGAGTGCTGGCACATAGTTCCAGCGAGTTTAAATGACAGGATTTGCTACACCTACATTTTTGTGTGTGTCTGTCAAACCCTAAATGACAAATAAAATTGGAGACAATGAATGGCAAGTCAGGAATTGAACCCAGATTTCTTCCCTCTCTCCTTTCTCCATGATTTCACAAGAGCTGTGATGAAAATTATGTACTAACCCTACAGATTCCACTACGAGACACTTATGATGGACAGGATAGTCTGGGGAAAAGCATAAAAGGTGCCCAACAAAAGAATTAAACAAACTGATTTTTCAAATTCGTTATTGTCTATGAGATATCTTTTACAAATTTTCCAGGATTTTTGCTGTTCATGTGCAATGTGTACCATAAAGTATATATTCTGTTTAGTCAGAAAAAAGAAAAACAAGGGCTGCAGAGTGCATTTAGCATTTTTCTACTGCAAATTTAGGCTACAATAGTCAGCCAAGGATAGGCTGCAGAAACATTTCTATTCTACTGTGCTAATAGATGAATGCTCACCCACACACATAGCACAGCCTTACCTGTCCCCACCACACACTCACACAAGCACTGCAGCTGTTCATATGTAGTTGCTTATGCTTCAATTTCAACTCTATGACTGCTGCATAAGTTGTTTTTACTGAAGCAATGACACACAGGGCTGCCTCTTACATGCCAGTTTGATACTGCAGGAGAGGATTAAGATATTTTCTTACTGCTAAGTGAATTGCTGGTTGAAAATTATTTTAGTGGATAATGAAATAAGTTAGGAAAACTGTGACAAGTTAAGAGATTCATGTTGCTTTTTAGCATTTCTTTTAATAAGCTAGTAAAATTCTGTAACTAATCTGCAGCGCTGTACTATGAGCTGGTACATTAAATGACCTATTTGATTCACTCCATTTGCCTACATAGTATGATATCAGAATAGTTTTATGGTAAAAGGTGCCAAAAGGCTAGATAAAACAGGTGCCAGGGACACAAATAAGACAAGTGGCCTTGGGCAGCCCAATTTTGAGAGTTTAAGGAGGATCTGGACTCATCATACTGCAACATGTTCTGCAGACATAAAAGTTTGCAATCTCAGCCCTGGCCGTATGAATCCTGAGAAGGATAATGAGTGCTAATTTTCAACAAGAATGCCAAACAGCAACCTAAATCAGACACGTGTACATTGAAGAGACATGTATGCTCAGAGTTACTACAACTTAGAAAAATGTTGTAAACAGGTTTTTTGGTGGTGGTGGTGGAGTTACATTTGTTAAACGTTGTAGATATGCTTATCTTAAAAGACAGATAATTTGGTGTGTGATATTTCAGAAGTAAATACTAATATTTGAAAATAACAGATTTGGAAATAGCATTAACATTTGAAAATAACAACAGAAACTAAAGAATATATCAGGCAATGCATTTATAAAAGTCAAGCTAGATCAGTAATTTAGAAAAAAAGATGTGGTGAAACATTTTTTTTTAAATAAATACATAAATAAATAAATAAATAAATAATGCTTTGTTTTAAACTTGGTGAGATACTGGTGAGAATGGAATTCAGTAGTGCTGCTTCTGGCTCTTCAGAAAGGGATATGGCTTGCACATGTCCATGCCTGGTTTTGACATTTTAGAATGGCTAAGAAGGCATAAGGACAGATTTGTAGTAATATTCTCGGAACTGGCAGTTCAAAGACAAAAAATTACTCACATTAAAAAAAAAAAAAAAAGAGAACTGTTTATGTCACCAACAGAATGTAAACAAAATTAAATAAAATAATATAGCTGGAATGCTATCATTCTAACCAAGTGGTTTGATAACTTTAAAACTTCAGTGAATTTCAGCAAAAGTTCGTAATTTCTATCTATTTCAGCTGTAAGGATGGCAGAGAAGTTTAAATGCATTATTACAATGCTGAATAAATAAGTAACTGCAGTATTATTGCTATTCAGAAAGGGGAAAGTAGGACAATTTGCAGTTGTTACAAAATACTGGATACACTCTGCTTGTAAACAGTAGACCAACTGGTAAAGCAGAAGCAGAAAAATATTTTATTAAATTTTAGTAAAAACTTGGAAGTATTAGCAGATGATGCAACTTTGCATATTAATCATTCTTTAACTTACTAAACTTCCCCCAAAAAAATTGGTAAAAAGATTTGGGGTTTTTTACTTTAAAATAATGAAATGCCAGAAAACTACAAAAAACCACGCCATAAGTTAATGAATTGGAACAGAGGGAAGAAAGAAATGTTGACACAGAATCTCTGCTGACAGATCCTCACTGATCATAAATTATGAGAATTTGAGCTGGATCTGAAAAGAATTGTAAGCCACAGCTTTAAAAGGGATACCACAATCTGATATAGCCACAATTGAGCCCTGAATAGGAACCTTCTGAAGCGCTTTCTCTGAAAATGGTTTGTTCTAAAACATTACCCAAGTTCTACAGTCTGCAGACACATAGCCAGTATCCTGTGGATAAATCAGAATTAATTAGGAAACTGTCATAGGAGTAAAAGTTATTATTTAAAACTACTTACAGATGCAAACAGAAAATATCTTTCAGATTGGATGGGGCTTTGAGCAAGCTGGTCTAGTGGGTAGCATCTCTGCCCATGACATGGGGGTTGGAACTAGATGATCTGCAAGGTTCCTCCCAAACCAAACCTTTCTATGATCCCATGATTCTGTTATGTATGTTTGAGTTTGAATCTGTTTAAGATGACAGGTGTATAGCCGCCTTGCTGCAGTCTATAAAATCAGACCGAGATATAGAAACTAGAGTTGTTAAACAAAAATTCTTTACCATGCTCACAGGTACCTTTGAGAAGAAATGGAAAGAAAATGAGGCTTGACAACTCAGGAGATGGTCTGAGGATTTGGTTGGCTTCCCTCATAATGTACTATCAGCAGCAGATTGCAGAGCAGATGGAAAAGAACTAGACTTCAAGCAATGTACAAATTATGAAACTGAGGAGATTGTTTCTTTACTGTATTACTTGAAAACTGTATATAAGGAACAACTGTGTCTAGGGCCAGTAATTTGACAAGAGCTGGCATGTAATCGCAGCAGAGAGTTTCACATGGAAAACACAGCAAAGAAGACAGCCTGTTCTTCCACTCCTTGGCTCACAAAGCAAACACCTTTGCTGTGACTTCTTAAGCACCCAATGGTTGATATCAGTCCCACACTTGATGTAACTTTGCTCTGTATTGTACTGACTGTTTTATTTTCTGGTCCCTACAATACTCAGTATTTTAAATAAAACTATCATTGAAATATAGATGGAAAAGTGGCAGAAGATTTTTTTATTTTACCCTCAAATCGACAGCTCTCTAGTGCAGACTGTCCATTTTACAACACAGTCTTCTTTTAATGTCTTGAAAATGAGTTATCGGAAGACAGATACATGAGAATCATGCACTGCTCTGGTTTTTGCTCTGACACTGTCACTTTAACACAAATGAAAGACACACAAATGAAGAAAATACACAATTTGTGGTTTGAACTGCATTGAAAAGAATATTCTCCTAATTTTCCTTGAGGACTAGCACATCTTCACACAATGGAGAGAGAGAGAGATGTACGCACATGCATTTTTAATACCCAGACACTAAGCTTTGGTGGTTTTGTCTACATTTTTAAGGTCAGTTAGTTACAACTACTACGTTCCATCTCAACTACAGACTTAAAAATAAAGTCTCAATTTCAGCTAGTAATTCTAAGATTCCCTAGATGAGTCCACTTCTCTCCAGAGCCAGTGGAGAAGAATAAGCACTTTACAGACATAATTCATCTGATATATCTTAAACATCTGCACTGGGTCTGGCTGAGATGGAGCCAGTTTTCTTTATAGCATCTCGTATGGTGCTGTCTTTTAGATTTGTGACCTAAAGAGTGCTGTTAACACACTGATGCTGCCTACCCATTAGCTTACCTTGTTAACATGCAAGAACACCTCTGAATCAGATGAATCATCTTCTGGGGATTTCAGTTCCATTAAATGTAAAAGTAGTTAGTTAAATGCAAACTCATCTTTATTGGATTCTTAAACTATGAAATATGGGCAAATATGGATTTTTATGTTTTAAGAGTAGCACAATTCAGATCACTAGAGTGAAGGTCTAACATTCCTTGCAGGCCTACACACATCCCAAACTGCAACTGAAACCGGTCACTTCAGTTAAAATATGTAGTCTGGAAAATACCATTCTAACTAAAAAAAATTACCTTTTTAACTTATACATAAGATTGAAAAAGACATTTCCAAATCTTGTGAAAATTTACATGGTTTGGCATGGCCTGGTTTCGGGTAGCAGGGGGGCCGCAGAGATGGCTCCTGTGAGGAGGCTGCTGGAAGCTTCCCACCATGTCCGGCAGAGCCAATGGCTGATGGCTCTGAAGATGGGCATGCTGCTGGCAAAAACTGGGCCAGTGAGAGAGGTTGGTAATGCCTCTGTGATGACATATTTAAGAAGAAAATCAAAACAAAAGTCACGAGTTTTTGCTTCTAGTCAGAGAAGAGAAGGAGGTGAGAATACGTGAGGGAAAACAACATGGCGACACCAAGGTAGGGGAGAAGGTGGGGGAGGAGGTGCTCCAGGCGCCGGAGCCGAGATTCCTCTGAGGGCCGTGGTGAAGACCATGGTGAAGCAGCTGTGCCCCTGCAGCCCATGCGTCCATGGGGAATGCAGAGATCCACCCACAGCCCGTGGGGGAGGTGCCCGTGCTGGAGCGGGTGGGTGCCTGGAGGAGGCTGTGATCCAGTGAGAGACCCGGTGGACAGAAAGGGCCCTGCTCCCAGGCTGGAGCAGCCTGTCCTTGGAGGGCTGCACCCCGTGGGAAGAGACCCACGACACAGCAGTTTTGGGAGGACTGTGTGCCCATGGGAGGGACTCACGCTGCAGCAGGTGCAGTTCGGCTGCNCACCCCGTGGAAAGAGATCCACGACACAGCAGTTTTGGGAGGACTGTGTGCCCATGGGAGGGACTCACGCTGCAGCAGGTGCAGTTCGGCTGCCGCTCGTGAGAGTGGAGCCACGGCGGGAAGTTCACGGAGAACTGTCTCCCGTGGGAGGGACCCCTTGGCCTCACAGGGAGGAGCAGCAGAAGAAAATCTTGGTGATGGACTGACCAAAACCCCCCTGCCCTGCCTGCCTGTGTTGTTGGTGGGAAGGAGGGAGGGCTTGGGGGGGAAAGCCTGTTTTGCCCTTGAAATATTTCTCCCGCTCTCCTTATCTCACCCATTAAGTCTCCATTAACCCTTTTTCCTCTTTTCCCTCCTTTTGCCCAGCTATGGTAGGGGAGCGTGAGCGACCAGCTCTCGTGGGTGCCTGGAGTTGGGCCAGTGTCAAACCATGACAACATGATAAAACAGCTTCAATAAGAAACCTTTAAAAGAATGAGCAAACTGCAATTAAAATTTCATTAAAATATTGAGTTACTTCTAAAGCTGAAAAGATGACAGTAGGACAGATATAAACATAAATAAACAGTGGAGTAAATATCTTTGTCTGATGCTTATTGTGGAAAACATTTTAAAATGCTACTCTTCAATGATAATTTGATCCAGAAATGGTTTTATACTGGCTGAGAGTTATCATCCAGGTGTTACTAGCTAAAGCAAATAGGGTCCTTAATAAGGATCCCTGGAGATCTTTACCTTGGATGTGCCCATGCTTCATGAACACCGCCAATGTATTTTATAGTATTTCCTGAGTTTATTATTGATTATGTGGGGGATTTAGTGACTAAACTGATATTCTACACTGATGGATGGAAGAAGTAAAAGGCTGCTGAATAGCTTGGCAGAGCAGTTCTGAGCCCTCCTCTCTCCTCAGGAGCAACCAGGGCAAAATTTCTCCCTGCATTCTGAAACCAGTTGAAGCTATGAGAATGCTTAGAAGCAGATAAGATCAAATGTAATTCATCATGGTAAAACAAGTATTTTAAGCCTTGTACAATAATATTTGGTCTTTTAAAGGAGAAGATAGAAATAGTAAACAGCTCACTTTCAAGCAGCAGTGATCACACTACAAAGGTACAAGGCAATAAAATAATGTGAGACCTAATTAACAGAAACTAGTCACTACAAGGAGAGTTTGATTAAATTATCATATATCAGGCCTTTAAAGTCTCATTTGTATTTAACATTTATATACGCTTTAACTTAAATTTTTATTATTTTTCAAAATAATTTTTTCTAGCTATATGTCAGATATATTGCCCACTTTTTTTTTTAAATGTCTTTTTCATGTGCTCTTGTGAACAAAAAAGAATAAGCATATCTAAATACAGCTTTAAATCACACATAACACTGCACATCTGCTTTTGTTATACACATTGGATCTGGTTGGGACGGACTTAACTTTCATTTTAGCAGGCCATGCAGTGCTGTGCTTTGCATTTACAGGTACAGGGGTGTTGGTGACACACTGATGTTTTGGCTGTTGCTGAATATTGCTGAATTGCACAGCATCAGGGCTGTCTCTCCAACCCACCACTCAAACGGCCAGCAGGCTATAGACAGGCAAGAAGTTTGGAGGGGAGACAGCTGGGGCACCTGATCTGAACCAACCCAAAAGATATTCCACGCTGTGTGCATCATACTCAGCCATGAAAGGGAGGGATATTTGGGGTTTGCCGTGTGTACCAATTTCCTGCTTCCCAGAAATTCACTGGACATCTGTCTTCTGGCATGAAATGATGGATAAATTTAGTCTTTTTTTCTTCCTTTTCACGCATGTCTTTGTTTTTCTTATTAAACTGTCTTTACCTCAACCCATGATCTTGTCCATCTATTTTCTTTCTGTCCTCCTGAGGGGGGTGCTGGCAGCCAGGCAAAATCAGCCCTCCACAATATATTCTGTTCATAGTGACTTTCTAGTAACAAAAAGGGTCCATAACTGATAAAGTATTAAGTATTCTGATTTAATATTAATTTAAATATTCCTAAGCAACATTTCAAATACAAATCATAATGCAAAATTTCTGGTAGGATTTTCAGAGATCCCCAGCATCTACATTAATCATATTTATCTCTCAAATACATACTGTAAAAATAAATAAGATTAGAGATTATAAAAAAATTAATGATCTTCATTTACTAATATCAATTATTTACCAAACCAAACCAAAAAGCTCCATAAAATTCTATTTTCATTTTTTTTTCAATTTCCCTTAATCTAGATAGAAGTACTGCATTCTTACATATAGATTAACTTTGTATCATTGCTTCTGGCTGCTGTCTGGGACGTTTATAACATCTACGTCTTCAGTTCAAAATTTATGAACCAGAAAACTTCACAATTATATTTATAATAAATGTGTCAAACTAGTGAGAAATTTTAACGTTAACATGACAGTGCAGATGATCTACAAAACCCCTAAAAGTACCCCCATGTCTGTGAGTTATTTCCTGCAATGTTTAAAGAACATTTTCTTGTCTTTGTCTGAAGCCCATTCAGCCAGTAGTCTGTCATATTTGTGAACAGAAATCCCATTTCTTGTTCTGTACTGCAAATGAAAACAAAATCCTCTGCTAGATAAGAGAAGAAAGAATGGATTGTGACACTGTCTCTTTTGATTTACTGGTCATACAGGCACACTGTGCATTACACTGAGTCATCTCTTTAATTTCCCCAAAGATTGTATCTCAGAACTGGCAGGAGATCTCCCCCTTGCAGGAATCCAGTTCCACTTTTTCACATCCAGCGTTCACATTTCCTGTTATACTGGAGTGGGGTCATTTGCCAGCGCTTAAAGCTGATGAACTTTTACTCTTTTCTCTAGTGACCGGAATTCAACTGTTCTACAGGTGATCCTTTATTCCAAATAAAGACCCAGACAAGTAAGATTGCAAAATAATGACTTTGATGTATTTTCCTATTTTTATAGTTCTCATGAACATACAGAATAATTTAGGCTGGAAGAAAACTCTGGAGATGACCTAACGCCAACTCCTGCTTAAGTCAGGGCTGACTTCAACCTAAGCAGGTTGAGGGAAGTTGAGATCTTCCTTCAGCAGCAGAGCATAGCCAAAACTGTTGCTGAAGTTTGAGACCTCCACAGCTGCTGTGGGCAGGGGTGAGGAGTAGCACAAAAGAGAGCCACTGCTATGCTGAAGGTGCCACTTGGGAAACTGTTTAGGGTTTCATTAGGATAATAGTACAAATATTCCTGCCCTCTTTTGCAGCTTGGATGACCAGTTTCAGGAAGACTGACAGCAGCAAGAACTCCAAAAGAAAAGTTTACTCCATGTTCTGCTGATTTAATTACTTTAAATACATTTCAGCTGATCAGATTTGGAACTACAAAGACAAATACTGTTCATCTAAATTTGCAGTGAAAGTTATATCTCCTTTTTATACTTTTCTCTTTTTTTGTCAGAAGTGTATCATTCTGCTACATTTTTGTGGGGG
The DNA here is from genome assembly GCA_013400235.1 of Oriolus oriolus. NCBI lineage: Eukaryota > Metazoa > Chordata > Aves > Passeriformes > Corvidae > Oriolus > Oriolus oriolus. The sequence continues at coordinate 242,017 of VXBT01000641.1, forward strand.
TCTTTTGTGATAAGCATTTTGAACTGATGAAAAAGTGCACTCAATTGCTGAAAATTTCAGATGAACTACATTCATCTTGGAAGTAATCATTGTTAGATAAACACAGTTCAAAGTACAACTAAATGTGTTAACTGGTTTTGGACAGAAAAGCCCACAAAGATTTCTAGTTAAACAAGGATTTACTAACAGAATGAAAAATAAAAAACTGTACTTTTGAAAAGTTGAGAAGAAATCTAGATTCTTGACAGGCTTTGGTCTGGCTTTGGTCTGGCTTTGGTCTTTAACTGAGCTGCTGAAATAGGGAGCAATTATAAATTTTTAAAGTATGTATTTTTCTATCCCCCTTAAAGGAAAATAAGACTTTGGCATTAGTTCATCACATTGTCAGGAAGCTTTCCTAGGGCTGAGAGAACTCCTCCTTATGAACAGACCACTCAGGAGTGAAAGAAACCCTGCCACTGATGAGGAGCATAAGGGTGTCCTCTGCAGGACAGTTGGATTATTAATGTGGTGTGGATATGATACATTTTCATTTACTTTTCCAACATACTGTTTCACCTTGTGTTCTCTCTAATCTGTTGCAGGCTTGACAACGTCTGGCACAGCCCCATATCCATCCTGTAAGTAGTATGGCTTGCTGTGACAGTAAGCACAGTTCTGCCTTCCCATGCAAAGGTGCCTCTGGGAAGACAGCACAAGCCACATGGCTTTTTCTAGATAGCAGAATAAGTTAGTGTTTGGAAAAGATGTACATGAACTCTGCTGGTATCATGCCTTCAGTCTGCAAGATAAACAGCCAACAGAAGGTTTCTGAGGGTTTTACACCACTTTTCTTATTGCCCTTTGTTTACTGCAGTCCTATCATTATGTGCATCTCTCTGTATGTCTCTCAAGTAAGATTTAGTTATCAGCGCTTCCTTTTCTCAAAAAATATTGTATGACTACCATGAGATAAAACTGAAACCTCAAATGAAAATTTATTTATAGAAAATACAGAAATAGAGCCTTTTTGTCCACAAAATAAATGATAATTAAACCAAATAAATTATTGTTCTTTTCGTCAATGCAGAAGTAAGGAAACCCCATATGATTTGGCCAGACCGGCAAGGTACAAAATAGCTGTGCTTCAGATGCACTTCCTTATCAGGGATTTGTTTTCATTAAGAAAGATCATGTTTGCCCTTATGAAAATTCTGTGGCAGAAGTGTCTCCTCATTAAACAAATGCAATCAGTTCGCTTCAAAACAAGGAAGACAGAAAAGACCATTTTTGGAGTAAGACCAATAAGCCAATCCTATTTCTTTAAAAGCTGAATTGACTGTAGAAACAGTCAGTGTTTTATGTCCTTCAAGAGAGAAAGTAATCAAGAGAGTAGAGTTTTCTCGATGCCACCAGCAGTGCCAGTTTGGAACAAATATTAGCTTTCAATAATATCAGATGACCTCCAGGGCATAGAGAGTCGAAAGTGGAATGGATCCTGTGTTTCTGGGAGAACTTTTTCCCCCACAGATAGTCTGGGGATAAATTCTTCAAAAGATGAGAAAGAGAAGTAATATACGATGACACATGTGACAGGCCAAATTTGAAATGCTGGCACTTTTCGTTCTTACTCTTGTAAGATACTGCTGTCATATGCTTGTTAATAATGTTTGAATAATTTTCCTGAGGCATTTTCAAATAATTATAAACACTGTGGTCAGCTTGAATATAAGGTAAAAATGGGGTCCATATCAAAAATACTTTATCCTGAAGTATTTCTGGGCAGGGCTGCAATAAAGCAAAAGAATTTGACTGGATACGGAAGAGATCAGCTATAAGAAAAAATTGGCAATGAAAAGTTTGCCATCCGTCTCTCTTCTCTTGAGCAATGCAGGCACTACAGTAAGCTTTCTTACTGCAAGGAGATTTTTGTCACAACAGAGACCTTCATTATTAATTGGTAGTTCTTTCAAGAGTTGATGACTATGGCTGCAAAAAGAAATTTATGTTTAAGGCAGGCCAAGTGAGTAAGTGACTACTGCTTACTGGAATGAGAGCCATGAAAAAAGAGTGTGGCAAGTGCCAAAAAGAGAAGTGATGCTGAAAGAGAGGATCTCATATATTAGTATTTCAGACTTTGTGTGGCCTCTAGTCCCACTCATCAGTCTTTTCTTAAAGGAGTGAACCTACTCAGAGCTGATCAGCTTGTAACTGGAGAAAAAGGAATGCTCATGCATCTTGAGTTTTGTAGTACTATTTTCAGCCTCTGACTACTGCTTCCTTGCAGAAACTGCTTGCATAGATTTGTCCTTATGCATGATGTCCATATGAGGTAAATTTCTCTCATATTTCATGTTTTAAACTACTTTTTAACAATATTTTGACTATAATATTTGAGTTTCAATTTAAAAATAAGGTATGTGTTGATTAGCAGTATAGTTACTTAATTAACAGAATTAAAGGCTCTAAAGTGTAAAACAAAATAATCCACTCTCTCTCATCTGCATAATACAGGTTATAAAATTCTATATAATTATTCTTAGCAGAAATGGACTCTTCCTAGATGAGGATAAGTCCAATAGACAGTCTCTATTTCATACCTCAAGCACCCGTACAGAGAATGTACACATCACCTTTTTTTTCTGAAAGAAAAAGCTGTTACTTATCTCTCTTCTAAAACTGTGAAGTGAAACACTCCTCTTTCCATTTTGCCTACTTTCCTCCTTCTTCAAAGCTAACAAAGAAAAATAGGTTATTATAGCTGACCTCAATCCCACCAAATTTGTTTGTGAGGTTTCATTTGGATGAAAACATTGCCAACCGACTTCCCTGAAAGAGAGTTCTATAGTCCTTGCAAACTCTCTGAATAAAATCAAACCCTACAATGGAACCAAGTAGCAAGGCCAGATCAAAGCTGCAGAATGATTTGGGATCACTCACTCTTCCTCCAGCCTCTACGAGTTCAATACACACCTAATAAATATTATCAGAAAATATTCATGCTTTTTGCACTGATTTTTAGAGGCTTTTTTAAGAACAGCATAAAGTGATTAAGTTTCCATGCTTTTGGCAACCAGAAACCTCAAATGTCCTCACTCAGTCCAATTTTGATTTATGAATAAGGTCTCCTGATGCTGCTCATGACCTCCTTAAACAGGAAGAGGGGGCTGAGAACTTGAAAAATGGAAGTTTTGGGGAAAAAAGTGAAAACATTTCTCAAAGGTCAGTGCTGGGATAACAGACCAAGCCTAAAAAGGTTAGCACAATAGATGACTAATTTTCCAGATCAATCTACCATTTCAAGAGCAGGAATATGAGCTCTGCAGGTGGGCACAACACTTTCAGTACAGTGGTACACCAATCTGCTACACTTCCAGCCTCCACCAGAGAATTTTTGAAAGACTAAGATCCCGAAAGTGAAAGAGAGAAACAGCAAAGTGAAGCTGCCTCTGAGCATGTAGGTGGTATAAGCCAACATGCTTTGGTTTAAAACAAATGCTTCTTACTGAAGCAGACGAGGATTCAACTTCTGACTGGGAAAGTGCTTCCTAGAACCAAGTTCTTCTGACTGGAGGAGAACTCACAGTGATAATAAAAAAAAAAAAGAATTGGAAATAATGTCTAAAGCAGCATAAAATAGATCTACCAGAGTACAAACAGCAAATAGAAATATTAATAACGGATATCATTATCACTGTTTTTCAGAGACTTGGCTTTTTACTTTGTTTACAGTTTCTAGAAACAAACATGCTTGGTTGGTCATTAACTCCTCTCTGGAGGTCCAACTCTTTCCGTGTTAATTAGTATTCTTACAGTCTTGTGCAATATAAAGACAACTCACATGGCAATCTAAGGAGGATCCACACTAAAGATGGATTTGTGAAGTTGAACCAAAAATGAAGCAAACACCCATTTAACCTGAATTATGTTTTATAATCTAATTACCCGAATAATGTTTATACTTGCCTTCTAACATCAGTGTGTGTGAGGCATTCTGAGCCTGATTTTACATAAGTTCTTTATGAAAACAAGACCAAGTCACCTCTGTTCAACAGCATTGCTCCCTCCTCTCTTTCTGACAATATTTTTCACAATCTTCTTTAATGATGTTGACTATAGTGCATTTTCATTCCTTTTACAATTCTAAATGTTGCATTGCCTTAATAAATTCAAATTATCAAAGATAATAAATAAATTATTCATTTCTGTGCAGGGGTATTTAAACTCATTTCAGACTGATGTAATCCAAATAGGCTTTTGTTATAACATTTACAACAGAAAGGCTGTTATGATCAAAATAAATATTTCTCAAAATCTGAAAATGTAAGTTCCTTTAAACCAATCCTGTACAGAACTCACATGGTTCTTGTATTAGTAGGACAGCAACCTTGGTCATATACAGGCAACTTTATCATAAAATAGTTTTGTAAATTCTGCTTTTCAACAAATCAATACTTCTGTTAACAGAAAAGATTGAGTAACATAGTAACTGCATGGGTTACTATCTAATAACACTTAAAATGGTTTGTGCAATGAGTTTTTAAAAAACTTCATTTTATGGCCATAAAATGGCCTAAACTATCAGTATGATATCCATTGACTTATTCTGACAGGATTTCATTAATGGAATTGAAAGGCAGCATGTTACTAATCTCCTAGGCTTTCCTAAAATAACCTGACCAATGAGATTAGGGATTTATGTGTATATTCTGTCCCAAGGCTTGTATCTTGGATCCATTCCAGCCTTGAAATAGGTCCCACTGAAAATTATTTACTTCCAAACCAGTAATAGTCAATAATTCTAGAAGCTCAACGGAACAGTTTAAAGTCAATGAAATCTTACAAATAAATTCAAAGTTTAAGATGCTTGCTTAGTACTGTCATGTTACAGGAGTCAATAATTTTTACGACGTTTTGAAATTTTCAGCTAACAATCTTTTTAACTCTGTTCTAACCTTTGTGTTTTAGACGCCTACACTCAATGTCTTCATAAAACCAATATATACCTGAAGTAAACAATATCCCAGCAACTAGAGTATTTCCATGGGTTTATTAATTACAAATAAGAGCAAGTTCAGAGATAAAATATGCAGCATGGATCCAGTGAAAGGATAGGTCCAAATACAAGATGCATTAAGGATGTAAGGAGTACATTACAGCATGTAAGGAGTAGTGAAATACATGACTGGCCCTTACATTCATGTGACTCCCAGAGAGAAAGAAAGAACTTAGGTATTTTACTAGCAGTTAAGTACTGAAATATACTTTTTAATTTTGAAATAAATTGTGCTGAAAGATGGCTGCTATAGTCAGCTACAGCAGAACACCTACCGTCAGGTATATCACTACAGCTAGTGACATCAGAAAGTGTGTACTTAAATTAAGCATGGTTTGTGGAACCACAGTATCCTGGTAAAACCAAGTTCTTTGGAAGCAACCTAATAATTCTGGGGAAACAGAGGCCTTTTCTTATCAGTCACCATTCAGCAGATGTTTCTCAGCTGGCTTAGGTGGTACAGTCTGCAGAGTGCCCTCAGCACTCACATAGGAAAAGTGAACAAATTCAGAATTGAATAAACAAATAACCAAAAATATTTTAAAACAACTGTTACAAAACTACAAGCATTAGAGCCCTAGTTCTCCACTAGTTTGTGTCATATACGTAGGGCTTCACAGAAAGTGAATATAAAGTTACTAAGGAAGGTGGTATACAATTTCTTTGGCAGATGACTGGACTACTCTCAGGATAAAAATTCCTTATACACATAGGTAAACAACACAAACTAAGAACAAGTCACAATATATAACCAGGTTAGGAACATACAAAACCAGAAATAATCTCGAAGTAGATGTTATCAACAGTAACAAAGCAAAATGTAACACCAGGTATTCATGTCAAGAATTCCATGCAGACATTTGTTTGAAGAAAAGACAAATGTAACTAAAAGTCACAAATACTGGATCAGATGGTCAGCTAAGGAGAGCAGCATAATTCCTTGGATTCACAAATTCAAACAACTCCTGGTTTCATCTCAGCTGGCTCTCCTTTAAGTGGACTCCTCACATTTTCAGGGTCATGTAAGTTGAAAATAAGCAGTAAATCCAATTTGATCAAAAAGGTCTAAGGTTGAATACAGACTTCTAAATTCATAAGTGCCATTCTAAAAGCTTTCACCTAATCAACCTGATACTAAACTACCTATTTCTGGATAACATAAAGGGTAAAATAATAAAAAATTTTGCAGAGTTCAGGACATTAGTGCAAGTTGATTGTAAGTTTTCAGTAATTATTTTCAAAACTAATTAATGAAGTAGACAAGTAAGAAAAAGCAAGAGATCACAACGAAACAGTATCTGTTCCTGATTGATTCAGTACTGAAAGTAGTTGTCAAATGAAATATTAAATAAATAAGTATAGCTGTAGTTCTATTTGGAATTTTCAATTTCAAAATAAAACTTTATTTATTGATATACAATGTATTTTGAATGTATTAATTTAACTACTGCTGCGTATTAGTTTTATGAGTCAAACTAGAGCTAAAAGACTATCAAGAATTTAATGTTCAAGTATGCAATTCTGAATCTCTGCACAAGGTCATGGAATACTGTAAATAGGTGTGAGCTCATAGATACCAACTGGACTGTTCTAATTTACATTCACTGACCCTACCTTTAACATTATCTCGTTTCATTAAGATACATTAATGATAGAGATTATCCAGTAAAGAAATAAAGAATCTCAGGATGAGATAGATGGTAGTCGTTAATGGTGCACATTACCCTGTTGTTGTACTGCATACAGATTGATTTCACGAAATACTAGCTTTAACATATAATAGAAGGCTCAAACAGTAATACTCAAGAAAATTACTGCAAGATGACGAATGTAATATCTACAAATTTGAGGCTATCACACATTTGAATTTGCTCTGCTGAAACATCCTCATCAGCAAAGTACTCAACGGCACTTTTAACTTACTGTAATATAAGAATTAAATACATATACTTCTAAGTTTTTTTCATTCAGACCTAAAACCAACAGTCATTTTACTGAATTTCCCCTCTTTTACTGCATTTTAAAACAATTGGCACTGTGTAAAAATCTGTCTGTTATTAACACAAGTGTGAGTGAAATGATATTGATTCCTTTATTCACATTGCGATTCCTGAATCTTTATCTACACTTTTTATTTACATGCTTAGTTCTGTCATCTCAGTCTTTTGGTTTTCTATTACTTCTCTTTATGCCACCACGGCTTTTGCCTGCTTAGACTGTGGATTGCAGTACTAGAGTGTGAACCAGGAGATGCTGACACTGCAAAACTGCCTGGCTGAGGAGGAAATAATTCTGTTATGAATTAATATCCCAGACACAGACCAAAGAAACCACATGGAGCTGACAAGAGATAAATATGATCATGCTGCTAGAATCACTTGCCTTGCTCTAGAGAATGCCAAAGTGAGAAGGGCTGACATTCCCACTAACAATCCAAGGTTCCAAACATAAATAGAAATAATTTATTTTAACTCCTTGTAGACAGGCATTCATTCTCACAGAAGTGCCAAATGTAGTTGAGCCATTTAACAGATGCCATTTTAAATTAATCCTAAGGCTACAGAAAAAATAAGTCGGTTCCATACATATTAGCACAAAGGTAGAGTTCTAGTCAAATTCTGCATCGTAATGGGATATAGAATTTGATGTGTTTGTCTCAGAACAGTTCAGGTTGTTGCTTATGTTTCTATCAATTCCAAACTAATTCTAATGACAGAAAAGAATTTACTTATCTTCAGAATAATACTTTTTAAATTTTCCAATAAATGACAGTCTGGGTTTCACCATCCAATGAAAAACAGCAAAGCTACACCAAAGGTCAGATGTAGTTGAGCATTTGGGAACATTTCACAGAACCAGAGAATCACAAAATGATTTGGGTTGGAAGGCACTTTAAAAATCGTCTACTTCCAACCCCCCTGCCATGGGCGGGGACACCTTTCACTAGACCGGGTTGCTCAGACCTCCATCCAACCTGACATTGAACTCTTCCAATAATGCGACATCCACAACTTCTCTGGGCGGCCTGTTCCAATATCTCACACTCTCATCGTAAAACAATTCCTCCTTTTATCCAACTGCTTTCAATTTAAAAGTGTTGACCTTTCTCCTGCCATTAAAGGCCTTGGTAGAAAGTCTCTCTCCATCTTTCTTATGAGCCACCATCAGTACCTTGCTGATGGTGCTGTTTCAGCAGAGCCAATTCAAACATGCAACAGGCAGAAATACTGAAAGTCCTCTATAGGGTCTCCCTGGAGCCTTCTCTTCTCCAGGCTGAAAAATCCCAACTCTCTCAGCCTGTCTTCACAAGAGAGGTGCTACAGACCTCTGATCAACCTCATAACTCTTCACTGGACCTGCTCTAACACATTCATGTCTGCCTTTTACTGGAGCCACACAGCTGGACACAGTACTCCAGATGGGACGGCAGGAAAATTGAATAAAGGGGCAGAATCAACTCTCTCAACCTGCTGGCCACACATCTTTTGATGCAGCCCACAGTAAGACTGGCTTTCTGGGATGCACATGCACACTGTTGGGTCATGTTTTTTGGTAATGCAAGAAGGGAAACCCAGAGATCTTTCCCACATTTATATTTACAAAAATGTCTAACTTTAGAGCCACTGACTGCAAAAAACTTAATAAAGAACTAAATACAGACATGCTTCATACAAGCAACAGTGTTAATGAACTGTTTGCATTGCTTGAAGCATGTTAAGACTATTAAGCCTTTATTTCTGCCAAAAGGCAGATACATTTGTTATATCCCTAAGAACTTGTCATAGTGTCTCATGGTAAAGATGTTTTTACATTCTCTAGTTATTGGTTAGTAGGTAAAAATTACTTGCCTGAGATCACTGATAGATTGTACATGTCATCTATGTGGCAGCAGCTTAAAAGTTTGATTTAATAAATGGTCCATAGCTTAAGGATGACTAGCTCTCCTCCTCCTCAGTACTTAAGGGGCTGAACCTGACCTCAGCTTCTCGGTTGTGCCTTCTTTTAACAAGCCAGTGAATGCCCTGGCAAGTCTTCCTACAGCTTCCTGAAAAAAATTCTGAATTAGTCAAATAATGTTATCTGCATGTTTAAGCTGGCAAAAACAAAATCAATTTTTTAATAAATTAATTATTTCAATACTCATTTTTCCCTGAAATAGGGACAAAACATTGATATTAGAAAATGTTCCAATGGAAGATGAATTCTGAAAACTCACTTCCAAACTTTAGTTTTGAAAAAATATCTTCTATGCTGTGTTGTGGACTATCCTGCTACCAGAGAAGATTCAGTACATCATAAAGTTATGGTCTGCCCGCTGAGCATTTGTAACAAGGAATTATGAAGACAGGAGTTATCCAAACTACACCTCCTATAATCCCATAAACCACCACAGTGACCTAGATTTATGCAAGCACTAATGGAAAACCCTTTTAAAAGCCACCATTTTTAAACTATCTCTCCCTAAAAGTTAAAAAAAGTAAAGTAGTGTCCTGTTGAAAATTTTAATTTAGCAGAAAATACAGTTTCTGTAGAAAATTCTTAATTAAAAGTTTTATCCACCTGTAATACAAATTTTTGAGGGTTGGTTAGTTGCTTTTTATCTCCTGGGTCTGTCTGGAGTACCAGTTTTTGGTCAAACAGCACACTTGAAGAGCCACAGCATTTTCCACCTCAGTGTAGCTACAGTTGTCTTGACAGCAGACGTCAAGAAAAATCTGCCGCAGGGAAATCAGACACATATGCAGAACAAATTTGGGGAAGACTTCAGGAATGGCAACGTGCAAACATTTTTAATGACATTCTGCAGGAGTGCTGAAAACCAGTAGTTCAAGAGTTTCAACCCACTTTTGAAACCAGTAACTTCTGTAAATACAGATGTGTCACCCAAGTTCTCTGCCACAGTTTCTGCCGTAGATTTAGTGGCTGATAGAAGATATAGGTACATAATGAATAACATCTCCTTGTAGCTTAAAGAAATTAAATAACTGCTAAAGAGAATTACTTTTATTACTAGAAAATTTATTTATTAAGAGGTTAGAATTACTTAAAGTTGCTGTAAGGCCTCATTACTAAGGTATCAGTAAGAAAACACAAGCAGAGTTAACCCTGCGGTTTTTTCCACTGCAATGGTCAAAATGAAACTGAGTAAAAGCAGAAGACGAGGTATTTTGAACATGGACATCCACAAGATCTACAAGGACATGTGAGGAAGCTCTATTACATGAAACCTGATTTGGAAATATTTCTTTGCTATTTCCACTTTGCTATTTCCATTTCTCCTCTCTTCTCTCTTGGCCTTGCACAGTTATCCTCTCCTAGCTTTCAGTGTCTTAAGTGGCTTCTCAAAAAGCTTTCTATCTTCACTCTAGTTTTGCAGCTGCTGGTGCCAAAACTCTATATACATAAAGCATGAGTAAGATTCTCAACAATGTGCACAATTAGAAATAAATTTACCTTCCCTTCTCCTGTTCCCTCTCCTGAATACATAAATCCACAGACAGATGCTGTTTCTTTTCTTTCTCAGTGGTCCACAGGCAGCAAGATACCCTTAGAATGGCAATATTTTCAGTCAGACTGTCCCTTTCAATGCCTTCATTGCTGAGCAGTAGATAGAATAAAGCCTTAAAGTGTTCCTGCAAAACTTCTGAAGAGAGGACATTCCTTGCGAAATTAATGCTTTGTTCTGAAACTCAGTCATCTCGTGCTTGCACAGAGCAACCCTGGTCTAAGCAGAACTCATCACCAACTTCATAGATCATACTCTATTTTTACTTCACCACACTCTGAACTATTTCAGTTTATTTCAATTTCAAAATGGTGACAGCAGTACAAGTGTTACCCCAGAATTTCAGTGCCTTGTACTGTGTTCAAGTAATTTGTTCATGAAGGGTTCTTGTTGCTTTAACTTGTTTTACCTTCAGGCATCAAGATCAAATTCTTTAAAATTAATATTCTGTCATGATATAAGCAGGTGGGGAAAAGCTTTTGGCATCAATATCACCACTATGCAAACCACAAGTAGGTCACATTTGGTTGCAGACCTATAATGACATCTTTTCAATTCACAAATAGATTGAAAAACATTTTTAAATTTTTTGAAAAGAAGCAACAATCCCAAGTACATGTGGCTTTTGTATACTAAGAGGTAGAAATGATGGTACAAGAGACGAAAAGCAAACCAAATATTCTTTGAAGCACCGTTTTCAATAGGAGTATTCCTCCCTGAGTCAAAACATCACCATTGTCCAGCAGATTTAATAACTCCATTTTAGTCATGATGAGACCAGGGATATATAGGAGAGATTATACAATAGAGGAAATATGTAAAAAAAAAAAAAATTCGCTCTGCTCTGTTCCATTTCACTACTATCTGGGTGTAATAACAATTCTTTTTTCAATGGCAGTAAGCAGAATTTTAGCTTTCTTTGCAAGGTGTCTGGTGCCAGCTAAATTGCTGTACTAATACATAAGGAGCAGTAAGAAATTCTAAGGGAGTCACCTGCATATAGATGCAACAAAGGGAAGAAAAATGCAGATGGGGACAATTTAGGGAATTCATCTGCCTAAGTCTAATAATTTCTCTTTATGGTGTTTTCTTTTTTTAATTTTTTTTTTTATGTCTCAGAAAGTAAATTCCATTTTATATATATTTCCTCATGTGATTCTTCCTTCACTGTAAACTGAAATTTCACCTGGTGATGACCCTGCAGGTACAATAATGTCATTAATTTAAGTTGGCCAGTCCTCCCTGCCCTCATCCTGCTTTTTTTTTTAAACAAATTAGTCCCCACTTCTGTTTCCTGGATACCACTGAAGATAATGCCATTTTTGAGGCTTAAGTTGAGCATTTAAGAGAAAAGAAAGTAAACAGCAGCAGAAGACATACACAGGATTATAAATCACAAAATTATAAAAGGAGAAGCAATATGAACAGAAGGTGTCATTAAATCTGTCTCCTAACACAAAATCTAGGAAATAGACAATATAATTATTAGGAACTTAAAATAAGTACATATTTTCCAGAGTGCATAATGTAAGCAAAAAAATGCAGGTAATTTGAAAAAAGTGGAATTATAAATTCATGTAAGAAAACCCATACTACTATAAGTAGTATAGGCTAAAGTAGCATTAAGTACTACTATTTGGGTCCAGAATATGTCTGAAAACTTCTAAGCAGTGCACTGGTGAAAAATATGAGGGTGCACTGCAAGAAGCATCACTGTATCTTTTATCAGATGTCTGACCTCTGGCAGAAATAGGATGTTTCTAAAAGTTAGACGAACAGTCTGGTATGTTACAGCCTTTCTTACATCCTTATTACATGGTAAACATTTGCAGGTAATAAAACTAAACAAAAATAACTTCTATGATGTGTGTAAACAGCTATAAGAAATATATTGGCACATTTTTTTGACAAGGTTACTTACAATAGGTTTAAACTGGGGTAGAAAAAAATTAGTACCACCACAGAAGTTTTTTATTGTTTCTGGGTCCCAGTGAAAACAAACATGCAGCAACAGTGTTTTATTTATGTATATGCTGGCAAAAACACTGACAAATAATTTATTCATGTCTTAACGTTCCTCCTGGTACAACACAATTTTATCCAAGGACACTTTGGAAAATTCCACAGAACAACTAACCACTGTTTGCTTGAAGTGCAGACAGTTTCAGAACATTTTTTTAACATTTTGTAGTACCGCTGTGCATATTTTAACCATAGCAAATCACACCAATAACTAAAGAATTTTTTTCTTCCGAAAAGAACAGCAGAACAATACAGTCCCTCTGATGCTTTAATGGTCTTTGGCATACAATACCACCAGGAAATCATAACTTGGTGCATCTATTAAACAAAAGATACTTTGACAAAAAATAAACACTGTAAGTAGACAGGAATCAAAATTCAGTTATCTCAGTTTAGCACATACTTCTCCTCTGCAGTATTGCACCCAGCGAGTCACTGGTTTTCAGATGTCTCATTTTAGTGATCCACAGAACTTCAGAGGAACAGCACAAAAGGAAATTATTACAACCAGCCTAATGGCCTGGAAGCAATGTGCTTCCTTACTTATCCTGAAACAGAACAAAACTGGAGCTTTCATTGTATGGGATCAGATGCTGTTTCACATCTCTCTACAGAATATCTGTTTGTCCACAACACAAACCATTTTCAAGGCTGCTGTGCAGGATGGTGCTGTTTTGGATCCTAGACATCAGCTGCCTCCCAGTGGTAAGGAATATAGGAAGTGACTAGAAAAAATTGAAATGGAAAGGGAAGGCTGACCGCTACTGAGGTCCCAGCTTTCTCCTCAGCTCCCACCTCCTATGCCCCCGCAGGGGCACTCACTCCAGTACCAGACTAGAGCCAGGCTGAATCCTCTCACACACCCTAAATCACATGTAGTGAGGATGCTTGGCCCTCAGCACCTCTTTTATTTTTTTCTTTACAGATCTGATCCTGTTTTGCTAAGCAACTTGCTAACACAGATATAGGATGCACAGGTCCCTCTTGATTAGCTGGAAGCAAGATGAGTCTATGTTTATTCTTATCCTTTTGAGAAAGCTAGCAGTTAGTCCTAGCTTAGCACAGAGCCTGTTCTTGTCATTTTGACTTTATCTAAGTGTGAAAGAGGTTATATTCCATGACTTTTCCTTTTCCAAGCAAGGACAAGATAAACTGGGCAAAAGTATTTTGGAATAGATATAGACTCTCAATGGAAAAAGGATTTGCTACCGAAATTCAAAAATATATCCTGTATCAGGAGGTAAGTTTTCACAGTGGGTGTCGCAATGAGGGCCAGTTCTTCAGGAGTGGTAGATCCCATCTGTGCAATGTTGAGTCCATGATGTATAAGCACAGCAGGTCCAGCCTGACACCTGGTCTTCTGGAAGATGCAAAAAGATGTGGGGAAGCAGAAAGAAAGCCTCCATCAAATAAGTAACAGTAAGGAACAAGACTAATCACAGTACTTCTTGACTGCGCCAATTTAAGTGGTCCCATGAAGATAACACAAGCCAGAGCACATCAGTTAATTAGGCTATTCATGTGAAACACCTATAGATAGTAACAGATATTTCTTGTTTGCTGCAATATTGACAACAAGGAGAAGAGACTCTAACTGGTGGCCCCAGAAGAGAAGTCAGATCATAGGAAGAGTCCATCATGTCTACATTTAAGAATTCAGCTAGATTTAATGTGCCAGGTGAGTCATATGAAGTCCTTTAACTATTTGAGTACATAAGAAACATTTTAAATTCCTTCTTCTCTTGAGGTGATGAGCGAATTGATCTGTCTGAAGAATTTGTACCTTGTGTGGTCTGCATGCAGCTCTGTAACCTGGATACTCCATTCAAATTTCCTGCCTAACAGTTAGGAAGTGGTGGCAAAGGGGTCTGTTTCTCAGGCTCTACTCCTTCACCTCTTTGAATCTCTTTTTCCATTTTTCAGGTGGGAAAGCTCACCTCTAGCCAGGAATGAAAGAAAGGTTTCCTGAATTAACCAAGATACCAAGTAACCCTCAGTAGTGTGCCTGTCCCTGCTCACTCCCTGAAATTTCCCTCAAGCACTTGTCTCCTGAAAGGCAGAGCAGTAGCCAACAAATCCAAATGCTCAGCAGTCTGAAGGAAATGTACAGTACAAATGGCAACTCACACACAAATAAAGTCAGACTCCAAAGAGGAGTTTACAAAGTAAAACTAGATTTTAAAACCAGTACAGGCACATCTTTTTGTGGCAAAATGCTTACTACTGAAGAAAATCTGTGACCTAGAGACCTGAACTACACTTGTTGGTCTCCCATAGGTATTTTCAGTGCCCAGCTATCTATGCTCATTGTTCCTGTGCTGCTATCATTTCTAGCTAATGAATTAATTGCTTCCAATTAATTGACAGCAGCTTCATACTGTATTACCGACGGATTACAAATTAAATATTAATTATGTTTCATTGTGCAGGAGAAATCAAATTAAACATAATCACACTCCATTATGAAGTAAGTACACTAGACATTTTCCAAAACAGATGCACACTGTCCAAATTATAGTCAATTCTGATATATTGTAAACAAGCTAAGACTCATTTATTAAACTGAAAGTATCACACCTCCCCCACAGAAATGCATGAGACAAATGTTTAAAGCTTCAAATTTTCACAGATGGTAGCAAGGAGAAAACACTCTCATAAGACAAGTATTTCATGCCTGCAGTCTTTAGCAGTCACTGGTATTCCACTGAAAGGAAAACAAAATTCCCAATATGGTTTTTCCTGTACCTCAGTATCAGTCAAATAGCTTAATTGTCACTGTGAGTTTGGCCTGACATCATGCAGAACTTCATCCACAACCACGGATTGCCAGGTACCTAACTCCAAATTGCTAAAATATGTGTCTGAAAACAAGTTTAATGTTTGTTCAGGGCAGCAAATAGTCTTTGCAATATGGGCATCTGAGTTTGAAAAAACAGACTGAGAGAAGAAAGCCTAGAGAAGTGGAGTACATCACTCAGGAAAAGGGTATCTTCATCAGTGTGGTGCCTCGGAAAGGACAGCTCTCTTTTCCTCCTCATGTTCTGTGAAACTTCACCCGCTCTGGGAGAGCAAGTGGAGTATTTTTGGACGTAGTGGGAGGAAGAAGGATAAAGGAGAGGCAGGTATCTTCAGAGCAACATTTTTTTTTCTCTCAAAAAGATTGACTTCAAAACATCTGATTGTCAGCCTAACTAGTGAACGGAAAATTTATTACAGAAGCTGAGCCAGATCCTCAGCTGATAAAAATTTATTTAGCTCCAGTGATTTCAGTAACACGAGAGGTAAGCGTTTGGGGACCCAAGACAGCACCTTCCTCAACAATACTGCCTATGAATTGTATTCCTTTTAAAAGGGTACTTTATGCATAAACAGCTGGGTAAAATTTTTAACAAAAAAACTCCAAAACAACCAACAAACCCAAAACAAAACACAGTCCATATTTTGAAAGCCTTCCAAGGACTTTTTACTCATCACTTTCACTCTACTCATTAACAACCTGAACAGGACCATTTCAGCATATGAAAGACTTCAAGTAGGTAAGTATTCTCAAAAAACTCATGCAAGTGAGTCATCTCAAAAATTCTGATTCCAGACTCCCACCAACCAGAGGCCATCTATCAAACATGTATATCATGTGTAGCAGCAACAGAATACAACCCTTCAAACCGATCACATCTGAATGCAAAACCAAATCAATTTTTCACAAGTGATATCTAAAAGAACATGCAGTGAATTATTTCGCATTATAAGATGCAGTCTTGTACATTTTGTTCTGGGGTCCTACACCATCAGCTGTCATTGACCTGAAAAGACTATAAATTTTTTGTTTAAAAATTGCAGATGATACAGAGCTATACTGAAAATCAGAGGCATAATTATGTCATTGGTATCATTTATTACATTGTGTTCATTCAAATAACATTTTAATATTCAATAAAATAATCCTAATCTGTAAAACAAGTGGGGTATCATCTGGGAAAACACACTATGAGCATCATAACTGCTAACAAAACACAAGATCCCAGTGCAGCATTACAGCTAATGGATAGCAACATCCCTGGGAATATAAGCAGAAGAACACCTATCAAGACTTCATCGATGGTATTTCTTGTAGGTATGGAGGTATTTTTGGACAGCATGTGTATTTTCAGAGTGCTATTTTGGGTTCTGATGCTTTGAAGGAAAATACAAGCAAAAAAAGGAAAAAAATGCTTATACTGGAACCACTAGATAATCAGAGGGCTGTAAATCCTGCCTTACAATGACAGACTTAAGAATTTGTGTCTATGTCAAAGATTAAGAGGGGGCCTGATTACACTATACAAGTACTTACATAGGAGATTATTGATAGTAGAGAGCTCTTTAATCCAGCCAAAAAGCAAGTAACATCATTAAATGATGGGAAGATTAAGTTAAACGCCAAAAATAGAATAAAGGTAGCAATGTTTAACTGTTAAAATCATTAACCTTGGAAGTGTCCTGGCTCCAAAAGTCTATGAATATACACGACATAAACTGGTAGAATTTATGATGGCAAAGAGAGATGCCTCCCATGCACCTCCATTCTTAAACCTGCCATTTTTTTGAGATTAGTGTCAGTCAAAAAGCTTTCTGACATTCTGGTATAGGTGAACAAAAATCAAGAACAAACTTCATTTCATCTGCACTTCTGTAATATTTTACTAGTCCTCTGTGTTTATATTACACAAGTGTAGCTAAAATTTAATTTATTGTCCTGAATGCTATTCCTGCACAGGTAATCCTTGAGACTCAGGCATGTGTTTCTGAAAACACAGGTACACATTACTAGCAATACTGAAATACTGCCTTTCAAGACCTCAAATTTTCTACATGTTCTCCAGCAGGAGCAGAACTGTTGGTATTCTTTCTGTAAAGTAATATAATTTAGTTAAGTAACAGGAGGGGCCACCAGCTGGAGGTCATAAAACTGTTACTGGTTTTCGTGGAAGATTTACATCAACATGCATACAGGCATGTCAAAAAGTAGTACATGTACACGTCACAATCAGATTATTGATGACAATTTTTCAGGCTATACTGTTGCAGCTTTAAATGTATTCATCTTCAGTTCTCACATTGGACCTGCAGTCTATTAAAAGATGCTGCTTTATGCACACTGCAGACACTTCACTGTCGTTTAGCAGTCTGACAACAAAACCAAAATTATACTAGGCAACAAAAATGTGTTACCTACAGGATTTGGAAAAACGAAACCATAATATGTGTACACTTGTGGTGATAAACAGTATGAAAACTGCAAATACAAGGATGGATACTGAACTAATTTAAGGGTTTGAATGTTTAATGTGTTCCATGACACAGGCACATGTGAACGTGTGGGTGTCAGAGAAACTGAGAGGAGCTGATTTATCCTGTCAAGCTTTCCAGTGTTTCCTTCTTTGGATATTTACAACAATGTCACTCTTTAGGGTCAGGGTACTGATAGCTTATTTAGCTAATAATTTACGACAGTAGAGAAAACATTTGACTGAGTATATTCAGTCCAGTGTCTGTTAGGTGCTGTATGAGTGAATGAATGAAGACAGATTGAATGAAACTGGCAGCTTGTCTTTACTATAGATTTGTTACCAGGAGGATTTGGACAGAACTAGAACACACAGTGTACCCCAAGAAATGTACAATGTTATCTCTGCTGTACCACAAAAAAACTTTCAAAACCCCTTTCTGTTTTCATTTTCTTTTGTACATGTTCCTCATGTTTCTTTCACTAGCAGTGTCTTTTAAAGGAAAGAACAAGTTTTTACAGTAAAAGAGTAGTAAACAGTCTGACAGAAGTCAATTCCTAAGTTTGCTGACAAAACTGAAATATCTTTATGAAGCATTCACCAGCCTTTGATCTCTCTCTCACATAGCACTTTAGCAATTCACAATCTCACTTACTCTTTTGCAGCTTCCTTACATTTTGCATATGATCCTTCCCATGTGTCTAGAAGCATTGTGAGAAAGGCAAAATATTCATTCCATCTCTGATGGATATTTAGTTAAGTTTGATACAAAGGCCCTGTACTTGCTGCAACTCTTAAATAATATATACTGAATGAAAAGCTACTATTCCAAATAGAATAGCACAGAAACAGAATCTCAAATAGAATTAGACACATGACCAGAATCTCAAATGGGTAAATAAACACAGGCCAGCACTTCCAACCAACCTTCCTATTTGTAAGCCTACAATCACTTTCTCCCTGCTTTCTTGCTGAATTTTGTTTCCGTGCCAAAGCATTTCCAGATTTTTAAGGTCATCACTCCTTATAGTACCTGAAATAGGATTTCTATCTTTCATGAGTTTTTTTCATGAGATTTTTCATGAGATCTTTCATGATGGTATCTGGAGGAGAATTTTTATCTTTCATGAGATTACTTAGAAGAAACCTCAAAAAGCATGAATTTTGTGTTCAGAGAATGGTAGAAAGGGCATGTTGGGGACATGATCTGTAACATTCTTCAGTGTATTTTTTACACAGCTTAATGCAAACATGACATTCTTTTAAATGTCTCTTTTATTATGATCAAATATTTGAGAGACACATACAACTAGAAATGTAGGATATAACAATAATGGCTCTACTTTGCCAGATCAAACATCCGTCTGTCCCAGCAGTTCACCTCTGTGAGATGACCAAGGAAAGTATTAGAACAGAGAAACCCTGTAGGTGATACCTCCCCGTCACAGACTCCCAGACATCAACAGTCTGAGGATCAAGGACTTTCTCAGACAAAGGTGATAATATTGTGTGTTAAACACTAGTATACTTTTGTTCCATGAGTTTATTAATTGCTTTTGTATCTCCACAGACATCTGCAGTTTTCTGTGGCAATGACTTCCACAGCAAGTTTTTGATGTCATTTGGTATAGTCTAAATTTTAGAGCAGGATAAACAGTTTTCTTAGCTAATCTCTCTGTGCCATCCATGAATTTATAGACCTTTTCATAGACTTTAGTGTACTTCACAGCTTGTAATACAGAAGGCAGTCCTTTGATCATCCTTGCTGCACTTCTTTATGCATTCTTGAGCTCTTTGTACTATTTTCTGAAGGGGGAACAGAACCATGTATATTATTCAAGATGCAGGAGCATTATTTGTGTGAGCAGTTGCCCAATAATTTCTGTTTTGTTCTAAATGCAATTCCTTGTTCTCTGCTCTTTTTCTAGTAATTCCTTACGTTCTCTTCCTTGTCCTCTGCTGACCTTTGCACAGACAGTTTTTATACAACTACCTATATTAGCTCTGAGCCCTGTGTCCTGAGAGGGAATAGCTTGCCACCTGCCATTTTGTCATCTACTAACTTAGTATTGTGAAATCCTTCTGTATCTCTGCAGTGAGGTTTCATTTTTGCTACTGCATAACTGGGGACCATGAAAACCTTTGCCATTCTGCTCCTTACCCTCCTTTCCAGTACACTTCTGCAGACACTCAGCATTGCAAACATCAACACAGATCCCTTTAAGATGCTCCAAATAATATCTTTTCATCTTAAAACTATCTGGAACCTGTCAGAATACTGGATTTTTAATGAGTTTAGTACTTTAGGCTACTTTTCGTTATTATAATGTAGGGATCATTTTAAAAAAATATCGTATATGGTAAACCAGGGAGGGAAATTAAACAAAACAAAGAAACAGCTCCTACTGAACACCGAATGCCTGCAGCAGGGAACACGGTAATCTCCCATAACTGTAAACAGCTTCAAAAGGCCTTAGTAAACACTGTGAGAAACTCATGAACGAGGGAAACACAATTCCATGTGAAAAAACCCTATCAAACAGGAATACATTAAATCCAAAAGTGACTACCACCTCTAAATTTCTTTACTGGCATGGGGAATGCCAGTACAGGGGATTCAGACATCCTCCCTGAGATTTGTGGCCCTCCTACACAAATCTTATTGCTGTCTCCTTCCCATGCTCTTGCAACACAGTCAGCTGCTGGGAACTGAGGGCATTTGACATGCACTAATTTCAGTTTTTGTTTATCATATATTAAAGCAAGTTACAAGAAGCCAATTACTGTGCTCTGCCTCCAAGGCACTCACCTATGCAGCCTACAAGTTTCATTATTCTCTCATCTTCCAACTCTTTCCTGTAGCTCCAGGAGCAGCTCATGCCATGCATTGTACACAGCAGTACAGAGATGACACTCATTCTCTTTCATAATACAGGCACTTTTGTTACAGACATCGGTAGAGGCTTAAACTAGAAGTCCTTCTGGCCATAAAAAAACCCAAAAGAATGGAATGAAGTTGAGCAGTGCAAGGCGTATCCCAGTATTCATCAGGTGTTAGATGAGCACTGATGGAAGCAACTGAAACACTGAGGGTGCCAGGTGCCCCGAACACCTTCTCTTTCAGTACATCTTTCAGTCCTCTTGCATGTTATCGACAGAGGACGGGTGTCTCTGGTATAGGATATTGGAGCTCTGCCAAATTCATCAATGTTCAGGTGAACATTAGAAGGTGATATCTAATAGCCCCCAATATACAGGCAGTCGGACTGGATAAAGGGTCAATAACATCTTCCCAGAAAAAGCTCAGTGGACTGAGAAGAAGACTCATTCCTAGGACTGGGTTAAGGGAGGGCCTTCACCTGAATCAAAGGCTGCAGAATAGCGAGAACTCTGTGACTGGGCATTCATACCCACATAAATTCCACCTACACACAAGACAGGAAACTTGAAATACACTATTCTCTTCTAACATTTTATTACTGAAAATACTGCCTGACAATCAGTCTCTGTGTCTTCATTTACCTGGGAAAGTCTTTTATCAGCATAAATCAAACTTGGATCCATCCTGCCTTTCGAGCCCTCTACTTGGCTATGATGCACAAACAAGGAAAGAACAGGTGCAAGAGAAGGTATTTCTCTACGTTTGGTCTTATAACACCCAGATGTAAAGTGCATTGTCAATAGTACAGAGAATTATTACAGGGATGAAAACTGCTTGCTGGGTTAAAAGATTATCAAATAATCAGAATAAAAGCAGTTTTCAGGTTTCATTGTATGTACATGAAATCATGGTTTAAGAGTCATAAAAAATTGCTGCAGAGCAGTAATTCTCCTGGTTCACATTAATTTTCCTTAATAATAAAGGAGAACCAATTCTTTGTGGACTTCTGGGATTATACAAAATTACACTAATGAAATACGTGCTTTGCAGAATGAACTGCTAGGGGGACTTTTTTTAAAAACATGCACTCTACTGAATCCCTGAGTTACTCTTGTTTTGATCTTTATACCACAAGACAGAGGGGAGCCAAACAAGTTTCCTGTTGGACAGAGGAAGGTAAAAGAGAGAAAATCAATCCATTTTATGTTAAATTGCCTCAAACATAGCTTATAATTGACAAAGCATTAATATAGAGAGTTTACTTTTACAATAAGACTCTAGATTTTAATGAGAGAAATCAATTTTCCTCTCATCACTTATCAGGGTAGTTTCCCTGTAATCTAAGGATTTGAGCAGGTCAATATGATTCTTTCATAGCTACCTCAATAAACATTCATTTCTTTTTGGTAGTTTATTATACAGTTTTCTCACTGAAAATAAGAACTACCAAACTGATAAAAAACAGACAGCTTCAGTTAAAACTACTGAAAGTTAGGATGGTATAAAGTCTTACAACTCATGAATTTAATACACTTAGTGCAACCATTTGTTTAAGTCAGCACAGTGGGTTCCAATTAACATTTTTAAAGTATACTTTCTGCAACAGTCAGAGAAGTAGAATAGCTATTGGTAGGGTGACAGAAATTCAATATCTATATTTAATGTTTGCAAGCCTACTGGAAATTCTGATGTTCTACAGGACATACTTAGTGCTGCTGTAAAAGTAAAGGTGCAGACACATTTTTCAATGACACTGGAAAATAACAAGTCCAAAAATCAGGAATAGGCTCAACCATAAGCAACCCAAAAAGGAAAAATCTTACTCCCTAAGGACAGAAATAGTTTTATCTTTGCCTTGAGCATGCATTCAAGTCACCAGTAAACCCAAGACCAATAACTGGCTCAGCTGTTACCTATACTGTCATCTCCCTGAATAAAACAGAGACAAAAGAGAGGAGTTGAGTCATGGTGCAGCTGCAACACCCAGCATGAGACTAATCCCAGCTGAACTGCACAATTGATAATAGTTACCAGCACACAGCCAATTAGGTGGGACTAATAAATGATTCCATCAAATAGATGGTGCAATTAAATAACAGCAGCTAACTGGTATGTGATTTATGTAGATAAAAACATTCAGACATGTCAGATGTAAACTTTGCATTAATGA
The DNA here is from genome assembly GCA_013400235.1 of Oriolus oriolus. NCBI lineage: Eukaryota > Metazoa > Chordata > Aves > Passeriformes > Corvidae > Oriolus > Oriolus oriolus. The sequence goes on from VXBT01000641.1 coordinate 264,898, forward strand.
ACCTTATACTTAGCCATTTTGCATTCTGATGAAGCATTAAGCCAAGAACTCTGGATCCATGAAAAATAATGTTGTACATCCTCTGATTGTCAACATTTTGACCCAGAAAACAAAAGCTAGCACTCTGAATCACCAATTTTATGTTTCATCACAGTCTTACATATCTCAATACACTTTTCTGTATACATTTAAAGGCACATTTTGTAAAGATTATGTATTTTCTCCATTAGTTGTGCATGTATCATTTATGCAGCAGAGATTACCTTGTGATTCAGAACAGATTATCTGGCACCTGAATGATTAATTCATAGCAGTTTAGCTATGGACAGACTTGGTGTACTTTACTCACAGGAGAACCAATTCACAGTAGGTTGTTCTCCTGGTATAAATGAGGTCACAGGAGGGCAAAGGCATTCCTCAAGGAAATCAATACAACAAAATCTGACTTTAAATCCAGCCTTATGTGTTCAGGAGTTCCCATTCTCAGTAAGCCAAAGTCTGGAATCTTTCTCTGTTAAGATTTCCAAGAGATACATCTCACAGCTGAAATATTGCTAGTTCTGTGTGAAGGAACTGAGCAGGTTACAGAAAACTGTAACTGTTTTACTTAGTTTCCCAAACATTCAGAGCAAAGACCAAACAAACTCAAAAAGTAATATTTTATGTACTGCACTGAATCAGTCTTCAGGGAAGCAATCAGGATATATAGCAGTATCTCATCTGTCACTTATTTACAGACATAAAGATTTTAGTATAACATATGGGTACCAACTTCCTTAAAAATTATTTATCAATTAGACAAATGTGAGTAATGGATAGAAGATTTCAGCATCTGAAAATGTGCAGATGGCACTGTAAATAACCATATAGTTTATAGTCAATATATAGTTTTGTGAGACTTCAATAGTACTCAGTTCTGTATATTTTTGTCTCTTCATTCAAAAACTCATGAAAGACAGAAACAGCATTTTTATAGTATTTTTGATGCATTCTACATATGAAAAAAGACATGAGGGGTAACTTTAAAGCTATTGTTAATTCCAAATTACAATTTATATCTGGCAAATATATCAGGTCTTGTTAAACAGCAGCTTACAAATGTTTAGCCACAGTGCCCTCTAGCCGTCTTAATTCTTACTTCAGAATTTCTATGTAGTTTTCATGGAAGGAAAAATCTCTGCATGAACCACCAGCTAGAGAGGTACAGGTATTGCCAGCTGTGATCCACCTACCTGGTTTTCCTTATGATGATGACCCACCCACCCCTCTCCTAAAAAAGCCTTTCTCTAACATCCAAAGAAGACATATTTTTCTTTTTGAATTTCCCAACCTGAAAAGTACAGATCAGGAAACCAGTCTGAAGAAAATAGAACTGATTTGAAATTTTCATTTGGACCCAAACAACCTCAACAGAAAGAATGGGTTTCTAGCTTTCATTGCTTTTTACTTCTGTGTGCAATCCATACTGTTTTGAATTTGAAGCACCAGTTAAGAGCAGCACATTTGGGCACACCTATAAAGGTGAGCTGTTAGATAAAAGAATGAGGGCCAGGCTCCCCTCTCAGATGACACCAGTCAGCTGCAAAGAGATAAGAGGCAGTTTATCGTCTGTTTTCGTAATCCAGCTGGTTTAGGGAACTGCGTCACTTTTCAAAGGCTGTGTCTTTCAGAAACACTCTTTGATGGACACTTGATTTTGTCTTCATCCTTCCTTCTCTTGACAGTACAGTTTGTCCACTTCAGACCTCTTAAACCATAGCTTTAAAATAAAGCCTGATATACTCAGTGTCTTACTTAAATACTCCTTCACAACTGCATTCTCTGTAACAAGATGCAGTCAGCTTCTTTCTTAACCTTTAATGGACAAGATGAATTACATACTGGAATTTTCTAACCACAGTCACTTTTGTTTCAAAAAAACACCAGACAATTGCAGACCTTCACAAAATAAGGATCTATTTAAACTATTTTGCAATGAATCATCTTCAGCAGCGCACCCCTAGTCCCTCTGTAATCCTAAAGCCTGACCAGTGCTTTGGACAGTGCTAAGCTCCTTCCTTAGCTTTCTTTTTCCAGGAAAGGTAAGAAGAAGGGGTGAAATTGGAAATTGGAAAACTTAAGTTAAGAATCACAGAGGTCCTAAAAACATGGTAAATTCTCTATCCCAGCCTACTGTAATTTTTAATGTATAAATCCTGAGAATAACTATGCGGTAAACAAAATTTTTTTTTTTAATAGCCATTTTCACTCTGTTCTCATTTTAAATGAAAAGCAGCTGGAACTAGTAATACCAGAGGAGAATATTCAATTCTTTGTTGCATTTATGGAGCTGCAACATAAGGCAAAGCAAAACTAGGGGAACCTGGATCTTAACATCCATTGTGTGGAAAAACCTCAGGGTATGGCCTGTCTCCTGGACACAGATTAAAAACAAGGTTTTCCTCAACCCTGCTAGTATGAGAACTGAGCATTTACTCTCCAGTTCCTTGAGAAGGTAGACAGTTCTTACTTGAAAAAGTCCCAAACTGAAATATCTAAAAAGATCAATGTTTCTGAGTCACAATAAATGATCATAGGGTTCTGGTGGTGTTATGCTCCAGCGTATAGAATTTTGGTTTCACCTTACTGGAAGGGGTTTTTTTCCCTGCATTTTTTCTATCCTAACTTCTGTTCACCTTTTTGTATGCATATATGGAAATCGTGTCAGCATGGAATGCTTCTAGTGCGTAAATGTTATGAGGAAACCATTTTTAATTAGCAACTATATAATTCTGGAAAAGACTGAAAGACATCTTTGTGACTCCAAGAGCTACATGTTGCTACACATGACCAGAGGTTTAGAAGAGTATTTTCAGCCCTGGAAAATTTCAGGCTTTTGTGATATGTTTCTGAAGTCTCTAATGTGAAGTTTCTTTTTTTTTTGGTTTGTTGGTTGGTTGGCTGAGTTTTTTTGGGTTTGGTTTTTTTGTTGTTGTTTTGTTTGTTTGTTTGTTTGCTTGTCTGTTTGTTTGGGTTTTTCGTTTGTTTGTTTTCTGTTTAGTCCTGAGTCAGTCTTGCAAGCTTCAGTACTAAGCCGAGGAAGCACAGCACACACAGGTTGCTCATAGCTGGTGTCACAGAATCACAACCGCAGGTTTCTGCCTCTGCTGTCACACTGCTCAAGGGTGGACGTGCCACCCAGGGAGGCCCAGGGAGTCCACCCAGGACTGGCTTTCACTCCTCTAGGACAAGAGCAAAAGCCCTCTGCAAGTTCCCTCACTGTACTTCATACAGAGCACAGTGTCATCCTCCTGCTACTGCAGAGTAATAAAGGAATATTCTCTTTCTTAGCCTCACGAGCATTTTAAGGCTAGAAAAAGGTTCTTTTGATTCTATTATCATGTATTCATCTCTGTAGGACAAATTTTATGCATCAAATGCTGCTATTACCTAGCACCAACTTATGTTCTCAGCTACCATTATGTGTTAGATAAACTGGAGGTATTGCAGTGGGTCACCTGGAAGAAGGAGAACCGATTGTGCCTCTTGACTGTACTTTTCAGAGCACGTGTCACTTAAAGTCATTTTATCACAATTCATTTTACAGATTGATTCCATTTAGATAGGTTCTAACCGTGTCATTTTCAATGTTTCATTATAACTTTTACAACCAGCAGTGCTCTCCATCACAGTCATGCTGATTCTTTTACAGTAAAAATGTCTCTAAAAATAAATTCCTAACCTACACTCTCCTAGGTGAGCATTGGTAAGTGGCAAAACATTTCTAACCTATACTTAGAGATTTTCTGTAAGAAATCTTTGCATGGAAGATTTTTGGATTGGAAAATGTTTGTATCCTAACCTACATTAATGTTTTTGCATGCATATATGAATACCACTTCAGCATGCAAACTTGGAATTCTTGCACTCAGCTATTTTTAAGTTCTTTCGTTCCTAAAATTGTGAATTGCATGGAAAGTTTTACATACTTTTAAAAAAAAGGAGAAAAATTCTTTAAATAACTATTCCCAGTAATGCATTCAAGGAAAGCTATACGCCTATAGAATTAAAAGAATATCTTTTCATTTTTTTCAGAAATAGCAACATATCAAAATTCCTCTGAATCTACATATATATATATATATATATATGTACCAATTAACAAACAAACTCTTCCATACTTGAATATACTGTCCATTCCTTCTTTCACAGAATATTCCTGCAGAATGGACAAGGTAAGTATCTCACTGTACATAACTGCATTTTGTCTGAATAATACTGAAACTTTCCTGTTAATTTTAAAGCTTTAACACTAAATTTAGTTGAAGAATGATAACATGGAGAAAGCTTTGGGCACATTAATTATAAAAAAACTCTTTTCATTAATTTAGCAAATTATTTCTGCCATCTGGTGCCACCATAATTAGTTATTTGTACATTATTCAAAACTATCTTTGAATTCTTGAAGAATTTAGACTGTTTGTTAACTTTTTTACAGCAAGAATTCAATTTTTTATTGAAAATATCTCTTCAATTTGCTGTAACTGGTGCTTTGGCCACTTATTTGAATGTGAAGTTCCTATGGGTGCTGAAACTACATAATACAGAGGTCTGGCACAAAAAAAATATAAAAGAATGGAAGTCCTGTCTCAAAACTTTGTACGCTGTTACTGCACAGCAAATAAAAACATTCACTTCAAAACCTATAGATAAGTGTGGTAGGGAAAGGGCTTAAAATGTGTAATGCTGTGAAAAATGCTGAAGACCTTCTAAGCCACTATTTCTTGTTAACATGCAAAAGAGGGTAGAGGGCTGCAGCTACTACCAAGCAAAAGATCCTGGATCCTGTAGTGGGTATTCTGACTAAAGGACTCAAGATTTGGCACAAAGACTCACAGAGAGAAGAAAACAGCAATCTGAGTAATCAACTGGAAAAGAAAATAAATAAAGTAAGAAAGCCTTAAAAGTCCTGAGTACTTTTGCAGACTAAATTTTCTTTATCAAATCTCAAAAATTTCTTCTCCCTCCACAAATTTACTGTCTTTTTTCCTGTTGGAGGCATAGTATGAAGGTTTCTCCATACTACGAGTATTGCTAAGAGAAGACTAAGGATTCAAGACTAATTCCATAGTGAAAATAGTGCTAGTTTCATTTCAGATTTTTTTAAGTAAGTATCAGATAAAATAATGCACGTAGCAGGAATGAGATGCAGTATTGCTCTACCATCTTAATTTGTGTCCTTTACTATCTGGTAAATATTTCCAGTCTGTCCATGTCATTCATGGAGATTAAAACACTTGTATATTTTTAACCTTTTTTCTCTCACTGGAATATACCCAAGGGTTTTCTAAAAACTCAAAAACTGTTTGTAGCTTCCATTTCATAGCCAAAATGTTAGAACACACAAAAGCCTGGGTGACAAAAAAGCCGTAAGACTTTAAAAAAAAAAATAAATCTTTTCTAGTTTGGAAAAAGGTAGTCAGTTTTTAATTTGCATCAAACATTTATAACTTCACATGTACAAGCACATTTCTTAGTCTGCTGATTTGTAGAGGTAAAAACATATTAATGGAGAGATGTCACCTACAAATGATATCCTGTTTTTAAAAAAACTGTATTGACCCTGCAGGTTAATCACTAAAACACTGTTTTATTTACATCACACTTAGAGATTCTCTTTAAGAAGACCTAGAAAACAGGCAATTGCTGAAAAATGCAGGTAAATATTTTTTAAATTGGCTACTTATTTTTGTTACAGTTGTGTTTATAGGGTGATTGTTGGTTACACCATCTGATAAAGTAACAGGGAGACATGAATTATCACTTGCTGCATTCAGACATTTCTATAAAAATGTCTGTGCAGTGATTTTTCATGATGACAATAAAATATGTCATACAAATGCACATAATTTTGGGAGGGACTGCAATCCTAAATGCTTTAAATAAACTCAAGTTGTATTTTCTTGGAAAGCAAACCTGGTTTTCTATTTTCTTCCATTATCCCTTGTACTACTAAATGATGAAGAAAACAGATACTTCAAATTGCCCTCTCTAGCAAGAGCAGGTTAACCACTGGATTTAGGGCCATAATTTGGCAAGAATAACCTCAAATGCTCAATTTAATTCACACAAGCAGTCCCCTTCAAGCACAAGGCAGTTGATGCACCCAGGACCATCAGAAGGGCACTACAAGAGACCACTATGCTGTGTTGCCCTGTGCTGCAGCTGAAAGCACGACACGGCCCAAATGTGTCTGAATCGCACCAGCTGCTGCTGCCAGGGGAGATCAAATGCCTGCAAAATTTGTCCCTGCACTTTCCAATCCTTTCTCTTCCCTGCCACAGCTTTCGTGTTCAGCAGCCTCCATCACAAGCACAGCCTCCCCTGCAGCAGCCTAACAGGGCTGGGAAACAGGCTGCCTCCCCCATCTGCTGCTACCACCTACCTTGCTGCTGGCAGGCATGCTGGGGACAGGTGGGCTCTCTTCTCCCCAGTTCTGTTCTGATGATAAAAAAGAGAATACAGCAGCAGTACCTAGAGCAAGCAAATGTCTCACTAGGGTGGCAGCTGGGCTACAGATTTTTCTGTTCCAGGTACTTGGCATCTTCAGGGTTTTCAGCCAAAACAAAAAAGGATGAAAAGTGTCAAAAAGCCTTTTCTTCTTAAAAAACCTGATTTTTATGGAAGTTTTCATTAGTAAATTTCTATTTTTAAAACAGTGTTTATCTCAATGTTCTCCTATAAGCTAAAATCAAACAAGACAGTAATGGACCAGCTCCTCAGCTAACGGAAATTGGCAGTAGTTCCTCTCAGAAGATAAACCTCAATTTTAGGTTTCCCTGGCAAAGGAAAAACCTCTTAGAAGTGCAGATTACATTTTTACAGATGTTTTAGTTCAAGGTGAGATGACCTAAAGACATGATATCCTATACAAGAAGACACTTTGCTTTACTCAGACCATTCCAAAAAGACTATATCCTAGCAAACCTCAGGAGGTGTCTTTGGACTCCAGCCTTCTACATAGAGATACTACCCACAGACTCGTGGCCTCACCTCATGAGCTGCAGACGCAGGGCAACCCACTAACTTGTTCCCCAGATTGTTTTTTTCTTTGGAACTCAATAATCTGGGTTAGGGGAAAGTATTTTTCAGTCTTCAGGAGACTCAACTCATGTGTGTCGTGGGCAAGAAAACCAGAAACAAACGCAGCAGCAATGCTGTAGTTCCTGATATGGCAAGAGAGCTGATGGAGCAGAGCATTTTCACATAATCCTACTGGAGAATGACACAGCAACAATGTCATAGTGTGGTTAAGGGAAAACACTCTCAATGTCTACATGTCAATTCAATACAGAGGGGTATGAAATAAGAAAAGCAATGTTGTAGCCATTACCTGAGCCTTAAGAAAAAGAAAAAAATATGTCAGTGACTGCCCACACGAAAAGCAGAGAAAGTCTCCCTCGTTATTCTGTGATGTGAACAGAAACATTTTTTAAATGGCCAACTTAAAAATAATATCAGAAAATTAACAAGTTTCATCATGAGGTCCTATATACACAATTCAATATTAATACAAACATGAACTGACCTTTTGAATATTTTAAATTTTGAAATTTTTGCACTTTGAACAAGCATAATATTTATAAAACCAAAAGAATAAAAAGCAAATACAAAATACGTAATAGCACCATCAATTAACTTTTAAATAAGGTTTAACAACATTGTGCTGTGATCAATTTACCTAGTCATTTATCCCTAGCACTGGAAAGGATATTTATTTGAAAGGAGGAAAGAGGAATCAGTCTTCAAAGCCCTAAGACATTCCCACAGTCACATCAATCTCACCTTGGTAACCCCACAGGACAGGACACAGCCACAGGGCTACTTGTCCCTCCGTCTTGGGCTTGAGCAAGACCCCTCTGGTGCCAGACATGCCTTTGTCTCTCCCATGCTTCTCCCATCGCAGCCTCCAGCACCCCTTGTACTTGCTGTTCATAGCTAACAGGTCTGGCTGTGCTTAACACTTGCAGTTCTCCCCTCCAGCACCTCTTATCAGCAACAACCTTCTTGAAACCAGAGTCACTGGTTTTTGGCAATAGAAAGAAAGCTCGGGGGGAGGGCGGATACAACAGTGCCGCGAACTATAACTCTTACCTAAACACTTACAAGTACCTGAGACTAATTCGGTCAGCCCACATAACAAGTACCTAACTCCCGAGATCTGTCTTCTGCCTGTATCTTGACAAAGAACTCCTTCCAGAACTGATATGTGTCACTTGAATCTCTTTGGTTTGGCATTTGCGTGTAAGCTATCTAGAAGAGTTTACAGGAAAATAATTTGGCTTTGATATTTTTTTTTTACTGTTTGGTCTTCTCCGCAAATTCCTACTAATTTCAGTCATTCTATCAAAGTGATCACCATTGCTCTCACCCTGACTGACCTATATTACGGATACCTCGGGATAACAGAGACCCAATGGTGCCACAGGGGTTTTGGCAGCCTTTGATCCCAACAACCAGAAGGTACTCCTGGGATAGGTTTATGGATAAGAGAGCTCTTTGGTATCCCGTCTACATCTATCCTCCCTGTGATCTGTGATGATTCTATGCCAACTGTTTTGTGATGTGCAAGACCTCCTTTGCCCTTTCTCTGCAGAGAGTGGTTTGGGGAATGAGTTTCTTGGTCGTTAAAAGGTTTGGGTTTTCAGTCATCATCTTGTAATTACACCTAAATTAAGCATTTTCTATTCTTTGCCATTTCCTGTCTTAGAAGAAGGAAAAGTTTGATAAAGTCTGCTTCGCAGAAGGCAGAAGCAATATGGCACATTTAGCACATGGAGAGGTACTTTTTGACCAGGTGGGGGTAGGTTTATCTATAAAGGTTGAAACACCATGAACTAGCTTGAAAATTTCAATTACTTTGATTTTCAAGTACTAATCCTGGCTCAAGACACTTTCCAATCCCAGTGACTAGGAAAATATGGTTTGTATTGCTGCTGTGATCTTGCTAGACACCTGTGCCTTAGGATCCCAGCTGGGAGGACAACCTGCAATAAAAAGGCTAACTTGAAAACTTCTTAGAAACTGCATTCTTAGGGCAGTATTTTACATCCATAATTTGTATAACCATAATAAACTTTCTGCCTCTATATATTTCACATGATATAAACCTGTCACAACTTATGCTGTTTAGAAGATATAAATATTCTCAGGGAGTTCCTGCTTTCCACACAGAGTTTGAGAAAGCCTGACGATGGCCTCAAAGGATTAGTGTCTGAGAAGAGCATAGAGGGCTTACGGATTTGGAACATTTCCTTCTAGCAGTTCACAAAAGCTTGAACTTTCTGAAGCTCACAGTACAACACTATAATCTTTGCCAAATATTAAGCATGACTCCGGTATAAATACACAGCTACACCAAATATACACGAAGGATACATCAACATAAAGCTCACGAAACATATGGCTAGGTAGACACAGCAATGAAAGTATCCTGGAGGCCTAATATAGATCCACTGCGGGCCTCACAGTTCTGTAGAATAGTAACTGTGGTTAGGAAAACAAAGTCTTTGTTGTTCCTAAATCTTGCTCTAAAATTATGCTAATGATGACTAATCCTTGGCTCTAATGAGCAATCAAACAAACTAAAGCACAGAATCCTGAACAACACGTAGCTTAAAGCCTTGAGTAAATACACATTTCCAGGGACACAATAATCTGTATCTTGGGGAAAAAGGAAAAGGAGCAGTAAAGAATTTGGATAAGGGTAAAGTATTTAATAGAAAGCTATTATTGTGCCTTTTAAATATTCAAATAGCTGTTTCTTTGTCTCACCTTGTTAAACAAAATGCAAACCCTCTTTACCTATTTATCAGCTGCAGATTGTAATGGGGTCCCAATTCACTAAATCACTCAAACCTTAACTAAAATTACTTACAGTAGTATTTTTATTCCTAAGGAATTTCTGCAAGTAATGTAAACTGTATTGAAATTTCACACTTTTTCTGCGAAAGAAATGAGCAGTAAGAGAAGATAAAACTACACCAATAAAGATGTACTCTATCCTATTGCTTAATAAGAATAACCAAAGAATAAGAAAAGAATAACCTTTTGGCGTAGATAATCAATTCATACCAAACCCTCTCCTGACACATGCAACACTCAAAGAAGACAATCCCAACAATTTGTATTATTGCTACAGTAATGTGACAATTTGCAGCTAAAGAGAAAATGGGTTTGTGTCTGTTATTTCAATGACACTGTACAGTGTTGAATAATGATGCACCTGAACATCCTTTGGACAACTGAAAATCTCTTCCTCTAAGACAAGACAGCTGACATTCGTGAGACAAGCAGTCACAACTTTGATTTTTGGATGTCATATGAAAAATTTATCGCTGTGTTGTAATGTTAAACATCAAAGCATTATTTACTGATGCAGGCTCCCAAAGGAGATAACGGATTTCCTTTAGGTGATATATTCTCTACTTAAAGTAATACAGTTGGGAAAACTTCAGCACATGTAGGTACAGACTTAGAATACCTCAGTACATCAAGTGCACAAAAGTCACATGTAAATGAGAAAAATACGGGACACTCCCTGGACAGTTCCAGATGCAGAATTCCTTTAAGGAAAGAGACAATAAATAAAGGGCTCTGAATTTGCTTGTGGCACAGAAAAACACGTTTGATAGCGAGGATCCCCGTATACTTCCACGGGATTTAGCTTCTTAAACTGTGCCCTTTGCTGCCACCACGTGGCCTTGCTGCAAGACACTTTTTGATACAGAAAAATGTGTCCTCCTTTCATTTATGTTTCAAATATAGCCTCTAATAAATAAGCCATGTTGCTTATCTGTTGCACAGCTCAAAATCACTGCTCAATTTCAAGAATTTAAATGACCTTAGATAACAAATAAACACCCAAGTCCCTCACTTTTTAAAAAAGTATTCAATGGTACTTTAATGACAGATATAGTCACCAGATATTCAGCTCTGACTACAAGAACAGTGACCTAATGTACAGTGGATCAGTGCCCTACACTGTGGAGTACCTAAAAGGAAACATCACTTTAAAAAAATAGTAACTTTAAATTTTAAAAGATACACTCCAATCTGTCACAAATTTTTTATTTCAAATAGTCATGCTTTCAACTAGCAGACAGCTGAAAAATATATATATTCAAACACCAGCAACTTCTTCATAGAATTATAGAATCATTAACATTGGAAAAGACATCCAAGATCATCAAACCCAACTGTTAACTTAGAACAAGTGTATTTACCACTAAACCATAACCCCAAGAGCCACATGCCTTTTGAACACTTCCAGAGATTGTGATTCCACCCCTTCTCTGGGCAGTCTGTTCCAATGCTCAACAACCTGTGAAGTACTGTGACGTACTTTTTCCTAATATCCAGTACACACCACCCTGGCACAATTTGAGGCCATTCCCTCTCATCCTGTCAGTAGAGGCCTGGGAGAAGAGATGGACCCCCACCTCGCTACAGCCTCCTTTCAGGTCATTGTAGATGGTGACAGGGTGTCCGCTAAGTCTCCTTTTTTCCAGGCTAAACAACCCCAGCTCACTCAGTCACTCCTCATATGACTCACTCTCTAGATCCTTCACCAGCTCTGTTGCTCTTCTCTGGCCATGCTCCAGCATTTCAATGTCTTGTGGTGAGGGACCCAAAACTGAACATAATATTCAGCCTGTGCTCTTGCCTGCAAACTACAGTCCCTACTGCTACACTTTTTTAAGGGACATAGTCACACTTTCTAGGTTTGCTGCACTAAGACACATATGAAGTGCCTTTTAAAAATACTTTTCAAAAAACCCCAAATTTTGGCAACTGTAAAATATACCTTTTTTAGATATGGTTATATGACAGAGCTTTAAATCACAGGTTTCTCAAGACCTCAAAAGGATATTGCTTTTGCTGTAATCATCCATGCTGGCATAATGCACAATGTATGACTTTCCTACTTGTATGCCAGAAAGGGATTTTCATTGATGAGACCAAACATCTTACATAAAGAAACTTTTCAGAATCCCTCTCCTGCCAGCACCCAAGGAAAGGTGAACCAGACACTGCAAGGAGAAAACAAAAAAAAGAGAGGGGAAAAAAGAATGGTTTTCACTTAGTCTTGTAGACAGGAAGGCTTTTGTAGCCCTTGTATTGAAAGATGTGTAGTCTGGGATAATCTGGGATGCCTGTGTTTCCTAGGAGCGCACAGGCACAAAGGTCAGTTTCTTTCCACAAACGCCATAACCTTCATGTGGGCAAACTCTGACCTTCATCCTGGAAACCAGTCTCTCTGGTGACAGTCATTTCAGCAAGGCAGTGTGGCAAAAGATATAGACAGGGCTGTATTTTTGCACAGAAGTACAAACCATGAAGAAAAGAGCTTTCACAAGCATTACATTTGCTGAGGAAAAAATAATGCCCTCCTTGAAACACTTTATTAAGGCAACATGGAGCAGTTTGTTTTGATGATGTTTGTTGTAGAAACCCACTTTTCAAAAGTACTACACACTGTTCTACCCCAGCTTTGAGAGGACTGATCCAAGGGCTCTGTTTTACTGATGATTTAAGTTCTGTTGTTTGAGACTGAAACTGTTTGTTCCATATCCTTTCTTGCTGGAATGGAGAGTCTGTGTGTTCATACTGAGCCCTCAGCCCACTTGGAAAAAAGCCATGCAATTCCTTGACCACTGCGGTCAGCTTCGCAAACGAATCACAACAAATCCAGAGCTGGGGCATAAGCTCCAGGAAAGGAGAGGCTTCACCCCGCAGAAAGCAAGAGGGCACATTGCCTGACACCAGCTCTTTTAGTACTAGACTGTGCCTGTTTCCATGGATGTGGATGCTGATGGACACACAGTCTCTTCAGTGCAGCTAATGGAAGCTTGTAACAGATACAGGAAGCAGGAAGGTGGACAAGGACAAATGAAATCTGATTTCCAGACGTGAGTCAGGCTTTCAAAATTCTTAATGCTTTGTCTAACAGCTAGCTGGTTTTAGTTTATGGAACATTACAAATACCAAATACAAATCTTAACATAAAATCAATAATAGTATGACTATGCAAATAGGGAAGCCAGAAACCTGCAATGCTCCCACCTTCCTCATCCTAATTATCCCACCTGTTATTGAGCACCTATTCATATTTACCACATCATTACTGTGATTGTTTCATAAAACAGTTGATGAGTCTGCTGCTTTACCTGCCTGGCTGGAATCAATACATTCAGTCTTCATGTCACAGTCTCATGATTATCCCAGCTGGTCAGTGCTTATGTTCATTCAGTGACAGTCAGTCTGCCTCCTACCCACCTTTTGCTTTATGTCACATTGTTTACAGGACTTTAAACACCGCGCGTTTTTGTTGGCACACTTAAGATCTGTAACACACCACACCTCAACCCATTAAAAACCCCTCATCATATGGCTCTGGTATGGTATGGTTCTGATGTTCTGCTAGGAACAAGTAACTTAATTATTTGCATTGTTCTTCAACTCATACATACTTTGGATTTCTTATTCCTTGCTGGGAAGTCTTCAGAGGCTATCGTGCTTTTCATAAACAACATTACCGTGGTTTTTTGTCCAATGAACTCATTTTGTATATATTAGATGACTAATAATGTAGGTTTTCTCAGGAAAATCAACACATGAAAGTGGTGTCAATTTTGAGATAATAGGAGAAAGCAGGTCTTAAGATGGAAAATTAATATAAAGACGTCCATTTAAAATAAATCCATGTATAATAGATAGCTGTTCATCCCTCAGCCAAACACAATTTTGCTCTGTCAGAGCAGCTTATGGGAAAAAGAATATTAAGAATATTCTAAACTGAATCAGCAAATGTTACGGTACATAACCAAAACAGAACTACACTACCCACTTAATATCCGTGAGCTTCCTCAAATTTAGATGTTTCGATTTCTTTTATCTTTAACTCTGAACTTCCTCCCCAGGTACCATAGTAATGCTTAATCTTGTAAACTACTCAGCCCCAACTTAAAATCAAATTTGTTTAGCTATAATTTTAAATTAAAAAAAAAAAGATATTATGTTCATTAGTACCATGATTTAACAGTTGCTAACATTAGTCTAGGACTCCATTTTTTTATAATTAATACTTTCATCCTCTTGGCTAATTAACCAATTAAATTACTATTCTACCTAAATTCAGAAAGCAGAGAAATAGAAAAGTTTACGGTAAAGTAGATTCTAGAGTAAAAGAGATAAACCCCCCCTCTGGAACCTACCTCATATTCCCTGCCATAATGAGGAACAGGTTATAAATATGAGAAAATATGAAGAGGAAGAGGATGGTACTGAAGAACATTGTCATCCAAGACCCATGGTCCTCTCGAAACATTTTCAGACGGAGCAACTGACCTGTGGTACAAAAATTATAACAAGGCGTATTTTAGTCAATCAGCAAATACATGTTTACATCATAGTAAAACCAAAATAAAGTACTAGACTGTATTTCTTCCTATATCAAATCATTCTACTGTGTGTGAGGAGGGCAGATGTAGACAAACTACCCTTCTGTAGTTCAGCTTGAGCAGATATTATTCCTACAAAATTACAAATTACTTGCAATTGAAAGAGGAAAAAAAAAGAATGCAACAATAACTTATATTAATAAGTTGTATTTATATAATATATTAATATAATATTAATAAGCAGTATTTTTAATAAGAGATTATAAGAAAGACCACAGGCCATTATAATGCATTTTAAATGTTAAAAAAGATTACTGATTCATACATAATTTTCCTTTTTCATGTCTAAGACAGCTTTTCCTGAGTGAAGTATTTGAGGTATATCCACTGACAAACATTATTTGCTTCTCTAATTTAATTTGGAAATCAAACCATGAGTCTGTAGAATCTTGTACTGTATGTTTTTCTTGGACCTAATTGCTTTAATCATATGATGTGTTATTATACTTTATTGTGCAGAGAATACCTTTTTTAAAGAATAGTTGGTGTGTTTTGCCACTTGAAAAGAAGTTCTGCTTACTCTCACCACCAGTGTTAGGTGAAACTGTTATGAGTTTTTGCTGCAAACATATTTTTCCTGGGCTAGCTTTTCTTCTCTGTCATCTCTTACCTTTAGAGAATTGTTTAGAGTATTGAAAACCCCACCAGCACAAGAGATGGGAATTTGCTTTTGCAAGCCTGAGAGTGCCACAGCAGAAGCCAAGAGGGGGTGAGGAAGACAACGGACAGTTCAAGCAGCAAGGTGAAGGACAGCCTCTAACAAGGAGACAGTGCAGTCTGGTGCTAGAAGATGTCAAAACAGGGAGAACAGAAGTAATGTGAGGAGCTGGACAGGAAGTGTCAAGAAAAGTGTTATAGCAGACAGATATGAAATCACCTGAGATGGAGGCAATTTCTGTGAGCTGCTTGTTGAACTGCCAAATCCACATTTAGCATTGATTAGGGCTGGACATGGGGGGAAGCAATAAAATGGGAGAAATAAAAAATTTAAAGTGCTCATTCAGGCAATCAGACAAGAAGATCCCAGGACTGGTGTGTGCTGCTGAAGATGAAGATGCAGGTTTGGGGGAGGAAGATTTGAGGATGTGGAGCAGACATGGGCTATGGGTTGAAGAGGCAGGATGTGAGCTCTGGATTAAGCAGCTGGAGGATGAGAGTTTTTTGACAAAGCTGAGACTTTGGAATGATGTGGGAGCCATGAGGCAGGAGAAGTGACACGTAGGTGTAGGGGGGCTGAATGAAGCTCTGCGATAGGACAAGAGCAACATATGTCCACAGAGCAGTCCAGTTGCAGGGCAGCAGCAAGGCTTCTGGGAGTGAATACAGGTGAAAAAGGGAAAGTGCAAACACACATGTACATGCCCCAAGCCCCCGTGCTCTTCTAATCTTTCACTGCTGGAAACAATGACAGCCCCAGGCCTAGCTAGACTGAGGATGTCCAATAGGTCTGTCCTTCCCTAAAGAGCAAGCGGAGGCTGCTATGGCAATAGCATATTATCCTGACTTACTGAGAGGAGGGGCTTAATGATAAAAGATATTTCCCTTGCAGTCCGATACCTGCTCTCTGAACAGCTGCCATTGCATATGGAATATTACCGACACCTTGGATTATAAACAGTACTCGCAAAAGAGAGTTGTGATTTCAGGAGGTCCAGGTTAATGGAGAGAAAAAACACAACCTGGAATCTAGACTTCTGTAAAACAGATAACTCCAGCCTTTCTAAAACAGGTAAGAGAAAGATTTAATAAATATTCATTGCACTTGTACTCTCCAAAGCAATGGTTTTTTCCTATTTAGTTATTACACAGTGATTAATACCTACAAACACGTATAAATGTCGTATTCTTAAAAGAACTTTTTCATAAATACTGTCTGCAATAGGCAAATTCTTCCACTTCGACTTTCCTTCTACTGTAGCTTATGTTTGCCATATAGGACTTCAGTAACCCTCAAGCAGGGTTCATCAGCATAATTTTTTAATGAAAGAAATAGTACTTTAATCACAATACTGGTATTTAAAGAAGAAAGGAGTTGGATATTAGCTCAATCTTCCTACCTAACTACATACAAATGTTGCAGATATTGCAGTTGAACTAAATATGTTAAACGATTCACCTAATGCTCACATTGCTTTATATATCCTTTCATATCAATTCAGTTGAAATAAAAATAGGTCACATCAGATGACTACCTAATAGGAAAGTTGTTAAAGTAAAAATTGCAAATAATGCTTTTTTTTTGGTTTTATAACAAAACCTAGGACTCTGTATAATACTTTTTTTATAAAACAAGCTAAGAGGTTAAACTTTGAAAGCCTACATAACAGGAATATTATGGGGTGTGAATGGTCAGAAATTTGGAAAACCTATCTGGTAACTGGAATAGACTTGTACCAGAATAAAATACAATTGCAAACAGCCAAACAAAATTCTCAGAGTAATCCCAGAAAAATAAAACAGTTCATGTAAAATTAGGGTTTTTACTGTAAAGAATAGCAAACAAAAAGTACCAAGGGGCAAAGAGAGGAGACGAGCAATAATATCACGCAAAATAAGCTTTTAATTCATCTTAACTTTCTTTTTTTTTTTTTTTTTTTACTTCAGGAAAGATTAGTCGCTTATTATGACCTTGTTAAAAATGTAAAATAAACCCCGACAGGTATGACAGAGTAGAACATGGTTGTTTGGATATATTTACACATTCACAATTATATACTTAAAAACTCCAAACAAATATGCTAAGCCTAATGGACCTTTGCAAATGCAAGTTAAATGCCATGTGAATGACCGCCAGTGATAAACTGTGAATTAACTACGTACAAAAATCAAGATTCTCCTATCATAATATTTCCTAGCTCCGCCAGAAGTTTCCTCAATATGTAATTTTTTACTGCAAATGGGTCTTTTTATCTACTGCAAGGCTTTGGAGAGCACATCAATGGTACTAGGGGAACACAGGGTAGTAGAGATTTCAGGGTTTAGGGTCCTGCAACAAGCCAGGCAGTAACGAACCAGAAATTTTTTTCCAGTCCAAGAGAAGAGACAACTCAATAGGCAGTTACAAAAAAATGAGTCAAACAGGTTGCTCTTTTAAAAACTAAAGCTTTTCTAGTATCTTTAGATCCACAGCCCATAAGATGGTTGCACTCATTAAATGGCAGAAGCAGAAACAAGGGAAACATTAAATTCTTACCCACGCATTTAGCATGCTTTCTTGTCTTAATTATGAGTGATGGAAACCATAAACTTCAACCCTTTCCTGGGTATATTTGTAATATTCTAATACCAAGCTCTTCACTGAGTCAGATGTATTCCTTTAATTCTGGGTGCCCCATCAAGGGATTGCTGTTTCTGCCCTCATAGCATGCAAGGTCATCTCCATCAATGGCTGAAACTGCTCAACTGAAAAATTAACCTCAATAAATGGGAAGTATTTCTTAACCTTGAAAACCAGTTCTACTTTCATCAAAGTTTGGCAAGTCTGATTTTTGTCATGCACAATAAAATGCCATGGTGCTGTTGCTCATTCTGCCCCACTACAATATGCGTATGTGTGTTGGCTGGCTTTGGTTAAGAATACATCCACTCAGCAGTGAATACTTTAATGTTCAGAAAAAGAAAGTTTTCTTAAAATACAGATGCAAAATTTTGGATTTGAACTGTGAAGACAACCTAGTCATATCCTGTAGCTCAAGTTATTCTGTTGGTGCTAAGACAGTAGACAGAAAACTTGCTATTGTCTGAGATTAAAAAATGTCACTTCTGAAAATTATTACAGCGCATATTTTCTGGACATCAGGGTAGCTCCAATGGCCTCAGCATAGAGCAGGGCACACTGTCTGTCTTCCTGCATGCAGTCAGACTGCATCCTTGATTGTATAAGGCTTTAAATTTTTCTACTGGAAGACCAGGACATCCTGTAATAGCACCAAGATGGGGATCAAACCCCTCGTGTTCTCTTCTTGCTTATTAAGATGCCTCAGGAAAGGTTCTTTTTATCTCTGCACCTGTTCCCCTGAGTCCACCCTCTAAGTCACTCATTTTAATCGCAAAGCATTCTGTTTCAAGAATCTAGTCTTGGTCTCTAATCTCTACTAAAATACAAAGAATTAACAGGAGACAGCAAAAATATTTTAGAAAATTCAAACAGGAATCTCAAGGTAGACATGTGGGAAATGCCAACACAAGCAGACATATTTTCTAATGACTCTCTGAGCTCCAAATGGACCTTACACAGCTGGGCAGCTCCATCCCCTCCAGCTACATAACTAACTTCACACAGCTCAGCCCTGAGTGCAGCCCAGTAAACTGAAGGTGATGAAGGAGATAGGGGATTTTGTTCAATTCAAGTCTGTGACTGCCCTAACAGTTTTGAGGCTACACATCCAGACTTTATCCAGCCAACTCAGAGCAAAGCAGAGCAGGTGGCACAGCTGTTTGCCTCCCTCCATTTAGACCTACCTATAGCCCTTGTCCAGAAGCTTAATGAGATCAGGAACCTGGCATTACAATTCCCTCGTGCAGCTGTGGCCATACTGTTTGTAGCCGGTTTGTGACTTATTTATACTGCCAGCACAAGTTGGAATCAAGTGTCTGGTGCCTTCGTTTGTGTAAGTATTGAAAAGGAAGGCAGAGAGGTGGGAAATGCCATTCAATTCCAAGAACACATGAACTCTAGCTAAGAGGATTTTAGGAGAATATAAATTTCCTATACATATTCAGACTATTTTGAACATATAATGAGAAAATGTTACTTAACATTTACTTAACATAGCTAACATACTTAACTATGTTTCACATTTTAAAGAATTTACCGGGATATCTTATAAAGTTCAGCGGAAGAAGAAAATTACACAGTTTGGGTAACTTTTATGTTCACAAAAGCTAAGGAGAAGGGAAAGTACAGCTACCCTAGGTTAAAGTCCAGTGCCTCAATACTTTAAAAAATACACTTATAAAACAAACACTCCCCACCTGTGAAATACACTGCGTGTAGAACAGATGGTTTTCTACCTACATTCATTTCCTGGAAAGTCATTTGACTGCCTTTGTTGCTGAGCTTCTAGAGAAACCACTTTCCTTCCTCATTGTGTTGAGTACAGTCTAAAGCAGATTTTTGTCAGGTAACTGAGTGGACTATAAATTTGCAAAGCACAATAATGCAGTCTTTATTTAGCAGGTCTTCACTGCAGCTCCTGTATATTATATTTTGACCCATGTATGTGAACATACCTTTGGAAAAGTCTTATTGTATTAAGCTTGACATGAAAGTAAAACATTACGTTAGAAAAAAAACCACTATTACCAACTTAATGGCCAAAGATGCTCCAAAATTTTCAATGAATCAATAACATTCTGAAAAGGTCCTTCCATTCAAAGTGTAACATTTTATTCTGTCATCCTAGCAAGTACTGTAATGGACTCGGATCTATAAATTGCTATTTGGATGATCTTCATACAAAACTTCTACTTGGCCAGACCTCACAGTAGTTTGGCATCGACTACATCATTTGGAAATTTTCTTGAAACATAACAAACTGCAGTTGGTGACAGCTCATTCTGACAGAATATTCTAGCCTTTGGTTTTATCAGGAGTAAAAAAATCATTGGAATTTAGCACAAGACTTCACAAGCATTAAAAACTTGCTTTGAAAAATACACTGCAGATCTATATTCCACATATTCCATAATGGAAATTGATACAAAGTAGGTCATAAAGAGTTGGACAAAAAGAATATTCTCTAACCCTACCATAAGCAAAATCTTTTAATCCTGGGACAAATATTTACAGAAGAAAAGCAAAGAAAACATCCAAAAAAAGTACTTTGTCTAGCACTATATATGGAAAAGTTTCTGTGGCCTTCACTTAAAGCAGAACTTCATCCTCATTTGTTTTGATGCTGTTTTCTTGATCTCAGTCACAGTTTACTGCACAGCTGTCCACATTAAACTTGCCCCTAGGCCCCATACGGATACTCAAGGCAATCAAAGCAATGATGGAATGAGCATGGGCAATTACTGTCCTTCTGTCACCTCCTCTGCTTTTTCCAAAGACAGATACAGACACATTAGTGGCCAAGGGACACTGTTCACACTTGAGAGTGCATGCTTTTTTTCTCTCATCCATCGTACACTACAGAAAATAGCAGAGAAGAAAGTATATAAAGCTTTGCATATAAGTTCATGAAGATCTGCTTGTATGGGTGTTGCAAAGCAAGCTGTGTTACCTACTTAGACTTCATATTTTTTTCAGGTAGAGGAGAGAGGTTGTACATTGTACTATGTTCTGAATTCTTCTGCCAGTTAAAACACACTGAATTTAATTTATAATTTTTGAATTTTAAATTCAATGTATCCAACTCAATTTTTTTTTTAAAGGCTGTTGGTCTCTTTTTTCCCTTCAGGCATACTCCATGGACGGATGATGAATGGTACATGCATTATTTTCATTTGCAGCAGAAGTCCTAAGCTGGAGTGGTACTGTTATTTGCTGGTTCTGGTTTGCCTTTTCACTTTATTAACAGGATTGCTAGGCAATATACTTGCACTACGACATTACGTTTACTACATGAAGACATGGACTACCAATACCATATTTCTCTTTAATTTGGCACTGTGTGACTTTACTTGGACTCTCCTGGCACCTTTTTCAGTATATTATAACATCCAGAAGTTAGCTGCCTATTTCAATCAAGCTTTTTATCAGATCATAGGACTATTTTTTAGTATTAATATCTATGGAAGTGTGTATTTCCTGACATTCATCAGTTTTGACAGATACATAGGTGCTGTTCATCCCCTCACTTCACTGACATGGTGGGACAAAGAAAAGGCTGTGTTTTGTACCATCGGGGTATGGATCTTCATAGTGATTGCATCCGGGCCTGAGATTTACTACACAGTTACAGCTAGAACACAGCATGGCATCACTAATTACCTGGGTAGCACTGAAGAATCATCACAATTTGCAGTGCCATTCATGCTCTCCAAAATTTTATTGAGATTCCTGATTCCAGCCTCAGTCATCTTTACATGCTACATGTTGACTCTCAGAGCCTTACTACAAGTCAGTAAACGTCAGCAGAGAAGGAACAGACTTGTTAGACCTCTGTTACTGATTTCAGCTGCTATGATTGTATTTTCTGTTTCTTTCATACCTTACCATGTTATGATGATGGTGACACTAATTTACAGAATTAACTGTCAACCACCCTGTGGGAATATAAGCACATTAAATGCCATTTACAAAGTCACAGAGATCATCTGCAGCATCAACAGTTGCCTTGACCCAATCATTTTTACAATAGCAAATAAGACATTCTATCAAAGAATTAAAAGTATAAAATGTCATCCCAAATGCCAGTACTGCTGTTGTCTGACAGAAAGGGTAAGGGACACCACTCTGTCCCTGAGAACAACGACTTAAACATCAGTCTACAAAGATTTGCATCTCCAGCTGCTCATTTGTCTTTGTGCCTTCAGACCCATTTGGTATTTGGCCTCTCGTATTCTACAGATATCTTGAATAAGCAAGAATACACAGAAATGTAGAGTAAAACGTGACATGAAAAGAAACACTAGCACCTCCTAGCTGTATAGAAATGGCATTTTAAGTACTGTTGTCATAGCCTAATTTATTGTGAAATAATACTTCGATCTGTATGTACATGCAACATGGAATTAAAAAATGATGAAAAGTTCTGAGTAGCTCCTTTAATTCTGGGTGAGAAAAATACAGTGAGATTAAGAGCAGACAGGGTTGAGGAGCCTTCTTATAGTTTCTGCTAATTATTTCTTCATCTGTTTGTAAGTGCTGCTGTGATTCTGATTGTGCAATTAATAACTGTCATAATGCTTACAGCTAAACTGCTTGAGCATTTGCAGAGAGGCTTTCTACAAGTACTTCATTTTAATGTTGCTTGCACTAGAGTTCCACTGGCAGTGGAACCTCAATAACCCAGGAAAGTGCAGCACATTTCCAAAAACAAACAAATAAAAAATAAATAGTAAGATAAAGTCCCTGATGATAGTCAGAGCCACAGTGAATCTGCTCATGAAATAAACAAGCATGGATTAGAGAGCTTTGCTAAGTCTTCTCCCAGGCAGCAGGGGTTCCCCCAAACCCCGGGCAACCACAGCTGTTTGTAAATAGCGTTCTGCTTCAGGGGAGCCTGTGTTCTGCCATGAACTCTGAACTCCTCAACAGGGAGAAGTGTGCACTAGAAAAGCTCTGAAATAAAAAATTGTCTTAGCTGCAGAAAGGTAAGAGATGCCACTACACAGAAGTGCTTCCTCTCCTGTTCCTTTGGGGTCTTAGCATCACAGTTTCAGGGCAGTCCAAGAGAATTAGACTACAATGCATTTTAATCATTCAACCAGCACAACAGTCATCAGAATATCCACCTTCGAGAGTCATTAAATATGTGTTCTTTCATCACATTGTATGGGCAAAATAATCGTGTTCCAATGATCAGCCACCTGCTGACTTGTTTTCTTGCCAAGTTCCACACATTACCTTGTTAATTATGAAAGGCCATGTATCAGTGAGCACATTAACTTTACTCTCCGAAGTTACTGATGACGAAGCAGATTTTAATATACTTCGTACAGTGTCTTAATTCCTTACTTTCCACAGTTTTAATATAATTTTCTCCTTGCATGTATTAGAAAATTATTCTATTCTACATGAGAATTGAATCTCTCTTGTTCTATGTTACAATTGTATTGACTAAATATATATGTATAAAATCTAGAACAACTTTTTTTTAATTGTATGTGACTGTGACAAGAAAAGAAACTGGTCCTGATAATCTGAAACACTTTACAAATGTTGGGATGTACTAGTACACTCACAGGATCCCACAGGAAAACTGCATGACTGTATACTCACCTCATTCTAGGTACTGCTACTTTCCTTTGATATTTCTTAATATTTCAATTTTTCTTATTTTAAAAGAAAATTTTTAAAAATTTAATTCTTTATTGGAAACACGAGAAAATCATTAACACTGCATTGGCTTCTCTGCTTAAAAAGAGTGCTTTTTAACTCATGAATGGGCACCCATGGAGAATTAACTGAGGTATACACGTACACCTCAGACTGTTACAGAAACAAAGGCAATGCATTTGCTAACAAAGGTGATCTCAGCAGGAAGAGGATGGAAAAGGAGAGGTTAGTGTGAAGCTCTGGGCTAAATGAATTTATTGCTCCCACCAGATTGCACCAAAGCTCGTAAACTGTAAGCTATTTCCAAAATCAAACACTTGCCACTTTTACCTTTCAATCTATCTTCAAAGGCACAAATAATCTGGGAAGCAGGAATTCTCGGCTTTTACTCAGTTTCTAATGTGTGAGCTTTTTCAGGAGAGACAACAGTAGCTTAGACCAGAAACTTGTCTAAATTTCTTGAGATTTTTAATGGAAAAAGAGTTGTTCTGCAGTTCAGACAGCTAATTTTATTCTCACTGGGTAATCTCTACTATATAGAAGTTAATGTTACTATTACATAATAAGCAAGTGTCATTAGAAAGATATGTTGTTAAAGAAGAAACACTCAAGTCCAAAGAAATTGAAAAAAACATTATCAAACTCAATTCCTGAATTTGGAAAAAAATTGGATTTTTTTCCCCTTGGAAGTGCTGCCTTACAAAACGTACGAATGAACAGTGCACTCAAAAGTACCCAGAGCTGGAAAGAATAAAATTAAAAATTTTTATTAAACTTTGGATTGAAAGCCTCCAGTGAGCTGAAGACATACAATAACTACAGAGCTTCACAAAAAACCCTTCCACGATTCATATGCAATACCTTTTGCTACCAGCATAACTGCATATGGCAGAAATTATCACACAAAGTCTAGCATTTCTCTGCCTGTATTTCACAGTGTAAAAAGAAAAATAAAGGCAACAGTAAGGAAATGCTTTAAAATCAATGTGAGTCTGACAAAAAACCCAAAACAAGACTAGGTAAAACTTCCACTCCAGTCAGGTAATTAGAACAGAAAATGCATTTAGCTAAGTAAGGATGACATTTATATTTTCAGTGTGACTGAACTGTGCAGTATACTCAAATAGAAAGACGTAAAATGAGATGCTTTTTCCTCTTCTGTTGGCATCGCCCTACTGTGGTAGTGTTAGCAGGGACCAAAGCATGTGGCAGCACAGCAATCCAGTGAGAGAATGAATTATTTATTAATTTACAATATCATTTATATATTCTAGCTCCACAAAGCGATTGGACAGCGTTCACACTTCTTCCAGGGTGATTGGTCTAAGTCCTAGACACCCATTTAAAAATATTATGTTACTGTACCAAAAACATAAGTGGAAAAACAGCAGGTGTGAATGCTATTTACAAAACCTATCTTACTGTTTACATAGCTTGCATAGCAAAGGAAAATTCTCACAGAATTAGTGCAAGAAGATGGAAAATCCCTCTGCTAGCAGTACTTCAGTATCCACACCCTACCAAAGAGCTGCGTGGTGCAGGGCACACAGGATGGAGCTACGCCAGTGACTGTCACCATGGGCCTGGGAGAGCATCAAGGAGCACTTCCTGCACTGTTCCAGTGACCAGGGAAGGACTGGGGAAGCAAACAGGATCTGTTTTTGCAAGCGTTAATCCAGACCTCAGCTACCTCAGAAGATAAAAATTATAATGAAATAGTACATATCTAACCTGGTTTCCATCTATGACAGGGTCACCTGTTTGGCAGATGAGGGAAATGCTGTGGATGTTGTCTCCATGGGCTTTTGTAAAGCCTTTGACAGTTTCCCATAGCATTATCCAGGAGAAACTGGCTGTCATGACTTGGACTGGTGCCTAGTTTGCTGGGCAAAAATCTGGCTGAATGGCCACACCCAGAGAGTGGTGGTGAATGGAGTTATATTCAGCCAGCAGCCAGGCACCAGTGGGGTTCCCCAGGGCTCAGTACTGGGCCCAATCCTGTTTAATGTCTTCATTAATGATCTGGATGAGGGGGTCAAGTGCACTTTCAGTGAGTTTGCAGATGACACCAAGCTGGGTGGGAGTGTTGACCTGCTGGAGGGTAAGAAGGCCCTGATGAGAGATGAGGACAGGCTGGATCAATAGGCCCAGGCCCGTTGTATCAGACTCGGCAAGGCCAAGTGCCAGGTCCTGCACTTGGGCCACAACAACCCCAGGCAGTGCTACAAGCTGAGGGAAGAGTGGATGGAAAGCTGCTCAGTGGGAAAGGACCTGGGGGTGCTGGTCGACAGCAGCTGAACGTGAGCCAGTGTGTGCCCAGGTGGCAAAGAAAGCCAATGGCACCTGGCCTGTATCAGCAAGGGTGTGGCCAGCAGGACCAGGGCAGGGATTGTCCCCCTGTACTCGGCACTGGTGAGGCCACACCTTAAATCCTGTGTCCAGTTCTGGGCCCCTCACTACAACAAGGACATTGAGGTGCTGGGACATGTCCAGAGAAGGGCAATGGTGCTGGAGAAAAGTCTGGAACTCAGCTCAAATGAGGAGCAGCTGAGGGAGCTGGGGATGTTTAGCCTGGAGAAAAGGAGGCTCAGGGGAGACTTTTTCACTCTCTATGATTCCCTGACAAGAGGTTGTAGCAAAGTCAGGGTCAGCCTCTTCTCCAAGGTAACAAGTGACAGGACAAAAGGAAACAGCCCCAAGTTGCACCAGGCAAGGTTCAGATTGCATATTAGGAAAAATTTATTCACCAAAGTTTTGCTGAGTTTTGGAACAGGCTGCCCAGGGAAGCAGCTGAGTCATCATTCCCAAAGGTATTTAAAAGACATGTAGATGTGGCACTCAAGGACATGATCTTCTGGTGGACTTGGCAGTGCTGGTTGAACTTGATCTTAAAAGTCTTTCCCAAACGAAATGATTCTATGGCTTTATCATGACTTTATCTGATTTCTATTGTGTATCCTTTGATCCTCCCTGTGCTCTGCAAGTATATGAGCAAGAGATATAGGCAGCAGGTCCCCAGCAACTACTTGCTGGGAAAAAGGAGAAGCATGCTGGAGTCTCCTCCAGTTCACTTTCATAAGACTGCGTAAGGTGGGAATCCTAGGCTCCTCAGTTCACTGTTCAAGGCTCACCCGCAGAACAGGGACAAACTGTTTGGACTCTGAGATGCTAATACAATCCATTTTTCTGCATTGCTCTTTTTTGTATCCCACTTACAGAAAAATACGAAATAAACTGTGTTACATAAGCAAATCCTTGCCTCCATGTCTGTTTGCCCGCATTGTCTGTGTCCACGCAGTTCTATAAAGCTCATTAATTATCTACCAATAAAGCCATCTGTAACAGAGATCCCAAGATGCTCACACACACAAGAGAAAAAGTGGAGAGAAAAGGGAAGAAACAACCGCATGCTTCTAAAGAGATTAGTCTCAACCAACCCTGAATAATGAAGAACAGAGGGGAAAAAAGCAGATGAGGCAGTGCTACAAAACACATCTGTGCCATGGTGCCTCTGTTGTCTGTTCTCCCAGCCTCAAAATCTCACACAACTTGCCTTTGTCCTGGGATGAGTCTAAAAGCACTGCATAATCTTTAAAAAAACATCTTCAGGACACAAAATTCTTGAAAAATCCTTCCATCTCTTACCCTCAGCTATTCCTATTTCTCAAGATACTCAGCTGTGAATATACTCTAGTAGCTGACAAGGATTTTAGACATTTGTTTTCCTGATTATAAATGGTTATATAATCAATTAAACATACTTTTTTAAAGCATTTTTGTTCAACTAGGCTGACCTAATGTTAAGGTTGTCCTGATTGAAATCAAAGATTTTCTGCAAAGTAACAGTCAAAAGGCACAGGACATCTGTTCATATTTACTTGGTCATATTTTTACTTTGAAATACATGTTCCTAAAATGTTTTATTATAATATTACCCAGATAGAATGACATAAACAAATAAAATTAAATTTTTATTCCATTTTGCTACAATAAGTTAACAATAAACTAAACTGCCAAGAGCCAAAGTAAACATCTTCTACTATGACAAGTATGTTGCAATACTGGGTTCTCGCAGATCTTTGTTTCGATTAAATCTGAGGACATGGTATCCAGTTAAATACCTAACTATTATGAGTTTCAACACATTATTGTATATTGTAATAATGTATTAGGCTACAAAACTGACTGAAAGTTCTAGGTAGCTTTTGTGTACCTCATCTAGATATTCCAACATCTTCATAATACATTCAATGAACGCAAGATAGACCACGGCCTGAAAGATTTGGGCTTTTATGTATGTGCTCTGCTGTTGTCAGAGAAACAACTTTCTCATTTACTATTGTAAGTTCAGCATTGTTTTGTAAGCAAAAGTTGTTAAACCAAAAGTCTCTAAGTTGAAGACCTAAATTTTGCTACAAATTTCCCAAAGCTGCTAAGGAAAGCAATCTTTATATTCTATATTTGTCTTTATAATACTTTCATCTCACAGAGAAACTACTCAATTTTTTACTTATTAAGACAGGAGCTTACTTTTGTTTAATAATATTCAGATGTTCCTAAAAATTTGGTTTTCACTTCAATATGCATAAATGAATGTATTCTGATATCAAAGCTTTTATTTGCCATGCTTCAGAATCATCTCACTTGGCAAAAAGCTACAACAAAAAATACCGCAATGCTATTAACATACTTCACCACTGTACATTGCTTTCATCTGTGGAAGTCAAATCTCTTTAGGTGGGAGAAAAACATGCCTAGACTGATTCTACAGCTGGCCACAGCAGAGGCAGATGATATGGCTAAGTCCACCATCTGCCTTGTAAAGAAATGTAGCTTCTCTGCTCCTGCTTTAAAGGAACATCCAAGACTCTGAGTGGCCAAGTCTCCCTGCGCTCTGCCTGGAGCCTGCAACCAAGAGATGATGGGATGTGCTGGCATCATGCAGGGACCTATCAAACCTACAGCCCTCCCAAGTTCTCCTTTCAGGACTTCTCCCAACTTGGCACTTACCAGCTCGGTCCCTTCCACTTCACATGACTCAGCATAGATGATGCTTCCTCCAGTTGGAAAAGGTGAACCTTAATCAGGGAGCACTGCAGTTCTCAGCTTTTGCAGTCTAAGGTAAAACACAACCTAATGTCACAAAAGGTAACAGTCAAGGTCTCAGCTACTGACCCAGTTAGAAAACTGATGTCCTCACACGGAACCTTGTGTGCTAAGACAGTGGGAACTTAGGTCTCTGGTTTCCCAGCAGTTCAGTCAACACTGGTCAGAAGACTGATGTCCATAGCCAGATGTCTTTTTACTTGTGCAACCTGTCTTACCTGATTTTGGTGGTCTCAAGGGCCTGATCTGAACTAGAGACTGCAGGTGAGTGCACACAGGTGAAATGCATAGCACTCTGCCTTCCTTAGAGAAAGAAATGCCATTTTAGAAATGCCACACAGCCTTAAAGATTGTTTGCTATTTCTCAAAGAAAGAAAAGAATAGAATTGTAAAAGAATTCATCTTTTAATACCAAAACAAGAACAGCAGGATGGACTTTTGCTGCTGCAAGGAAAGAGCTGACATTTTCTTTTCTTAATGGATTACCTGAAGGCAAGCAAGAGCAGGGTGGTGATGGTCAGTGCCATCTGCCTTATCCAACGTTGCGGGGGGGATCCTGAAGGCACCACATCTCTGCTTTACATTAATGTCATTGCTATTACCTAGAAGCAGTACTTCAGGCTGCTGACTTGGAAGAGTTGTAAAACGCAGATAATGTGAGAAGACTTAAAGCTGTGCCAGAATTAGTGTGTAGGCAGGTTTAATTCTGAATTTTTCTGTACCTCTCAATTTCCATTATAGAGATTTAGCATATATTTTTAATTTTAGACTTTACTATTACTGATGTTATCATTTCAGGTTTAGACAGTTGTGCTGATGCAGATAAAAGGAAACCTGTAAAAATAGATATTGATTTCCTGTAATGTTTTAGAACATTTTTGAGTGGGGAAGTAACTGAAAACCCTGCATTAGCAATAGAAAATGCCAATGCATTTGTTCCTGAGGTGTAGATTTTTTAATTCTGTGACTCAATCCCAGGTTACAAAATTAATGTGAAAAAATAATTCTCTCTTTAAATGGCCTCACTGCATATTAAAAAAAAAAAGGTTGGTTAAAGGGCATGTAAGTATTTAATTATATGTTCACACTCTTTATTCTTTTAGAATTTTAGCATTTTTAAGAAACTTAGGGGTTTTTTAACTGCCAGACCTATAAAAGTAATTTCATGATCCTCCTTATTTTTATAAATTTTAGAGCTAAAATGTTTTATCACCATATATGTCATGCCTCCAGAAACTACATTTTCTTTCTTTGAATTCCTTGGAATCCAAACTTCATAGCAGATAAAAGAAACATAGCAGTGTTTATAGCCTTTATAATGCTGATACTGAACTCTGAAGGACAGTGCTGAAATCTCTGTTCTTCAATACCAGTTTAATGATGCACTGCAACAGCTTGTCAAAATAATCAGTTTCTTTCTATACTGTTTGTTCTTTTCTCCTGAAGCCAATTCACAAGCTTATTTTTAATAGAAAATAGAATTGCTTACAATGTATCTACTACACAGCCCTTTAAAATAAATATTTATAAAGAATTTTGAGTCAGAAAACAAAGCAGATTAAGCATGGGGTTTATTTTTTGTCTTCAATAAATATTCGCAACTCTGTTGTCTATTACAGAGACTGTGGCTAGATCTCACAGTGGACAAACAGGAACCCCAGGGGTTACTGAGCATGTCTGTGTTTCCAGTGCAAAACACAAGCGGAGAATTGATTTTGGGGGACCAAGAAGAAGCACATTCCAGTAACAAAAATGATGTTCTCTAGCCCACAGTGGGATACAGGAGTATGCACATAGACCTGAGCCTTTCGAGACTCAGGGAAAATTATTGTTTCATAAGCCACACTCTTCTCAACTGGTACTTGTATATGCATCCAGATCAACACTTGTCTGAGCACAAAAAAGGGATACAATCAGGTAATCCAGTCCTATGTCAGAACTAGCAGGGGTTCCAAGCTGCACTGATCTTACACAGGAAAGCTGGTCATTATTCTGCCAGACTTGGACCAGTCTTACGGTGAGGTAATTGTACTCCTAACAAATGACTGTGTAGCACTTGCAATGTTTTAGAAGATATTGTCCCTGCAATTACAGAAGTGGTGGACAACCCCAAAACTCCATTAACTTTGTCTTACTACCCCTTTGCCCTCCTAGTATGGGATGGAGGATGCCAAATTACTAGCTGTTTCAACAAACCTATTTTATAATGGCACCACCAAAACAAATGATACAAAATTAGCTTTCATGGGTTAAAATGTTCAAAAGATTTATTTCAGCTTTGGGCTGAAGTTTCCAAATGCTGAAAAATTTCTTCAGAAAAAAAAGGTCAAGTTCCCTTTGATTATCACTTTGATAACTCAGGAATATGTTTATAGAGTCATAAAGCAAATAGTTATATCTTCTTTTAATCACCTGAAAATCTGAGGTTTTGTACTTGATGTTTTTCACCCAATTGCAAAATTCAGAGAAATGTCATGAAAATCTAAGTATGAATATGTTTCACATAGTTAGCTTCCACTAGTGCACAAATATCCTGCAAGGACATAATATTAAGTATTGCTTATTAATCTTAATTTGCCTTTCTAGAAATAGCACATCATTCATTTGTATTACGTAGACTATATAATCGTGTCCAAAAAGGATTATCTACTACATACGAGTTGAAAGAGACCACAGACTAGACGAAACCATCAGAGCCTCTATATTTAGTAGTAACTTAGGAAAATTTGAATTTTAAATAATTTGACACTATGTTATTTGCAAAAGTAACCAGGGCAAATACTATATTGCAAAATCTGTATTTACTGGGAATAACCTGGCTGGAGAAACTGCGTTAATGATCAGTGAAACCTATCAAAGTAACATTTCCATGGCAAATTTCCTTTGGAGCTGGTGTATAATGAAGACAAATTTTCATTACTAAGAAAGCCAAAGGGTAGGTAGGTTAAAAGTAGAACATACAAAAATATCATTTCAAGGTAACTTTATAAAAAACTAGTAAACTAGTAGGTTGGCAGGGAGGAGGGGAGGAACAAGAAATACTCTAACTGAAAAACGTTTTCATTTTTTTTCAGTATATGCTTTCTCTACTCAGGCTTGTTTTTTCCTTTGTTTTTAAATGAATTATCAATTTAATCATAAAAATAGTGTACAGAAATACGCACTGCTATTCTTTATCTAGCTTATTTAACTCTCCTTATTTAGAGAACTGTTTATCTAGCTGTCATGTTCACTCGAGACCACTAGAAGGTGCTCCTCTGTTGAAAGATAATTATTTCTGTCTGAATTGCTATTAAAACCTAATTTTAACTGTGCTTCTGGCCAGTTGTTTATCCAGACTGTAATTGCAGCAGCCACCCCTGCTGTAAAACAGACCTCGTCTGTTATAACCATTATCACAGCATGAAAATAACAGGTCTGTTATCACTCATTTTCTGATAAATCAAAATCCCATTTGAGCACAACTCTAGTTAGTTATGCTGGGAGGTGAGGCATGGAAGTTGTGGTAGAACTAACAAACCACACGTTTTGTAAAGTTAGGAATCACAGAATCATTTAGGTTGGAAAAGACTTTTATGATAATTGAGTCTAATCATACATGTAACACCACCAAACCCATTCCTGGAGTAAATTAAGGCAGAACACATCCCTAATGAAAACTTGCACACTTGTCTGAGGTTTGAAGACAGGAGAGTCCAACACAAAAAAAAACCACAAAAAAAAAAAGCCCCAAACAAAACTAAGACAAACACAAAAACACAAGCATATGATCTACACCAGTTCCACACCACCAACAGTACTGGGATATCAAACTGCATCTAGAAATACAAGAATTGGTAATTCATCTTTTATACACAACCTTATATGAGCCTCAGCCAAGTTCTGATTTAGTTTGATACCCAGAGTGGCATTCCGATAACCTCTGGGTACGCACAGGCTGCCTTGGTCAGCGCTTTGCACGGGCAGCGTAGCCCTTACCTCTGCAGAGACCCCTGACACCTGCACTCGCTCTGGGGTGTGCCCTAGCAAGGCAATCAGAAACACAGTCTCAAGAGAAGTTTGCTTTTTATCTGCAGCCTCAGAGATGGAAATCTGTAGACATCCCCAAGGGCGTAGCACTCCTCTTTTACTCTCTGAATTTAGACAAGTCATACAGAAGTGACCTCTAATTTAGACAAAAACTGCTCCACCTTTGGCTGCCACAGAGACAAGGCTCACGGGATATAAGCCCCAAACCACTTCAAAGTAATCTCAGCTGGAACCTATCATGGATAACCTGAAGCAAAGTGGTAGGCGTGGAGAAAACTCTTTGCAAAGACTTTTTTATTTGCTGTATGAAAGTGACACAAAATTGAATGTTGTTCTAAGCCCTGAATTCCCCATGTCAGGAACTCCACAGATATTCCACATAAAATATTAGTTTTCAGTTCCTCGTCCCTTTTCTATACCTCTAGCACATTACAGTGTGAGGTGTGAATTAAGATCCATATTTTTTGTCACTTATGTCTACTAGCATAGATTAGCAAAAGAGCTAGGATATCTGTGGGGTTTTGTTAATTAAAACTGTGGTCCCTCAGTTTTTAGGCCTTTTACTCAAGTAAGCTAAAATTAAATACTGTTGCTGCTGTGACTCTCTAGGAATGTTTTTCTCCATCTTGCCTCATCTCTTTGCTCCCTCACTGCCCTAATTATTTTTTTCATTATTTGTTTAGCATGCTTGACTTTACTTGAATCTTGTACAGATTTAATTTCTTCTTTGCTTTACTATTAAAAGTGTGCTTCATAGTAGACAGACATTGCATCAGTGCCCCAGAAAGAGAAAATATTATTTAGCATGTACATAAGTGAGCCTAAAAAGCCCTAAGCAGCTGGCCACTTTGAAAGATCATACCCCAGTGTTGCAGATGAAAGACGAATTCAAAGCTCTGCTGCTACCTTTACTCAGATGTCCAGCCTGCTCCTGGGAGACTCCTTTCCCACATAAAGGCACCATAGAGAGTGTGAATCCTCAAAGCAGGAAAGTTTTGCTGTTCCTGCCATCCCCTGGCATGAGTTACTCAATGGGAAAAGGGGCACTGCCCCTTCCGATGAAAAGAGAAAAAGAAGAAAGCAGAAAATTCTGGTTTCCAGCATCTGAAATTAAGGCATTGCCTGTCACATCTCAGCAATCACATTTACAAACCCTGCATTTCTGCCCTATCTGAGTCATAGGGAACAATTACTGATCCCTCCTGCTTGATAGTCACTCTGGTTAGTGAATACATTTACAAATTCTTTTTACTTTTGCCATATGTAAAGCATCTATGAGAAATGTATACACCACACTTACTATTTGCTAAATAATTCTTAAATCCTAAGAATGTATTCAAAGTGTTTTAAGGCCCAGAATGTTGAGGGTTTTTTTCATTCCGGAATTAAAAATAAATAAATAAATATATCATTTATAAGGCTAGTGCACAGGCTGAGAAGTGCACAGGCTGGATTCTGCTTGGGGTCCCAGCAAAATCACACAGAGAGAAGCATTGGTTTGTATGTGAAGGACCTTCATGCCACCCTGTCAGCCTAAGGGGACCTTCAAAAGGACACAGCATGACCAAGGAAATCATGTTCTCATAGGGACTTTCCAGCAGGCACATGGCAAGGTGATGTTCCATACTAATATCCTCTCCATCTCCTCCTTGTATGGGATAATGATACATGAAATTTGCCCCTGCCCCAGGTTGCACCTGCACTATGCCCATCAGGCTGTATCTACTAAGAATAAGCTCACTTCTATTTCTGGAAACTGGGGAATGGAGACATGTCATTCCTGTAAGTGGCAGACATCATTCCAAAACCACTCCCGGGTTCAAACAGAAAGAAAAATCTGAAAGTCATGTCAAAAAGATCAAAACACAGATTTGACACATCAGTATGAAGTAGCAATGAACTTATTTTTAGTTTTCAGTCACTGAATGCTAAATATTATCTAGAGCTTTCCCATCATGGAAAATCTGACACACATAGCTCTTCTTGCACTCTTAAGCTATTGCTAGGGGAGTGGGATATGCACCTCCAGTAGAATCAAAGCTTTCATCAAAGAGAGAATAATCTTTTTGTAGCTACTGCCTGTATCTCTCCAATTAAACTCTATAATTTACCACCCAAAGACTGATTCCACAACTAAGGCTAAGTGCAGACAACAGCAGTCTTCTCACTGAGTGTGAAAAGAGGAAGCAGTGAGATGTTACGGCTCTTCTGAAAATGAGAGTAAGAGAAGAAATTAGGAGGTGACTTGCATGATTTTCATTTATATTTGAAAGGTCACTTGTGGTCTCCCTCATGAACCATGTCAAGTTTAAAATAAACTGATATCTTAATTACTGTCAGCTTGCCAGAGCTGGAATCTGATGAGCCTGTAATTCATTCAGTGGCTGGCTGAGAGTGTCTTCTTTTTATGTTGCCTTTTTTTATTTGAGGATTCTGGCTCTCAGAAATGCTTGCTCACAGTCATTTGTGCGTTATTATTAGCAAACTGTTAGACTGGCCCCTTGGCACATATTTTGTACGACCAAAATAATTTTATTGTATTGCTTCAACATTTTACTGGAACAAAAGAGGTGAACTGACTGTGAGGCAATCACAGTAGACCTTGAATACCTTCAACAGTATTAGCTTGGTCACTGTTATTAAAATACTGAGCAGGCTCTTGAAGACAGTATTTTTTAACAGCTATCAGATTAGTTGTTTTCTATTAGCCTGAAGTCATCAATGGAAAAGAAAGAGGGGGAACAAAGTTGCTGGGTGTGAAGTGACAGTTCTTATTGTAGACACAGAGCTAACAACAGAAAAGAATATGCTCTATCAGTCAGGTTAGAATTTCATGTAAATGTTGCCATACGCACATCACTTGTTTCTACAGATGGTGGTACAACTGTTCCTATCACTACTAGGAGACAAGAACGGGAAACAATCTGGGTGAAAAACAACTATGCAAAAACCTTAACAAATCTACCGGAAGCTTCTTTGGCAAAACGGATCCCATGGTTCCTTAGCTATGTCACAAGCACCACTGTGAAAGTGATATGCCAACACTAGCAGCAATACCACTGCCCAGATTTTGCACTAACATGACCCCTAATATATCAGGATACTAATTAATCATATATGTAATATTGATACGAATTTGATACATATATGATATTGTACGAATTTATCCTGTTACCTGCCTAACATCTGCTTGTCCTATGTAGTGCACCATCATCCTGACTAAATCCCAGCCTGCCTAATTTCTTCTTGCAATCTTCATTCAGTTGATTCACCCTTCAGTTGATACACAGCTTAAATTTCAGCACAAAAGCAGACACTGAAGGGTCTGCTTTTAAGACATTTGCATGATCTTTTAGAGCCTTCCAGACAAGACATTTGACAAAAAAGCAATGTTTTCAGACAGTATATCCTTGGTGGGTGTTCTGTTTGAAACCATCTATCATGAAACTGCTCCCAGCGTAGCAGCACTGTCCGTTTAAAAATCTACAACATTTGCGTGTACCCACAGACCAGCGCAATTCCTATAATGAGTGCTTTATTCATTTATCCCAGTGTCTGTGAAGCTCAGATTATCATTTAATTTTAAACAAATTGCATACTGTGAACATTTGTAAAAGAGCAACCCATTAAATTCCACATTTATACAACAGGTCTAATTTACTTGCTGTATTATGATTCCTCCATTTTAAGAAATATAGATTTAGTTACATATATCTTGTTTTCTGTAATTTTTTAGAACATATTAAGTATTTAGTTTTTCCATCCACTCCATTTGGAAAGGATCTTACAAGAATAAATCTAAGCACACTCAATGGTAATTGATTAAAATAAAAATACAATAAAAATACAGTCTCTGTAATCAGGCTTTTAACCAGATCTTAATACATCTTTATAACCACTTAGAAAAAAGGGCAGGAAGAAACATTTATGTTTTGTAGTAAGCAAGTTTCTAAAAACTGGTGTATCTAATATGAAGCATAAGCTAAGGATTAGTAGACATAAGGACCAGTCAAAGCAAAACTGCTGGACTGAAAAAATTAAGATATTATTTTTCCAAGTATACTGCCCATTTATGCTTACTGCTAAAAGTCTATTCAAACTGAAGACTATTTTAAATTTACATGATAGATCTTGTTTATCTATATTGATGCAAAATGCACAGCCTGAACTTGGGGCCAGAAAACTCCCACTGAACTCAGAATTTAGGTCTGAAGTAGTGCAGAACAGCAACTGTGCATATGCTGAGCAGGTCCAAATTAAAACATACACTTTCTACACCTTAAACTGTGTGCTGTTTTCCATACAATGCCCCAGAGCAATATGAAAAATAGGCAAAAGTTTATTTAGGAATTTCTTTTAAGTCAAGATCTGAATGCATTTTTTGAATGCATAGTGTCATCAAATGGGTCAGTTTGTAAGCTCTCTCTGGTTTTAATAAAGCAGAAAATTAATCAAGAAATTACCAGTTTCCCTTATCTCAAGTAATTCTCTCAAACAAAGAAGAAACAAATCAGGGGTATGTATCTTTATCTTCCATTTCCCCAAACTTCCAATATTCTTCTATGACCTTTCACTTTCCATTGCAAAATAAAAAGCACAGCAGAGCACAATACCTAAGCAAATAGAATATATGCTTAGTGATGGATCAAAATAATACAGTGGATAACAGCCAAAAGACAGTGTTAAAATTCTACTTGTTCTGACCACATGCCGTGAAGATACAAAGAATATACTAGATAAGGGCTATTTTCCATGGAAATATTTATCATGGGAGATATTTATCAAATGAAGTAAGCTATTTTTTGACTGAAGAACAAGAAAAGTAATTGTTTTCTAATCTTGTTTCAAGTCATGAGGAGCGTCTCAAAGGATTCCCTGAAGATGATACTGTTCAAAGGTTGCAACAAACATTATCAACAGAAAACATCCCACTGTGTCCTCCAGTCGAGATCTCTACTTCTCATCAATATAGCTTACCTGCTCCTTTATCTCTCTGTAAATTCAGAGTGATGAAGCCTAAATTATGTTTCCAGCACCTGTCTCCTTCCACTTTTAGACACATAAGATGCTTGAACTTATTTATTTTATTTTTTCAGTCCATGACAGTCATAGCTATCAGGCAGTGGCTGTCATAGACGGTAAACTGTATTATGACACAGTTCTAGCTACACTGTTTTTCTAGTTCCTATGCAAACTCAGCAGCAAGAAATACAGAAGACAAGGAACAAAAAAGCAGAAAGGGCATAGAGAAAGAAAATCCTTTCTTTTCCTCTTCATTTAAAGTGAGATGTGCAGACTAATCCTTTTCATTTTCAATTTGCAGCCTACACTGTGAGCCAAGATCTGACAGGGGGAGATTGACCGGTGCTATTTGGTTTCCCAACTGCAGGAAGCTATACACAGGCCACAAGAAACAACCAGTCACAATTTCCTTTACAAACAGAGTTTAGCAGAGAAAAAACCAAAACAAATAAAAAAGGGCTTAAAAACAGTGGTCCCAAGCAATTATACATTAAAAAAAAAAGTTAAATAGAAAAAAATTTACAAAATAACAGCTACTTCGAAAAATGGACTAGAGAAATTAAAAACAGTAAAGGGATTAATTCATTAACTGCTTGATGCCAGAAGATCCAGAGGAGAGATTTGACAAGGATCTCAATTAAAAGAGCAATTTCTAGGCAATGAAGTCATTAAAGCAGTAGCAAATAACAGGCAGAAAATATTTCAGCATGGGCTGTACAAATCTTCAGGAGACACAGAGATAGCTGAAGCTGTAAACCCACATTGTCATCAAAGCAATCTCTATCCACACCAGCTACACAGCCACATCAGCCAGGAACACAGTCAGCTCTTCAGTCACGCCGCCTGCCATCTGCTCGCAGCGTATCACGAGCAACAGCACATTTCCACCGACACGCTGTGTGGGTGCAGTCCCACAGCACTCGAGCCAACTCGAGGGAGGTACGGCTGCCACGGCCCCCAGCTATCTTGGCTGCACAGTCCTTGGCCACTTCATCAGCACTGGCACTCAAGTGATCACATCAGTTCAAGGAGCTGCTGTAGATGACAGCAGAAGCAACAGGTTTTCCATGAGATTGGCTGCCTGAGCTGGCTTGCTGTGCTGTCACATCAACAGCAGCATTGGCTCGAGGGAGGCACCAAAATGATGTGGCTGGCATTAGGAGGGTGGGGTTGTGACAGATCTACATTGGCTCAAATTGCCATGAAACTCAATGTGCAGCAGCCAGCCTGAAATCAGATAGTACCTATGGCCATGTTGCTTACCCAGACCACAACCACCAATATCCACAAACCAGCACTGCCTTCAGGGTTATGAATTTCTTGCCCATTAGCTTCATCTCAACGTTGACCCCATCTTAGTGCTGCCACAAACATCAGTATGGTCAGAGATGTGATCATTACAGAAATAAAAGATGGGTACTGCTAGTACAGGTAAGTTCCCTATCCTGTTTCACTGAGCTACTGCACAAAGGCACAAAGCAGCAGACACTGAAGGCTGGACAGACCTCCTCCTTTTGGCAGTAAGACTGAATCAAGCTGCTTTAAAATTTATGTTTAGCTACATATGATGTTCACTTACAAATCCAGAAGGAATTATCATCATAACCTACCTAGACAAGAGATAATTACTCTGTAGTCAGACAAATATGTTCTCAAAAAGAAAAAATCATGTCTTGATAAGGTCATATACTATAAAAACTTGTTCCACTGATTGTCTAGCCTTTCAGATAAAAAAAAAAAAAGCTGGCTATTTGCCACTTCCAAGCACTGGACCTTTCATTACATTTGCTGAACTGAAAGTTCTGTCCTTCAAATCCGAGCAAGTCACCCTCTAATCTTCCCTTTCCCCTCTCAATCCTCTCACTATTGGGCTAATTTTCTTAATTTATCATCAGTTTTATCACTTTTCCTTAAACATCTTCAGTTTAACAAAATCATTTCTCAAGTGGGGAAGCCAGAATTGAAAACATTCTTGTGATAGACCTTGTTGCAGGTAAAATGTCCTCTTTTTGGGGACATTTTACATTTACCATTACACTATGGTAAAATAGCCAAGTAGTCTTCATGATTCTAAATTATTTTTCAGAATAAGTGCTTCAAGAGAAGTCTGTATTAAAAGAAGTCTCTTAATGTGGCTTTGCTTGTTCATTTCTCAACACAACAGCTTTACATTTGATTTATTGAAACAATTGTGGCTCTCTCTCGATCTTAATAGAATGAGACAGACTAAGGAAATGGCCTATTGCTCATGTGTTTCAAGGTGTTCTGGTAACCATCCATCCTGCAGTCCTACCAGTATAAGAGTATGGGGGTTGTCCGTCTAGACCAGCAGCAACACAGCCAGAATCAGATGTTTCAAAGAGCAGTGAAAATGGCA
Organism: Oriolus oriolus; assembly: GCA_013400235.1. NCBI lineage: Eukaryota > Metazoa > Chordata > Aves > Passeriformes > Corvidae > Oriolus > Oriolus oriolus. The sequence continues at coordinate 304,880 of VXBT01000641.1, forward strand.
GGAACAAAGAAATCTTTTCTAGTGAAGATTTCTAGTTACCTCTAACACATAGACAGCCTTGAGCTCTCAGATGCAATATTCTCTACGTGTAAGTTAAGACAACGACGGATATTTTTGTATCTCTATATATTTACATCTAAGTTCTCAGTCTCATAATTTAATTCAGGGCCATTCCATTCCTTTCAGTTAGTCCACGTACAGTATGTTCCTCAGTTAAGTCATATCTTGCGTACAAAAGCATTTACTATCATGTTTTTCTCCATTTCTCGCCTTTGCATTTTACTGAATTGTTCCTGTACTAAAAGAGAGACAGGTCCTGCCTCTCTAGAATTCCCATTTCCACATGGGAGCTCTTGAGCATAGCTCTCCTAATACTTACAAGAGACTTTTTCCACTTAAGCGTCTTTGACAAGACATGCAGAGTTGCCGCCCTAAGGAAGAATTCCTTTTCTTCAAATTGCTGAGAAAGTTACATAATAAGAGATAAAAACTGGTCTGAAGGTGCAAAGAAGTATTTTTGTAACATGGAAAAATTGAAAATTACTGACCTCCCAAGCATTTAAAACATGTCAGCTTTCACTATTTTTATCCTTTTTTGACTGAAATCATTGAGAATTATGCTCACATAAGTAGACATGTCATTAGTTTACATGATGATGTAAGCTTTGATGTACTGAGTTCTGTACAGCTCTAAACAGTACAAGCGATTAAAAGCAAAGCTTACAAAATTGCCAGGAGTAGAAAGCTAAAACAAAAAGTCAGAAAGCCATTACCAGGAAGTCAGCAGATGCATCTTTTAACTTACCAAACAAGCGCTGATGGAAGAGAAATTTCCCAGCTATCAGTCCTGTGAGAATGGCAAGGAGCCACAGAAACACCTTCAAAAATCTCCAGCCTCCTCCTTCAGGGTATTTATTTGTCACAAAGGAGAAACAATTACCAACAACAATAACATTGGCTTCTGTCTGGCTGTGAGATACTGGGTCCTCAGCAAATATTAAGAAGTTAAAGAAGATCACTAAGTAAGCCACAACTAAGCGAGACCACGGGTGCTGGAAGTAGTAGCGGAAGTCTTTATCCATCCTCAGATAATGAAGAAGTGGTTTTTGCCTGTAGGTAAAGACACAAATGCATAATGTTATACATACCCCAAATTCTTGGAGCTTAAGAAAGACCTGCACATTGCAAAAATCAAATCATTGTAACCTTGTCATCAGTAATTTTTAACACTTTAGACTTGACTAGAAATGAAAGTTTCAATCAAAAGGTATTGTTAGATCCAGGCAGAGAAAAGCTGAAATTTCTCCCCATTCCAATATAAAAGCAACAACCAAACATATATATATTGTAGCACAGGATTTTCAGTCTCAAAATTACTATTGCTTTCATTCCTCCTCCATAATGGGGCATGAAAAGAATAGAATGTATATAAGAACATGGCAGGCTACCTAAAACCCAGACTGCCTTTTACCACACAAAAACATACAACACAGATTTCACAAAAGTTCATGCTAAGCCTAAATGGAATCTTTTTCCTTGTAGGAGAAGGATGGAACCAGCCCATAAGTCCAATGAGGTCTTCTACTGGAAGCTTAAAAGCATATAACCCAGAAACATCAGAAACTTGTGTTCATATGAAGGAATAACATATTGGAAAAGTTTCTAGAATCCATTCTGGCAAGTCAGACAGGTCTGTAAAAATCTTTTCATTGACTTCAGGGAGTACACCTATAGTTAACTATATTTTCAAAACCATAAAATAAGACACCTTGAAAACAGACTGTTCTGTATAAATACAAAAGCTGTATTTTGAAACCTACCTACTTATTAAGTACTGCTATGGAAAAATGCAACTGAGCATGGTTAACATTTTAGTTGTTTGCCATTTGATTTCTTTTTCTTTTATTCACAACGAATTAGTTGTTTCATCCTCTTGAACCACTTTGTATGCACAAACATACAAGGCCTTTGTGTTGTGGAACACCGAAATTATTCAAGCGACACGAAGTGTAGGAAGAAAAAAAAAATGTGTCTAGTAATACTGCTTGTTTATTACAGCATGATCCTTGAAGGATACAGTGACAAATTTTTGCAAATGTCACATGCCCTGCAGCAAAAAGCAAAGCAAACAAAAAAAACCCACGCCACAAAAGATGTAAAACCCCGATAAATTACTCGTCCCTTCTTGGACTTCTAACTTAGGACTTGCAAACTTAGAAATGGCATGAATTGCGATGTCTCCCTTTAGTTAGTCCCTCCAAAGTTATTTTACTCCATAACCCGATTTATGGTTGTAAAATTGCAAGGAATCCTGTACCTATTAAATTTAAAGGATAAAAGAATCTTTTGACAGATTCAGACAATGCATTCAGTAAACAATAGAAAGGAATTATATCTCATGATGCATAAATTACATATGAAAAAGAAGAAAATACCACATTACAGAGTTAAAAAGTTGGCACAAGGAAGTGTCAGTCCTTCAAAAACTTTATGAAAAAAAGTGATTTAAAGTAAGGGTCGTTGCCTAAGAAAATACCACTCCAGGGAGATTAAACTGGCTTTAGAGCCGTTAGGATGCCCAAAGCTATTTCTTGTTCTCCTTTCTTTCTGTTACCATTAAGAAAAGTTTCGGTATTTCCGTATGAGTATGAACCGTGTTAAAGCCCGAATGGGGCTGGAGATAAACAACTACATGTCCTGGTATTTTCGACAGCTGCCAGATACCCGAGAGTTATCAGACACCCAGCTGAAGACGCGGCTTCCTAGGAAGCGTTTTATAGCATCAGAAACCAATATTAGCAATAGCAGCGGTGCCAAATTGCTAACAAAAATCCTGCTCCTACCAACCTCAAACGCCAAAAACGCGGGTGCCGAAAGCGCCGCGCACCACACGCCCATCGCAACCTGTTAAATCGACCCATTTCCCCCTGCCTCCGGCGCAGAGCCGTGGACCCGCGGCCACCTCACCCCG